>WBNO01018675.1:66896-181931 GCA_013400575.1 Peucedramus taeniatus
AGGGCACGGCAGGGCACGGCACAGCGCGCCGTGGCCGAGCAGGGCGGCGGCTCGTGGCCCCGGCAGCGGGAGGCTGTGATTCAGCCCCGCTTGGGGCTGTCTGAGGGGCTCTTGCGGTAGGCTCGCTCCTGAGGAAGCGGCCTGACCTGGCCTGGCCTGGCCTCCCGTGTCCTGGGCATCACAGGTCCCAGACAGGAGTTGTATGGGAAGCCCCGGCATACCCTCCAAAAACGTTCAAAACCTCTGAACAATATAAGGTGTGCCCCTGGTCCACGGCCTAGGTGAAAGTGTTGGGTCTGCCGTGTGTGACGAACGTGTGAACTGAACATCCTTTGAGTTTGCGTTTCGTATAAATATATGCATATTCTTTTAAAGGTTGTGGTGATTTTGCCTTCCATAGCAAAACTTACACCTTTAGGTTTAAGGAATTAGTGGGGCTTGGGGATTTGTCGCAGAATCACAGAATGGATAATGTGGGAAGGGACCACAGTCGTTGATGTGGTCCAACCTCGCTGCTCAAGCAGGGTCATCCTAGAGCTCAGGGCACACGATTGTGTTTACTGAGCAATGTGTTCCAGTAAAGAAGTTCTTCATACTCAGGTGGAATTTCCTGCATTGCTTTCTGCCCATTGCCTCCTGTCCTTTATCTTGGGATGTTTTGTGTCTTGTGACAAATTGTCTCCAAATTTCATCGGCTGGCATTGTGGGGATGCTTTGTGTCCCCCTTCTCTGAGCCTCTGAGAGACAGTGTCCTTAGTGCCATCCCTTCACAATTTTTTCCTTTTCCCAAGTTCCATCTACTCATCAGACTTCATTTTGGAGCCTGCTTTAGCTGGGGAGAGGAGGAACACCAGCAAGCGGGCCAGAGGATGACACTGCTGTGAGCAGTTTTTACCAGGCTCAGGAAGGGAAGAAGGAAGATAAGACTGGGGTGCTCAGACCTGCAGGATGTGCTGAGAAGTTGGAAAGTTTAGGGCAGTAAATGCCACACAGTCTGGGTTGTGTTAGGTACTGTGCACGGACTGCTGGCGTGTTCAGACTGCCAGGCACGAGTTTGCAGTATCCTTACAAAACTGGGTCACTTCCTTGCCTTATGCAACACTCTCCCCTTATACATTCAAAGATTGCATTCTCTGTATGTGCAGCATTATTTGAGGGTTTATTCTGGGGTGGTTTTGCATTGTTACTGTTAGCTTCTCACCGGAATCCAGGCCTTTGAATCATACATGCAATTTATGTCATTGTTTTCCCAAAACAATTATCACCTTGAGTGTTTTAACTGTATCAAAATGTATCAGGGCTGGTATCTTTTAACAAAGCAATTTAAATTACTCTTATGGTAATGTCTTTGTTATCTGCAAGTGAAACAAACTTCTTAGCAGCAGCAGATTTTGCCACAGATTTTGTATAATTCTCACAGCTATAAAACTACTGAACAGTTTTGGCCCATGAGCTCAGACCTTTGGCACTCTGCTCATTGACACCACATTAATGACTATCGTGACTCCTTAGACACTGGTCTGTAAATCAGTTTGTAAATCCAGCTCATTCTTTATGCCTGTATGATATGGTACAAAGTCAAGTGCCTTAAGGGAATCTAGATATATTCTGTGAGAACAGTTACTTATCAACAGAATTTACAGTCCTCCAAAAGGCAAGGAAAACTATTATATAAAGTTTTTTTTTTTACATTAAGGATCTTCCATGATGCTTACAGTGACATTCAGTGGTTGGTGGGTCTTAAACTATGCAGGGAAGTTTATTCCAAATTAGAACATTTATAGCAGGACCACACAATGTAACTTCTTTATTCTTCTATAACTGTCCTCAGGCCAAACATCAGTGGCAGGAGAAACTCTCAGTCACTTGAATTAATCATGCTTCTATGGCAGCATGATTAAAGAGGAGGAGTTTAATCCTTTCTATACTGCAACTACTGGGATCAGGATGGGACTGGTAGCTGGAACTGGGAGTGTGACAGAGTGTGAAGTGGGGCTGTGACAAAAGGCTCTGCTAGGAGATGCAGACAGGTAGTGCAGGGAAGGACCAGGACCACAGAGACTCCCAGGCTCCTGGGAGCTGCTGCCAAAACTGCAGCTGTTCTGGTGATTCTGTCATGTTTAGGGGCCTCCTCTGTTAGGTAATGGGGCAGCTCTGAGAGCTCTTCAGTGGTCGGTGCACTGCCTGCATCCTGCCTCTCCTCTACTTCCTCTTCCCCAGCTCATTTTATGGTCTGTCTGTCCCCCAGATTTCCTACTCCAACCTTCTGTCCCCTGCTGACACCATTACTTTGCTGCCAGCAGCTGTAGCATTTTTTTCTCCCCACCAGATAGACTCCCTGCAGGTGTTTGTGGACAACGGGGGAGGAAAGTGAGAAAAACGTTTCAGGACTGCTGAATCATCTGCTATTCTTACAAAGAGTAAGAGCAGTAGAAATGAACAAAGGGAGTCACTGCTTAATAGTCACCATAGTCTGTGCTTTGAATAGCAAGAGCCGTGATTCTGCTTTCTCATTCATTCCTGTGCTGTGAGTGCCCTTCTCACGTGCTGGGAACTGAAGAGCAGCAAGGCTTGGTCCAAACGCTTCCTATGAAGTACCAGGTCAATAATAGGCTTCCACAACCTTCTTGTTCCTCAGATTCCAAGCTTGCTCTGGCCAGATGTGAGACCACACCCAAGCAGAGGCCCCTGGGTGACTATACAAAATAGTATTAATTGATAGTAATGCCACAAAAATGAAACCTTTCCACTGCATCACAAAGGCAAGAGAAATTCCTCTGTGTGTGAAATTAGATCTGTTGGAGAGTTTTTTGTGAACAGCTGCAATTGCACCCACGCTGTGTTTTTCCTTTTCACAGAGAGGGAGGAGAAAAGCAGCCTCTCCACAGCACTATTTTCCAGATCTCAGGACATGCTTGGGTGCTTCTGACTTGGGGCAGGTTCTAAACTCACAAGGTGAGAGGAAATGAGGAGCAGTTTCTCCAAAGGAAAGGAAGTCTGAGCAAGGCTCTCATGTCACTCAAATAATTCAACACATCCTTCTGACAAGTGGCTCCTAGAAAAAGGCCACCAGGAGCCTTGTTTTGCTGACCTTTGAGCTCTTTAGCATGGACAGCCCTTCACTGTTGTGATTTGCTGAATGTTTGTCTTTGCACCTGTCAAAACTGTTAGAATCAGACTTTGAAACCTTCATTTCACTTGTCACCTGGGAGGACTATCCCTCAGGGGGAATAGTACATGAAGATGGGCAGATGCATAGTGGGAAGTTAACATTTGTTGTAAATTTTTAACTTGGTGCCTGGAAAACTGGACTGTTTTTTAAGCAGCTTTGTTTATTCTCCTACAGAAGGGTTGTTGCCTGCCAGACTTCTCAAAGGAGGTGTTCAGCAGGCCCACACATGTTTGTGTTAGGCAGTGTTTAGCTAAACCTTTGACAAAATATAAAGTATTGTTTATCATTACAATATATGGCACGTGCAGACATTGAATACAGAGTGGAAGAAGCATGTTCCTGTCATAATATGTCCCTTTTCAGAATTAAAGTCAGAACTGTTACTCTGGTTCTACTAAAAGAACCAACATTGTAACTTCAGTTATTTATAAAAGATACCTCTGAGTATATCAGGCTCATCAGTGGTGAGACAACAGTCCTTTAGATTGGAGTTTAGAAACTAAAAAATGCAGTCAGTGTCTCTGCACACATCTTCAGTACCCATCCCCTAAAAACTTTAAACAGCAATGAGCTGTGCATAAATACACTTTAAAAGTCTTTACAAATAATTTTTAAAGTGTTTTCTGCTGACAGTCATGGATGATGGACCCACGATCAGTACATCGGTCACTTTACCAAGTTACAGGCCTGCCTGAAGGGCAGGCAAAATTCCAGCCAGATTCTGCTATTGAAAGTACATTTATTTTTGGTACCATCAAGTAGAAAACGTAGCTCTTTGGCATGAATTTATACGCATGTTCTCTTTCTGCACGGAAAAAAAAGATGTTAACATTTTGACCACAACCATCTTTAAACACGTATTTTGTGCTCTGGAGCCAGAGCAATTCTAAAATACTGGACAATCAGATTCCTAAAGAGACTGATATTCATGGCATACCATGTTACTAGGAAATGTATGTACTTCAACCTTTTTAGTTTTTTATAATTAGTGTACTGATGATCCTTTTCAAGTATTATCATCACAGTTAAGCATTGTAATAAATATTTCATATCACAAAATTACAGAGTGGCTGAGGTTGGAAGGGACCTGGAGGTCGTCAGGTTCAAGCCCCCTGTTCAAGAGAAGCCACCTGTTCGACCGTGTTCAGGTGGCTTTTGACTATCTCCCAGCGTGGAGACTCCACAACCTTGCTGGGCATCCTGTGCCAGTGCACAGTCACCCTCAGAGTAAAAAAAAGTTTCCTGATGTTCAGATGGAGCCTCCTGTGCTTCAGTTTGTGCCCAATGCCTCTGGTCCTGTCACTGGAAATTCTGCTGGAAATACTGCTGCTGAGGCTATCTCTCTCCTCTTGGCACACTCCTTTCAGGCATTTATATGCACTAGCAAGTTCCACACTCCTTACCTTTTCTTTTCTGCAACAAACAGTCTGAGCTCTCAGCCTTTCCTGATAAGAGGAAGGCTCCAGTCCCTTCATTTTTGCAGCCCTTTGTCAGATTTTCTCTGCAATTTCTAATTCTCCCTTGTACTGGGGAGCCCAGAACTGGACACAGGACTCTGGATGTGGCCTTCTGAATAAGGAGGGAATAATCATCCCTCAGCCTGCTGGCAATACTTTGTCAGAATCAGACCAGGAACCACTCACCTTCTTCACAGCAAGGATTTGTTGCGGCTTGGTGTCCACCAGGAGCCCCAATCCTTTTCTGCCAAGCTGCTTTCCAGCAGGGTGGCCCTCAGCAGATACTGGTGCAGGGGGTTGTTCCTCCCCAGCTGCAGGACTTTGCATTTCTCCTGGATGAAACTCATGAAGTTCTCCAGCCAGCTGAGGACCCTCTGGATGGCAGCATGAGTTTCTGGTGTATCAGCTGCTCCTCCCAGAGTGGTGTCATCAGCAAACCTGCTAAGGGTACACCCACCCCTATTGTCCAGGTCATTAATGAAAACATTGAACAGGACTGGACCCAGCTCTGACATGTGGGGTACAATATTAGGCACTGACCCCCCCAGTTAGACTTTGTGCTACTGACCCCTGCCTAAGCAAGCTTAAACTTAGCCAAATTTAAATTATTCAGACAGAACAAGATACTTTCTAAGGCATTGAGTGGAATTTTTTAGTCTGGCTTACAATATATTTTGAGAAGTAAGGAGAAAAAGAAAGAAAATAAAAAGAAAGAAAAAAGAAAATGAAAGAAAGAAAAGAAAGAAAGAAAAAAAGAAAAGCAAGCAAATTCAGTTTTGTCATGGAATTAGCTACCAGTATTTCGTGTTTATCAATCACTTGGAAATAACTTAATTGCTCTTTAAAAAACTGCTGAGCTCAACATACTTAAAATGCTGTGGTGACATTGAAATTGAATTGACATTGTGGTGACTCAGAACACTGGGAAAGGATTTTCTGTTGTCAAGAAGATTCATGATTTATGTTCAGTTGCAAGTGCAGTGATTTTAATCACTTGGGTAACAATGAGTGAAACCTTGCATGTCTCCACCCATATGAAGCAACATTCTGTTCTATCATTCAAGAAAAGTTCCTAAATTTGCTGAGAACTCTCCCAACATAGCTTTATTAACAGGCCAATTCTGGAAGGAAAAAAACTTCATTGCACTCAAGAAGGTTTTGAAACAGTTTTCCCTCTGCACTTTTTTTTTTGCATGAAAAAGCTCCAAATCTTCAGAATGCAAAGTAATTGGAAAGTCAGAAACTTTCAAATGTGTTGAAAGTTTGAAATGCTGCAAACTGGAAAAACTAGTATGTTTTAAATGTCTTTTTGCTTAGATTTGCAGAAAAATGTGTTACTGAATTGGAGAGACAGGGTATTCACATTGCATAGACAAAACTTTACAATTAAATTAGGTTTATGCTCGATTTATTAATGGCTTGTATTTAACAAGGCTCTGCTTCTGTCTGAAGACAGTATACTAATGCTGACAAAAGTAATTAAGATTTGTAATCAAGGAAGGAAGATGTGTGACCATGAGTAACCAAAATACTGTATGCAAACAAAAGAATTACCAAAGAAGCCCGAGATACTAGGTTGGTACTTGAGTCTGGAGAGAAAACGAGAATATGTTATTTGAGAAGTGGCATGTCACTGTATAATGCAACTTCTGCTCTTTTTAAATTTTTTTTTCCTCTTCCCTCTTCTCTTTTGAGAAAGCTGTTGCCTGTTTTGCACAGTATCGCAGGTGTCCATCGCCATCTAGTGACACCACGTTGTGCCCGAGTCTGAGCGCGTAACCGGAGCGTTCCCAGGGGGAAGATGGTGCACCAGGACTCTCGCCACCCTCTTCCAGAGGTCTTGAGGTCGAGAGACCTCGGTCACGGCTTTAGTGGCTCAGGGCTCACTCCACAGGAGGTGGCTCAGAGAGGTACAAATGTGTGGAGAGTTTCTGGTGGGACAGCTCTTGGCATGCCTGTGCAGTGGGGAGGTAGCACAGGTATGTGTGTGCTCTGGTCTCTGCACTGACATTTTCCTGCTCACATTTTGGGAGCACTTGGAGAGGACACCCTGCACATTCCACAGTGGAAGAAGTTCCCTGTATTTGGAGGACACCATGAAGTAAATCCTATGGTGTAATCAGTCCCACTTACTGATGATCTTTTCTTCAAGACCAGTATTATTTAATGCAGTGTCATGATGTTTTTCTTTCTAATTCTTGTACGGCAATTTTTTAATATATCGAATGGGGACTGATTGTACCTAACAGGGGTAAAATAACAAATGATTTATAGGACTGAGTAAAACGTTCCCTCTGTGGTCTCTTTCTGCTCAAACAAACAAAATAACCTCAATGAGGAGCTGAATTAGTCACTGTGCCCTCTGTCAGCAAGGACAAGTGAAAGGAAAGGCCCTGCAGTGAAACAAAAAGAAAAATAAAATTCATTTGTTTCCCGAAGCATGTTTTCCATTGCCTAATTAAGTGCATACCTTTTTGCTGAAGTCCACAAGAAGAGCTATCATTAGATTTCCCACTGCAAGAATATTATAGGGTATGTGAGTGAGAGGCAAATTGGGAAAATATTGTTTAGAAATCACAGTGGAATACAAGAGCAGGCTGTCCAGGAAGCAGGGCAGGAGACACCTCAGAAGGGCTTGCAGGCAAATGGCCCTCTCATAGTGGCTCTCAGCAAAGTCAAAGGAAAATAGTCTGGTCTTGATATGACAGTTCACTCATTATAAGTCAGTAGGCTTGATACAGACATTCAGCTGCCCAGTTGCAGGTGGATCTTGATAAACAATTTGATGTAAAAAAATCAGGACAAATGTATTCCATTATTTCCCAACTGAATTATTTGTTTCCCTTCTAATAATATCACAACATTCACCAAGCAGACTGAGATTTTTTTCTTTTTCAGTAATGACTGCAACAGCAAGATCATCCTTTGAAGTATGCAGTACAAATAATCTTATGTATTTTCCTCTGGTTTTGCTTTATTTTACAGATATTTTAGAGACTACTAAACATTAGAAAAAGCAACCTGATAAAAACAGTCTGTGCCATTATTCATGCTCCTGCATGTATAATGTATTTGTATTTCTTCTGTTTCTTTTATTATCCCCTTTAGATTTTAAGGCCTTCGTTTGGAGCAGTTATCCAACTTCTAGTTTTTAGGTGCTTTGTTTTTCTCTAGAACACCTACTAGAACTTCAAGGGGAAGTCAAACTCTGCAGAATATAACTAACTGAAATATTAATTTTAAAATATTGGTGCTACTCAGCTGATTTGAAGCCAGAATGGCTCAGATAACTGTGAAGGCAACTGGAATTCCTTTAAGCCTAAGTGCTGCAGAAATTATCTTCAGCATGTATCCCAAAGGGAAAAAAATATGGAAATAGCTATGTGAATGGAAATCCATTCAAATTAACTGGGAAACCCTGAACTTTATAAAATAAAGAGTGAGTCTACAAGGAACAGAAAATGCAAAATTGTCTTGCCAGACAAAAGGCATGTGAAAATGTCAAAAGTCAAGCTTGGGAAGAGGCGGCAAAAGAATTTTAAACAAATAGTAAAAGGTACCTTAGCCATATAAACAACAAAAAAGGATAGGATGCCTTATAAATCATGGATGTGCTTGCAATTAAAGATAATTAAGGTCCCGCCCCAAACTACCTGATTATTTGGCTCAGCATGAGTAATGATAATGCTCAAGTACACAGAGCTAAACCCAAAGATGTTCATGAGAATGGGTGTGGAAAGAGAAATTGTTGTGTGCGAGGTGAAATTGAAGGGCAAGGAGCTTGCCTGTCAAGGAGGCCCAGTAGCAGAGATAATAAATCCAGCAGTAAGATTTTTACTAAAACAGACAACAATGCCATATGATTAAAAGACTAAACAGTGAAGTAGCATATGATTAAAAGACTAAAAAGTGAAGTAGCAGCATTTAAGGAAAAAAAGTGATGCACAAAAGAGCATTATGATTGATTTCAGTTGTCTAGAAGGACTCAACATTTTGTGAAAGAAACAGCTATGAAAGCAGATGAAAATTGGAAGCATAGTTCCCAAAGATAGATTGTGACAAATCAACTTGTATTTTTCTTTGCTAAAATACACAATGTTTTTAGAAAATGAAATTGCAATTAAGAAAATCCATATAGATTTCAGTAAAGTGACTAACATGGTGTTATATGGAAATCAGTGTGATGATGCAGGAAAATCAGAGGAACGAAACCAGCCAAAGAGCAACAGTAATTACTGTACTTAAAGGAAACTGCCTTGGATATAGGGGATGATTTAGGTAACTAGATTAGGGACTGACTGCATTTATTATTTCTGTTAATGGTTATGTCCAAAGAAATAATTAATGAAATACACTTGTGACCAAAAGAAAATATCTAGACTGAACTGCCATAAAACAGATTCTTAATTACCAGAAGTCTAAGGCAACAAAGGCAAGGTACTTAAAAGACAAGGAGGAATTTCTTCAGTAACTACAGGTTTATCAACTGCTGAATAAAAATGAAGAGAAAAGCCTGACTCTAAATATTTTTGAAACTGTTTAAGCTGAGACCTTATGGAGATTACTCAGAACATGTCACAGTGAAGAAAGATTAAAACACACTCAGAGAAGTTTAGGAGAGAGAGCCTTAGAATGGCCAAGGAAATGGTGATACCTTAAGTATAGGTCAGGAGGGGTCTTGTTGGGCTCAACCAGATGTGGTTTTAGAGAGCAGCAAGGGTAAACACTGGGGATGAAGAACTATGCAAGTCAAAGAACAGTGCCCCATGAGCATGTTTTCCAGCTTCCTCCACATTCAAGTTGCAGTTCTACAGTCTTAATATTCCCAGTGCAAACAATGCATTAATAAGCCATTCATTGAGGTTTTACTATAACCAAAACCTGATCTTATACTCCCTATTTATTCCTATTATCAGTGGAATTAAAAGCATCAGGATCCCTCAGATGCCTTTGTAATTCAGGTAAGTTGCAAAATTACAAGATTTAGTATTGGGTTTTGTCAATGCATGTAATAATTATGGGTGTCAGTACACATACCATGTTGCAAGTGTTCACTGACATATATTTCTCTCTCTCTCTCTCTCTCTCTCTCTCTATATATATATACTTATACATATTTCGCTTCAATCAAAATGTTAAGCTGAGGTACTAGAATAATGATAAGATTTAGCAATAAAAATATTCTACCTTGCTGCCAAGTAGAATATAAAATTTTTAATACTTTTAAACAATTATATTTCTCTCCCAAAATTGGAAAGGAGAAATAATATCTGAACATGTAGTTACCATCACAGAAAGTCTGTTTATTGAGCACAGCAGAACATGTACATTTTACTAGAAGTTACCTTCTGTATGTATTCTTCTGTGTAAAAATCCCTGCCTCCTCGCAGTATTGTACTTTGTAAACATGCAGTTTTAACTGATTTTATCATTTTCATCTTGAAACAATCTTTGGAGTGAGCTGTAACCTTCTAAATGCCTTTGTTGCTTGGTGGAAAGGCTGAGTCACTTGTCATGAGGGATTGATGGAGGATGCAAAATCAAAAGAATATGTGGGACAGATTCAGCCCAAGTGTGGCTGGAGTCAGTGGTGCTGTAGGGCTAAGTATGAGCCACATTTAGGCTTTCTCCAGGACAAGGGAACTGTCTTGGGCTGAGGCATCTTGTCCCCATCACAACCAAACGTGCACATTAGGGCACAGTAGGATGCTAGTGTCTGGTTCAATAAGACACATTTTGCACTTCCTTTATTAACAGGTCTGAACCTGTTCCACTGCTGCACAATTCTTTAAGTACAGAAAGCCCTACATAAAAGCTAAGCTGTATTCAGACCTCAGAAGATGTGCCAAAATGACAAAAGTCAACCCTTAGTGGAAAGTTCAGAGTATAGGGAAAATTCAAAGGCCTCTTATTTTTAACTGAGAACGTAGCAGTTTGTCTCAATTTCCCAGCTCAAACAATGTGGCAGGCTGGAGAGAGTGAGATATTTTCTATGGGCTCAGTTCCTGGTATTGTTTGCAAGCCAAATGTGAGGGTAGATAGTAATGCGTCAGCCACTCATAGTCATGGCACAGGCATCTCCTACTACTGACAGGCCTGGGTATTAAACAAAGAAACACACGAGGCAAGAGACTTAAAGACTTCTTCCTTTCTCATAAGCATTTTGGCAAGAAAATTTTGAGGAAAACATTAAGGTTTGTCCAAGGAATCTAATTATTATTTTTAAAAAATAAAAAGCTTTTAGTGCTCATGACAATTGATTTTTTCCTAAGAAATAAGTGATAGCTAAATAGTTCTCTGAAAATATTTGATTTATGACAAAGTCCAATGAAGGATAGAGGGGTACTGATTTGGGAAGACTAGGGTTATGGTCTGTTCATATTGCTATGTTTCAAAGTGATGAACCATATTCCGTTGTTTTAACTTGTCTTTCATCAGATGTGCAACAAATAGTGTGTGTGCAACCACATACGTGTGTATCTCTGTGTTTATACATACACATACATTCCCACATACATCTATTAAGCACCATATTTGCAGACCATGTTGGACTTGAAAAACTGTTAGAACTTTGGACTGCAGCTTCAGGAGGTTGCAAGGAAACAGCAATGAAGTATGAAGTGGAAATTCCCTCTTTATGTCACTTGAGGGTCCCTAACTCTCCCTGTACTTCAATATTAAGAGCTCTTAGGAACAGTGAAGGCAATTTTTTCAGCACGACCATAGTTTGGACATGACATTGTGAAGGATGCAACATTCATCTTCACTCAGCTTTGCTCACAGCAGTGCACATTCACAGGGGTTGAATTAGGAAAAAAATTATATTTTATGTCCCTACTTTATTTAATCAGTAAATATAACTTGAAAAGACATAATCAGTTGAATAAAACTTTCTAACAAGAAGTTGCAAATCGTTTAATAACAAATGTTACTTGCTGCAACTATTTTGAAAGTTTATAACATTATTGTCTGACAATGAAGGCTGGAAAATGGGTTTTAGAGTGAGTGTAGGATGTCAAATTCACTCTAAAATAATAGTAAGGTCATGTATGTGATTATCACAGTGGATTTACTCTGAATTGTCATTACTAGGATGCCAGCCTGATAAGGGCAGAAATTAAAGTCATGTGGCAAAATGCTTGGACTGAAGGCTGCTGCCATACTACTAATTCCATTTGTTGAAGTGAACTTTTATTGTCAATGAGATGCATGGTATATTTTATTTTGCAATTATCTTAGGGAATCCCAAATACACTAAAGCTCTGTAAGCAAAACCACAGTCTGTCCTACATGTAAATTCAGAATAATTTAACTAGGAACATGTCTACAACAATGTCACAATCAGAATCTGACGTTCTCCCAGGGATTTGGCGTGATAGCCTCCTTCTAATCAATGTGGTTCAGCTGCTTCTTACAATTAAATCAGTGTAACATGGTTATATACACAGTGATACAAACCTCTCAGAAATGGAGATAAAGTATTCTTTTCTCTTGAGAGAGAAAAGTTGTTTGCATTTTTGCTTTTTTTTCTAACCTTATTCAGTCTTACATAATACTTTATATACAAGCTAAAATTACACATCGACACCTACTTTTCCATAGTATATTCCTGTTCAAAAGACCACATCTTGACACAAAATTTCCTTTCAGCATTTTCCCTGTAAATTTGGTATAATTCCACTAAAGTCAGATGTGAAATCCCAGTTTTGCTGAGCTCAGATTCTGTTCACTGAGCACCCATATTAATTGGTTAAATTTTGCTTTGCCACCCATATCTAAAGGCTAAACTTGCTTTTGAAATCTAAGGGTTGGCTCTTCAAGCAGACTTACTGTTTCCTTAGCAGCAGCATGCGCTAAACCACATATGATGCTTTCACAGTGTCTGAGGCTGCCCTGCAGTGTCACCTAGCCAGAGTTTTTGCTCACAGCTCCTGGTAGCTGCGTGCTTCAGACAGCCCACACTGACTACATTAGCTGGTAGGGCAGTAGGTTTCAGATCTAAAGATCCTTAGAGAGTGAATCCTGTGGTGTCCCTTCTTGGTTACCTCCTAGGGGTCCTCTGAGAAATATCTAGAGACTCAGAGAGCACAAGCTGAAAATCACCAGAGCTGAGCAACCCAACATACTAATCCACATCCTTGCCTTTTCAGATAGTTGTTCTTTGTACCAGGACTGGCAAAGAATTCCAGTGTGCTCCTTAGCACTACTGTGCTGACTCTGGATGTCAGGTAAAATGTGCAAATAAATGAAGACTCTGTATGTTCTCTTCCATGCTATATATTCATGTTACTTTCCTGTCATGTTATTACATTAGCACATCAAGCCTCCACTCAAATCGGGCTGCACTGTGCTGAAGACAGGGCCCTGTTTTTATTAACTAACTCCCTTGTTTGTGGCAAGTTTCTCTGCAGCAGTACACCATAGCACAGAGAAAGAGGAATTAAAGGTTTGACAAATGTGTGAGGTTATATGATTTTACCAAACATTGTGGTCAAGCAGGCCCACACTTGAGAAAGATGTTTCGCAAAGTCTTTTGCAAGTTTATGGGTCTGGTAGCTTTAGAGTGGTCTATGGATTTTTGAAGGCTAATTTAGCCTGATACATGCTTCTTTTACCTTTTGTTCATTAAATCAGAAACTCTATTAGTGTTCCTTGCAAAGTCTTGTGAGTTTTACTCCTGGTATATCAATAACCTGACTATTTGATAAACTACTTCCTAGTTTCTTTTTCGTACATGGAGTTAGCATTCATTTATGACTCCTGCCTAGACTGTGGATATGAGAATCCCAAACTGTCAGGTGATGCAGCTGCATGCCAAAGGAAAATCTGGCATCAACTGACGAGAGTTCACACTGAAAGGATAAAAAGTTATCATGGTGGAAATCACCCTGCATCCCCAAGAAGATTAATCCCATCTAGACCAGTGAAGGTAATCACCACAGAAGGTCAGGGCCTGCCCCTTCCTAGCCACCCAGCAGTAGCAGCTACATCCTCCCACTTGGGAGGATGTTTCCTAGTCCAGAAAGTAAAGTTCCTTGAGGGGACTTTTCAGAGGAGATGGTGATCAAGGAAAGGACAAGTGATTCATACGGATAATCACTGCTCCATAAATCTAGATTATAACCACAGCTTGTGCACAGATCTTTCATGTTATGCTGGGCAATGTTTATGATGAAAAATGCTATAGTATTCTAAAGCAGGGGATAAACCCCCAGATTCCCTGTATTCCAGAGTGTTTTCAAAACTCCTTGGTATTTTGACTGTACCTTCCTGTTCAGACTATGGTATCTTGTAAATCACAGAATCATTTAGGTTGGAGAAGACCTCTGAGATCATCAAGTTCAATCTTTGACAACCACCTTGTCAACTAGATCATGACATCAAGTGCCACAGTCATTTCTTGAGCACCTCCAGGGATAGTGACTCCAACTCCTACATGGACAACCTGTTCCGATAACTGACCACCCTTTCAGTGACAAAATTCCTCCTAATGTCCAGCCTGAACCTCCTCTGGTATAACTTGAGGCTATGTCCTCTTATCCTGTCACTTGTTGTCTGGGAGAAAAGACCAATCCCTACCTGACTGCAGTCTCCTTCCAGGTAGCTGTAGAGGGAATAAGGTCCACCCTGAGCCTCCTTTTCTCCAGACTAAACACCCCCCAGCTCCCTCAGCCACTCTTCATAGGACTTGTGCTCCAGACCCTTCACCACTATTGCCCTTCTCTGGACTTGCTGCAGCACCTCAATGTCCTTCTTGTAGTGAGGGGCCCGAACTGGGCACAGGATTTGAGGTGCAGCCTCACCAGTGCCCTTACAGGGGGACAATCATTGCCCTGGTCCTGCTGGCCACACTATTGCTGATACAGGCCAGGGTGCCATTGGCCTTCTTGGCCACCTGGGTACACACTGGCTCATGTTCACCTGCTATTGACCAGCACACCCAGGTCCTTCTCTGCTGAGCAGCTTTCCAGCCAATCTTCCCCCAGCCTGCAGCACTGCAGGAGGCTGTTGTGACCCAGGTGCTGCACCCACCACTTGGCCTTGTTGAACCTCACACTACTGGTCTTAGCCCATGGATCCAGCCTGTCCAGATCCCTCTGCAGAGCCTTCCTGCCCTCCAGCAGATCAACTGCCACCTAGCCTGGTGTCATCCATGAGTTTGCTGAGGGTGCACTTGATTCCCTCATCCAGATTACTGACAAAGATATGGAACAGGACTGGGCCCAATACTGAGCCCTGGCAAACACCACTAAGGACTGCCACTAGCTGGATGTAACACCATTCATTCTCTGAGTCCAGTTGTCCATACAGTTTTTGACACAGAGTTTGCCCATCCAAGCCATCAGCTGCCTACTTCTCCTGGACGATGCCATGAGAGACAGTATCAGACTTTGCTGAAGGAAGACTACATCCACAGCCTTTCTCATCCACCTGGTAGGTCACCTGGTCATAAAAGGGAGGTCAGGTTGGTCAGGCAGGACCTGCCCTTCCTACACCTGTGCTGGCTGGCCTGATCCCCTGGCTGTCCTGTATGTGCCTTGTGATTGCACTCAATATGATCTGTTCCATAACCCCATTGAGCAAGTACCTTTCCCTAGGGTGGCATTTGTCTATAAGAGGCACATTTTACCAGACATAACACAGCTGATAGTACCCTGCACCAGTGTCCCAACCTGTTGCTATGCTGATATGATGCTTTTGGTTCTTGGCACAATGTATGTCTCCTCAAAACTGTGGCACAGCTGGGATACAACCTCACATTTACTGCAACAAAACACAGCCCAGCGTTTGCAACCTACTCCAGGCTGGCATTGAACTGGCATACACCTTCAAGACAATATTTATTGCAAGAAAGAGTATTTTATGGTAGGTCTCTATTACACTCCACTGTTTAGTTACTTTCAGTGGTACAATGGAATTATCACTCCCAAAATCTCTCAAAACAGAGCCAAAGCTATGGAGAAAGGAAAACCAGCACATTTGCTGATAGGGAAACCAGAGAGTGAGGAATGACTGCAATTTTTCTCCCATTCACAGGGTTCCCTCTTAAGAGTGTTATCTCTGCCCATAGCAAGTGAGGGAAGAGAAACAAACAAAAAAAATGCTCAGTGACTACATTGACAGAATCCTCTGAGAAATGAAGGGACAAGGAGAATTTGACAGGCATGTAAAGGAAAAAGAAAAAGAGCCTCTCTGTGATCAAGGGACTGGCAGAGATGCCTCTCTCTGACCAAAAATATTACAGTGTGGCTTTTTGAACCCAGCTGCACACCCAAAAGAGTAACACTGGCTTCAAAGAGAGAATGGGCATGAACCATGAGATGATGAAGCATCAATAGATGAAAAACTGCAGGAAAAGGTGGTCTATTAAAGTTGCCATTCAGCTTGTACATGCCTCTCTTTGGTACTTTACAATACATGTAGGCCTGAAATTTTTTAAGTCTCAGTCTTTCCCAAAGTGGAGACTTCCTCCTCAAGACTTTGCCACAAGGACCCTTCACCACTACTCTTTCCTTAGTAGCAGAGCAAAATCCTCAGAAGCAGTGTCATCCTGTAGTTGCTTTGATTCCACCATCCTGATGATGTCCTTTGTCTGCCATGGTGGTAGAAAAGCACGGGAAGGGAACTGAGAACTGCAAACTCCATGAAGTTTGGAAGCAAGTTTGTGATCCACATGTCCACCACAAATGCTCCGTCAGTTGACTGATCAACATCAAAATAGTTAAGCCCTGATCAATAGTTGTAAGAAGAACAACTTCAGCATGGCAATGGCCACATGCTTTGAACCACAGACATGTGCCTTGCTGTCCCTTCGCTTCTGCTGCAGCTCTGGAGTGAAGCCTCAGGAGTAATGTAGCTGCTGCTGGTTAAGTTACAGTGTAGCATAACACATAATCTAGTTCTCTGCTAGACACAACTTCTTTATAGAGCTCAGAAAGGGCACCGTATGGGGCAAAGCTATTTCAAGTTCCTCCTTTAAGCAACTGTTTGGTTTTATCGCTCTTTCCCTGTGCCACAGCAGCAGCAGAGGGGGTGAGGAAAGCTGTAGCTGCCATTGCCTGAAAAATGAAGCAATAGTTGCCTGTTTGCAAAACCGACCACAACTGTGGCAGTGGGTAAAGATGTCTGAATGGATGCCCGAGTGTGTGCTACCACAAATGCGTGGCTGTGGAGGGAAGGGGGAGTGGTGACATGGGCTAGTGGTACTAGTCATCATAGAGTGGCTGCAAGGAAACTGCCCATGTATTTAAAACAGAGGCCCCACACACTAAGCATTCAGCCCTGTGACTCCCAGGTCTCAGCAGTAGTGTGACAGGCATGGGAGACATGGCCACAGTGCCAAAGCAAGTTGGAGGAAATCCCTCAAGTGAAAACAAAGGGTCTGTAAGTCATTTCCTCTGAGCTGAACAGAAAGACATCTGTGTTGATACAGCTATTACACACTAATCACAACAAAACAATTCTCTTGCAAACACCGTAGACCCTGCTTGCTTTCCTCTAGGCTGACTGAAATGTGAGAGATGTATTTCCACTGAACTTTACAAGATCTTTTTCATTCAGTGTGGTTTTGCAGTGACAGTTTCTATAGGTCAGACTGGGCTAAAAAGGAAAGAAGGTAAAGAAAAGAGCCTACGTGCCATTTCAGTACAGACCCTGAATTCTGAAGTTCAACACAGGCACCTGAGGGGTGCAAAAAGCCACTTCAGTTATTCTGGCTGTAGGTTTGGGGTGGCTGGATGCGTCTGCTGTGCATGATTAATGATGAAAGAAGGCACTGTAACCCTGAGGGTCACTGGGACATGAGCAGATCTGCGATGGGCATTAAACAGGAGCAGCATCGGGGTGCACAGCCCGCGCAGGATGGGGGAAAGCTGTGCCCACCGCCACACCGCGGCCCAGCGAGCACTCACTCTCACCGTGGTTTGGTAAGAGAAATGCTGTAGTCAAAGCGCAACTTTCACGCAATTTACAGCCAGCTGGGGCCAAGAACCTCGATTTTGAGGGAGCATTCGCAACCTGCTCCGAATTATGTAGTTTGCCTTTTTCTTGTACTTCACGTACAGGATTCCAGGCAGCTCCCGATTGATCTGTTGAGTGTGGGACACCTCAGGTCAGCTTCTCGCGGTGCCGCACCCGCCCCGAACGCGGAGGGCGCCCAGACAAGCGCGGCCGGCCCGCGCAGCGGTTCCCCCGCCGCTTCCTCCGCGGGGAGCCGCGCTCGGCGTGGGGGGAGGAGGAGGAGGAGGAGGAGGTGCCTTCCCGGGCCGGAGCGAGGCAGTGCGGTGCCTCTCTCCCTTCCTCTCTCTCTCCCTCCTTCCGCCCCCCTCCACGCAGCCGGCGCCGGGACTCCTTCCGCGGCCGGGACACGCAGGTGAGGCAGGTAAGGCAAGCGGGGGTGCCGGCCCGCTGAGGGAGCGGGGCGGGTCCGTGCAGAGCGCCGCCGGCCGGGGCTGCCCCGCCGCATCACTGCCCCGCCGCGGGGACCTGCCCTGCCCGGGGGTGCCGGCGCACGGAGCCCCCCCTGCAGCCGCTCCGAGCCCGAGAGTCAGCGGCGCCCCAGAGCCGAGGGGCTGCTGCCTCGGCACAGGTGTCACAGCAGCCGTGAGCGGGAGCAGCGACAAAAGCCGGCTTTTGAACCTCTGCTTAAAATTGCTCTAACTGTGTGACAGAAAGGGGTTGTGGCCCAGGCTGCCAAATCCGTTTGAAAGCCAACATTGCTGAGTATTTCTTTGTTTATGCGACTTTCTTCTCTGAGTCTTCCATGTAACCACTGTGCTTTGCTAAGGCTGTTTTGCCTCGTCTCAAGGGAAGATTTGCCCTCTGTTGAGTTCAGTTATCCTAATAATTCCTCCTGCTTTCTGTCCCACATCGGGTTACCCTTTCTTGGCAGTGAATGCTCTTACACAGCCTTGTGCTGGGATACGGCGCACCTGCTGCTTGTTCAGTAGGCGACGAGACTCGCATGGTGCTTTTCCACAGGCTTCCTTTCCGCACGCTTACAAGTTGGAATGGGTAATTATTTGAGCTGTAAACTGAACTTTTAGTACAGGCATGGCCATGAGCTCCCTGCTTGAAATGACAGATGCTAATCTGAAATACTTAGGGTGGTTTTATGAGTCAAATACATGTAGCTTCTATAGACGGAAAAACTGACTCTTAGAAATGCAGGCAAAAAGGTGTCTTGCGAGTACTTGCTTCTGGAGCATTTGTTTTCATTTTAGAGTATGTGTTTCTGATATTCTGACTGTCTCACCTTTGACAGATGATGATGTTTTGTTCAGTTTCTCAGAACTCTTCAGAGACTGGAAGATGGGTTATTACTTACTGCTGTTACATAAATGTTTAGAGTATTTTGGGCTATCAGAAAGCACGTGCTTTTCTTTCCTTCTGGCACGTCAGATCATTTCACCTGTGCAGAGGAGGCCCTTTGGGTGTCCTGGTCTTGTTTGCGGGGTCCTGCTCTTGTAGGTGGGGAAGTAGCTCCCAGACAGGGAGTTACTCAGAGCCATTTGATGGTTATGGTTTGTAAGGGGACTGCAGCAGGAAAAGGCCCATTTGCTATCAGACTTTCCTCTGGTATGCTTCGTGTTTCTCTGGGGTTTATTTTATATTTTATTTGTTGTGAAATACATTTTATCATGAAATTATCACATTTTTCTTTGTACTTAGTTCTTATTGAAGGGGTGCCTTATACGGTCCTCTAAATTTCTAAATTAATAAATTTCTAAATTAATCTTATGATTGTTTTGAACCAAATGGTTGATTTCTATGTGAGCTTGCCTGCTGAAAGCAGAGTAGCGTGATTATGTTTGGCACCTTTTTTGTTTTGGTAGTAATCTCATAAGTGTGCAAATCAAAACCATACTGTCAGTTACACCTCTGTCGTGAAGGAACTCCGGTTATCAACTGCCAGACCTACTTTTATTTTATTCAAAATTTATAGGAGTACCACCTTTTTTTTAAAAATGTTAATTTAGAGGTTTTTAAAGTCTTTGAAATATTTTAAAACCATTTACTGTGAGGCAGTTTGAACTATGTCCTAAGTTAAATCACATTTTAATGCTTAGTTGTAGGCATTGTGGATTTGGCATTGTAGTGTATCCACTAGGCTGTCTGCAGTAGATAAAAAGAGAGAAAAATAATAGAGCTGATAAAACAATATTAGCTTCATATTTTTCCATCTTGCCCTGAACCAACATTGTATTCAGAAACACCATGATATGTGATAACCTGTAATGAAGTTAAAATAACTGGGAAGTGGTTAATTTCATAGAATTACTTGGAAGCATCAAGAACAGTCTTCCCCCCCACCAAATATAGGTGCAACTTTTTGTAGATTTGATTACCTCTGTGTTGTGTTAGCTTATAAACTGGATGCCCAAGATAAGGTGCAGAATAGTGTAAGCTTCATACAAATATTTATACCTCAAATATGCAAAACATTTTCTGTTTTTTAGACAATAGAAGTCTGTGCTGCCTGCTGTCAATGCAAAGGTCATGGAAAACAGTCTTTAGCCTTTGTTAACCATTGATGTCTAAGATGTTTTTCTACTTTTGCTTAGTTTGACTTTTTTTCAGTAACCTATTACCTTTTTGCTGCTGAACTTGGAACTGCTCTTCGAAAAAGGAAGATTTGTGCATGCCAAACAATCAGTTGAAGCAGTCTACAATGACTCTCCTGCAGAAATAGTATAAGGAACTATAAAAACTGAAAAATATGGAGAGAAGTACTCAGAGTGGAGTACGGGTTGGCATGATGAAGAAAGCCTGAGGTGGTGGACCTCTTATATTTCTAACTACATATGTGCTCCTGAAGGATATATATATTTTTGTATTTGTGCTATGTATATTTTTATTATTATCTTGATGCTTCTATTTGCACAGAATTACTGATACCTTGTCTGGAAAGTTTTGGCATTGGTCAGACAGTTGCTGCACCGTGGAAATTATAGTGATGAAGTTAATTACCCATAGCTTTCTCCATTATGCAAAATGCAAGTTAAAGACTCTCACTACACAGGCTGCATCCTGTTCCTTACTGCAGAGGGATCAGCCCAATTTACCCTAACTCCCCTGGCCAGGACTTCATGGTAGCACTAGGCACTAGAGGTATTACTGATCTAATGGGACACAACTCTCCAGAAACCCATGAAATTGCACTGGTGTTTTACCAAATGGTCAGTCAGGTCTCAAGAAATGTATTTTTGTTAATAGAGCAGTTTACTTCTTGCAGCAAATCACCAGATTCCTCTGCCAGCCCTCAGGCAGAGGAGTATTCTGCTCTGCTGATTCTAGTCTGTTCTCCTAAGTGTATTTTCTGAAAGAAGAAGCATTAGGAAAGAAAAGAGTGTGCAAGTAAGGGAAATGAGTGTTTGGGTGGACACGTCTGCTCTTTGTCTGGTGTGGCAGAAGAGGAACTGGGGAACTGAGCACTGCCCCGTGGCCATTACAGCACTGGCAGTTCTCAGTCATGCCCTGCCCTGGCTCAGCCACACGGGCTATGATTCAGAGTCAGGGAAAACAACATGTGAGATAAAACCTTAAAAAACAGATAGGCAACTACGTACTGGTGTGAAGATAGTCTCATTGTAGAAGGTGCTTTGTGGGGAGAGGGGCAGGTTTTTACATTTCCTGGGCATGGAGGTGGGATGGAGGGAGAACCATTTCTTACACGTACTGTGAAGTGGTCACTGTGTTCAGATGGGGTTGTGACATCTTGGGAAGAATTACAGAAGTCTCCTGAGAGTTGGTTTGTCCATCATGGGCAGAGTTTACCTTTCTTAGGAAGAATGACATCACTTAGAAGTTGTGTTTGGTTTGGACAATACCCAGACATTTAGGAGGAAATGACATTGCTGAAAAGACACCTCCTGGTTGTGTGACTGTCCTGTACTCTGGGCAGTTCAGTAAAGCTCATGCTTACTGTGGTGTGGTCCTGCCTTTGTGTGGTGGGCAGGAGATGGGGTTTTCAGGAGCCTGCTGCAGAGAGAGGAGCTGCTCTGGGAGTGTCTGAGCCCAGCCTACAGCTGATGTACAAGAGCTGTTTCCCATCTGCTGAGGCCAGCTGTGGGACTCAGGTTTTGGTGAGGGGAAGGAGTGTTTGGCCATGTTTGCAGTCACAGCTTCTCTGCTGAAGCAAAGCACCAGGCTGCCAACTGGGCTACTCTCTTTCAGCTCTTAAGGTAAAAATCCAATGCAACATTAAACAAATGCAGGAAAAAAGGAAAAAAAAAAAAAAGTAGTGTGCTGAGGCATGTGGGACCTGAGCAAAGGCTTTCTTGGCACTCCTGCTTTTTCTCATTTCCATTTCTCTTATCAGCAGATACATGAATGGGTACCACTTTGCCACATATAGGGTATAACTTCATGTAGGCTCAAGTAGGTCACAGCTGAGTTTCCTGTGAGGAGGGGTTTTGTTCAGCCTTGTGCCTATTACAAGCTGTGATCTGATTAACTTGTAAGATCTAGGCCTTGTTTTCAGTTGAATGTAGGGCAGAAAAATATTGTTTGGGTAGGAAAGGAAGCAGGATTCTTCCTTCTGAAAGAGGGTCTGGGCAGGACACTGGGACCCTGCCCTTCCAGGGGCACTTCCAGAGTGTGCACTATACACTAGACTGGGACAAACTCCTGACCATTTATGTTTATGAAACAAAAAAAAAGACTCTCTTTGTTGTTTTTGAGTTTTTTTTTTCCCCTCCACGGGATAACCACATAACTCACCACCAGACCTAGGTGATATCTGCCCTTTCATTTCAGCTGAACATTGTAAATCTTTCCTAGGCAGCCCTGTGAACAAACCTTGTCAGATTCACTGGCTGGCTTACAGAGTAGGTGAGATAATTATAACACATATATTAACATATTGAGGGTTGTTACTTGTATTGTGAATTACAGGATGTCCTATATCACAGGGCAACCTCCATATTCTGGCAGAAAAAAATAACTGTGTGTGTTTTCCCTGCCTCCCTGCCTTTATTCTGAGCATCTCTTCCCAGCTGAGGTTGCAGACCACATCAGTGATCTCCAGTGCCATGGCAGGAGAAGAAGGGTGGGGACTCTCTCGCTTTGAATTGTGTGACCCAGTTCAAGGGATGTGCAAAGGGAGTAGAGCTTTCTTTCTGACCCATGGGAGATCTCCTAAACTGATAATCTTAAGTATACTTTGGGATCTTTTGAAATTAAAATTTCTACCTAATCTGTATCCAGAAAAGATGCTTAAAATATTTTATTTTAACAGGAAGAGATCTAACACTCCAGTATTAAGAGTGGCTGGTTCAAAACTGCTATTGCAACTTGAATTCAGCTTGCTTACACATAATCTGTTACCTGTTTAGTTATGTAGCCACATGGGATTTTGCTGTTTCTTTCAGACCATGGCTGGCTGAACTGTTTCCATTTGCTTTGTTGTGTTCAGCCACGAGGACCATCTTCTCCTCAGAGCTGCAGGTTGGCCATCAGTCATCCTCAGTGCTCCTTGAATGTAGCAGGTTCAGTTGTTGGAAGGAGACTTATTTACAGCTCCAGTGTGTCAGATGAACTGTGAGGGTCTGTTTTATCAGCAGGGGGGTTGGGAGAATGGCACAGTGAAAGGCTGTGTAGTGTGAGAGCAGTGGGAGGAGGGCCATTGCTCTGTGTCAGGGGCTGCAGGCAGCCTCTTTGCCACCACAGCAGCTTTCTCTTCCCACCAAGGCACTCTCTCCAGCCATGAACGGGATTACAGCTTTCTGAGGAAAAAATAAAAGTCATGGCAAAAAAGCAGCAAAATTCCCCCAATTTGGTTTAGTTACTTTTCTGGATCTCTTAACCTGAAACTAACTGTGAAAGTCAGCGTGATGCAGGTACTCCCCATGAAAAGCTGAGAGCAAACCATAAAGAACTGTCTTTTCTTACCTTTGCAGTGCCTTACTTTACTTCTTTGTAAATTGAGGTAATTTTGACCTCAATGGTGATGTATTATGGTAGCCCAAGTTGTGATGTTGTTTGATTGATTCTCCAATATCCTTGTGTCTCACCATAGATAAGCAGAGTGGAGTAAGATGCTGTGAAGCATTAATGACTGCGTTGCATGATGTCTCAAAGAGTTTGAGCTGAATGCTGTTCCTCAAGACCATAAATGTCTTGTGACACCTGACAAGTGCTCTCATTCCTTGTTTAACTTGCAACAGTTAAAACACCTCAACACATCTGAGATCTGACATCAAGGAGAGCAGAGATAACAAGCTGCTTTGGTAGAGATGCTCACTACCTTGCATTAACCAGAGGAAAGGGAACACACGAGACCACAGCACTGCATCAGTTGTGTTTATTTTCAGACTCAGTGAGAAACTTTTCCCCTGAATTAATACTTATACATTGACATGAATGAAGCTGAAGTCCTTTGGTATTCCTTGTTGCTTAGGATACACTGTACGAAGAAATTCTTCAAGGTCACAGCCTGGCTTTTCAGTCCTATATGGGGAGACTTTATTAGCAAGTGGCTGAAATGCAAATAAAAGCAAGGATTTCTTTCACTACTTCCTGTGGGTAGACAGGTATTCAGCCATACCCAGGAAAGCAGGTCTACATCATGCAAAGCAGTTTCTTGGGAAGAAAAATGCCATAGCTCCAAATGTCTCCCCTTCCTCATTCTTCCCCCCACTTTATATACTGAGGTGATGTCATATGGTCTGGAACATCCCTTTGTTCAGTTTGGGTCACCTATCCCAGCTGTCTTCTCCTAATTTCCCATGCATCCCCAGTCTCCTTGCCAGTGTGGCAGAACAAAAAGCAGGAAAGGTCCTGGCTCTGTACAAACACTGCCCAGCATCAACAAAGCCATCTCTATACTATCAACACTGTGATCAACGCAGTTTCAAAACACAGCCCCATATTAGCCACTGTGAAGAAAGTTAACTCTACCCCAGCCAAAATAAGCACACCTATCCAACATAACAGGGTAACAGAGTCTGGAATCACAAGATAAGCACACTGACCTTGCCAACACCACTGCTTTGCCACTCATGGGAAGGGCAGTACAACATCTCAGTTGAAATGTAGATGGTTGTTCATTTTGTGTTCAACCTCTTGTACTTGTTTTGTAGTGGAGGGGATGTGCCCTAGTGAAAACAACACGGGAAAATGTGACAAATGGAACTTGGATATTTTCTGTTCCGCTCTCTCTGCCGTGGGTTTTTCCTGCACAGAAGGCAGTTCTGACCTGTAACTTTAAATATATTGTTTAGATATAGATAAATGTTGCTTTTTCACACCTGCTGTGCCCTGTCAGGTGGGCTAGTCAGTTACTCAGTAGGTGTGAAAAAGCAACATTTATTGAGTGACCTTATAATACTGCCTCGAAATAAAGAGTTTGAAGGTAAATACATCCATTAGTTGACATGTGAGATGGGCCAGTAGGTCATCATCTGAGTCAACTTTTCAGCTATGTCTGCAGCAGAAGTTCTCATGTTTGTTGAAGTATTTCTTACTGTGTAGCTTCCAGAGTCTAACATGTGGAGAACAAGTAGTTCTTTAGCAGGTGGAGAACAAGCAGTTGTTGAGGGAAAAAATATCTTGGAGTGTTTGGAAAGAGAAATAACTGAGGAAGTGTTAGTCATTCCCTGTGCATAAAGACAGCCATAATTTCTATGTATTTCAGTATTTTAGTTAGACCATGTCAAAATAGTGTCTCGAATACTGAAATAAATTGAGCTTATTTTTGGTCTATTATACCACCTGCTTACCTGAGATTGTATAACAATTGAGAAGTCAAGTTCAAATTGTGAAGAATGTTAATTAAGTTGACTCCTTTATGGTAATTGAAAAGAAGGATACCCTCAGGCACTGTTGACCTCTTTCCTTTTTATATTTTTCTTTCCTATAGATTTGATTTGTTTTTCTCATACTTGCAGTTTTGTGTACAAAAGCAATTGTCCTCCTACTTGATAGTGAGCTTTAGGATTCCTTAACAGAGTTAGGTTCAACCTCTGATTTAACAGAGCTTCTATTTTTCCAGCCCTCTAAATCTTCAACTTCCTGGAGAAGTAGGAAAATGTTTTCCACAAGCATCATCTATTTTGTTTGCCAATCTCATCTTTGCTTGTTTCTTTAGTTAGTGGGTGTTATTGTTTCTCTTCCCTTCTTACCAGCAGGGGATTTTTGGAAAAAGGCTGAGGCAGCACTCTGCTTTACTAAATATCCAGCCAGTGGGGTAGTGGTGGAATAGCCTTGGTCTGTATAGAAGTAAAGCATATAGACTCTGCTCTTTAGGAGCTTCTGCTCCTCCAAACCAGTACCCTGCCAGTTTGGAGTTAGTTCTTCCATGTCCCTCTCTAACCTGATTTTTGGAAACGCTTGCCAGAATAAAGTGGATTGTTTCCTTTTGAAGGAAATGACATAAACACGTGAAAGGGACCAGTACACCACACACCCCTTCCCAGTTCAGACCCTGTCCTTCCCTTTCTGTTCTTACTTTATCTTTTACCTTTTCTCTGTCGAGTGAGGGTTACTTATATTTGTGCAGGTAAACCAAGCTAATATTCTTCACCAGACCTTTATGCTGCACAAGTGAATTAAGCAAATCTCTTTGCAAAGCTCTGCCTCATCTTGCCAGCTACAGTCAAACTTCTTG
Source organism: Peucedramus taeniatus (assembly GCA_013400575.1). Classification (NCBI taxonomy): domain Eukaryota; kingdom Metazoa; phylum Chordata; class Aves; order Passeriformes; family Fringillidae; genus Peucedramus; species Peucedramus taeniatus. The sequence goes on from WBNO01018675.1 coordinate 93,133, forward strand.
CAGCATCCTGGTGATGGCACCATAGAGGGCAAAACCTGCTGGATGACAACAGAAAATTGTTTGCCATTTTCACTCTGCTTTATAAATGGTATTTAGAATAAAAATAAACCTGAGCTATGAAGCCTGGACCTGGGAAAATCTGCTGTCTCCCTTTTAAGGGTTAATTTAAAATACTGAAGTTTCAAAGTATTTTTTTTTTGTGCCTTGCTTTCCCATATCCCAAACTAATTTTCAGCTTTATTGTCTTGCAGCAGAGAACATTACAAATGATAGAGGTTTTCAGTCTGAATAAACTGAAGGCAAAATAGTCAATGCAAGTTTATAAATATTGAAAAGTTTTGTGTAGGAAAAATAAGAAAACCACAAGTACTCAGCTCTAGAGGAATGAATAAAAATATAAGAAATTGTTGAGGGTAGTGAAAATTGATCAGTCCATCTTTTGTATGGCATCTCATAATGTTGTTAACTCAAACTTAGTACCAAATGATTTCAAGTAAAAAATGCCCATGTCAACATATTTTCTCCATCATGGATTGTAATAATGTAATTTTTGTTTCATAAATTTCCTGAATAATTTAGTTGGGAAGAAGGTGCCCTCTAAAGCTGTGAAAGGATAACTTAGTAACTGGAGTGTAGGACTTGCAGGCAATCCCAGTAAGGAGCAACAGCTGAGTTTATAAATTATTTGGAGACGTGTACATGCAATTCAACTACATCATTGTTGTAAGGGTAAAATAAACCCTTTTTGTGCTCTTACCATTTTTCCTGAGCTGTTCTGTGCACTCCCTGGGGTGCACTTCCCTTTTGCAATGGTTGATGAGCTGATGCTCCAGTTTGGTGTGATAAATCACCTCAATGCCAGCTGACCCTAAGAGGGACCATCACTGTTTCCTTTGCTTACCTCCCCTACCTAAGTTAGAATGCTAAAAGGAAACAAATGAAGTATTTTGTAAAATGTAGTGAGCTTTTTTCCAAGAAATTTTGGGAATCTGGTTCTGATTGTGATAAAATGCTCCTTCTGTGTGTGTACATGAGTACCTTTCAGCTGAATAAAGGATATTTTACAACATCACATGGTCTCAGAATCTCCAGTCAGAGTTGTCACAGAGTTACCCCTTAGCCTGTTTGCTTTTAAACCTACATTTCATACAGGTAAATATGAGGGTTTTTTTTGCAGGGTTTGATTGCGTATATAAAATTAGCCATTTATTGTTTTTATTTTCAGAGAAAAACTAAGCTTTTGGAAAACTTTGGCTATAATTTTGAAATCTCTTAGAAAGAAGTCCTCTCAAATTACATTTCTCACAGTTAAAAAACCCCAGTCTTGCATATGATGGAAGTGGTTTCTGAGAGTCTGTTGTTTTAAAAAAAAGAAAAAAGAGGAAAAAAGTAAATATAAATATTTCTAAATATTTTTTACATCTCCTTTTTCTGGATATGATGCATTTTGTATATTATTTCAGTATTTTTCCCTGAACTTGAATTTTTAAATTAGGACAGATTTTTTGCTAAAGTATATTTCTTTTGTATTTGCGTTTCTGTGAAATTTACCTTTTGAACACGATTAGTAACAGTTGTATTTTATTTTCTGGAGTTTGAATTTGCAACCTTAGATGTGGGGCAAAAAGGCAATACAAGAGTGCATTTTGCAACCCTTGCTTACACTGAGTAGTAATTATTCAAATAAGCCTGTGCTGGATACTTATGTAAATAACTGTTCACATGTAACTCAGTTCATAGTTTCATGGTAAAGCAACAGAGGCTCCAGCAGAAAAAACAGGGTAAGGAGTTCTCCTTTCCTTGCTCCCTCTGCGCTGTTTCTGCTCTCTACCCAGAGGAGCACTGTGCTGCTGTTCACTTGCCCCACTGCAGACATTTGCAGGGACACAACATGAGCTTGATCAGCAAACTGATCTGAACTAGTTAAAATGAAGGAGGAAAAATATTCTGAAACTTACAGATTTGAGGAGGGATTACAAGGTACCACTTGGGTTTTAGAAATTGACATTTTGATTGATACTTTCAAAAACTGAAGTAGTGAATATTCTGTATTTTTTTCTTTAATCTAATGCCCTAGGAGGTACATTTTTAATGTTAAATATCCAGATCTAGAGTTGACATGGGTTTGGATTGATGTGTCCCAAATCTGAAAAGCAGCAGTTGGGCACGATGCATGAAATCCAAGTCAGAAAGCTGGGGATGTTTATTAGTTAGAGAGATTGTCTAACTAGATTGATTGCCCATCAGCTTAACATTAAAACTTTGCACTGAAGGACAGAAATTCCTAGGCAAATTTTACCATCACTAAGGAGGTGTTGGAACTCAGAAAAACAGTTCCACCTTGCTTTCATTTTCCTTTTCAGCTACAAATATTTCATCCTAGTGTTCCTTTTGTGTCATTGTTATGTGTTTTTCAGAATGTGATTTTTTTTCTTGCGAGCCCCTCAGCGACTATGCGTGGTGCAAACATTTGTGCCATACAAAGTGACAATTGCTTGTCACTTTGGCTGAGAGAAGCCCTGATCAGACTGGATACACTTTCTCTTTTCTGCTCGCTAGAATTTGCACTGGGAATTTCATACTCTTTTTTTTTTTTTTNTGAATGTTAAAGGTGCTTACAGTGACTAATTGTTTCAATAAACAGACACAATCTGGGAGCTGGGAGTGGGAACCAGAAGATACGTGGGGTGGGTAGTGTTGCAACACCTGAGCTTACCACATCACTTAGTGGCTCAGTTTTCCCAGTGAAAACTGGGAAAGGTGGCATGCATAAGAAGCTCTGTCTACAAGTGAAAATGTACCTTGTGCATTTGGACCAACATTGACTGAGAAGGCTTATCTGAACAGTTGTTTTCATTTTTTGGAGGAAGGTGTATGGTGACTTCATGGCTGTACAGATTAATATTTGTGTAATGTGAAGATGGGAAACACAAGCTGATGCAGATATTTTGATACTTAAAGTTGAGGATATTTTCCTGCCCTGAGAAAAGCTGAGAATCTGTAACTCTTTCTGATTTCTGCTGTAATTCTGAGTCTTCAGCATCTCTGCAAATTAGATTGTCTTTGTTCTTGTGTAACTACAGTTGGCAGGGAACAGGGCAATTCCTTGGCACCAGTCACATTGTGAAAAGTTTATATTGGGTGTCAGCCTGAAACTCCCACAGTTGTTTATAACAAGATAACAATGTGTCATGCAAACAGCTTCATGTTCTGAGGGATGGTCCGGGAACAAAGGAGTGTTTGGGGGGAAGTGGGTGCAGGGAAAATGTGCAGAACATGTCGAAAACTGTAATGAAGGAAAGTAGTGATTTATGGGTTTGTTAAGAGGTAAGTGGGGCTGTTACAGAGGCTTCTTAATGGAGTATTGCTGTTCTGAAAAAGAACTTTCAGAATAATAGGTGAGGGTTCAGTTATCCTGAGCCAAACAGAAATGTATCTAGAGCCACTGACTTGGAAAAAACTCCAAATAAGGCAGGTTTCTGTGACCAAATGCAGATTCAAAGGCTGATCTTGTGACCTGGGAAACTGGTTCTAATCTGCTGAAATCTTCATAGCAGAGATAATTCAGTGTAGCAACCAAGTGCAGACATTTACTGATGTTTTTATTTTTTAACCCTGATTTTGTCAAAAGGATTTTTTTCATTCTTCTGTCATGTTAATATAACCTGGTAGAGAAATGAAATATATTAGCATTATCAGGATTGAGATTTGAAATCATAGTTAACTTTGAATTCTTCTTGTGCTCTCTAATGCAGCACTCTAGGGATCTAGAGATGAGATGGATAATGATTATGTTTTTATCAAATACAAGCAGAGAATTTTTACTATTGAGAACAGTAGTTCCCCAGGGAATTCTGAAATACTCTAAGTAGCAAATAGGTGTATAAAGTAAGCCCTGTGAAGAACGAATTATTTTTTTGTTTTACTCTAGGGCTTTGGTTTGGGTTATCCCCCCACCCCTCCAAACAGCTGAGAGATTGTTCACAGTCACTGGTGCTTCAGCAGATGCTGCTGTTCCTTCTCCAAGCCATGGCTTCAGCTCCAGCCGTGCTGCTCTAGCCTGAGTTGCTCTCCAGGTCTGTGCCTGCAACTTCCCCTGGCTTTGGATCACAGCTTCAGGGAGGGAGGGCCCAAGTGGTGCCGTGGGAAGGGCTGGGAGAAAGTCAGCAAAGCAAAAGGGAGTGGGGAAAAAGATTTCTGGAACAGCTTCTCCACAACCTCTCCCACACCTTTCATTCCTGCCTCCGTGCCTCTTCATTTACTGTGTCTGTGCAGGCAGCTGCCTGTGCTGCATGATGAAATGTCTGGTTGGATCCCTTCCCTAACCTGCTTCCCAGCCCAGCAGGAGGAACACCTGCACAAGGCAGGGTGGCATGACAGGACAGTGGTGAGTTGGTGAGGGAGGAGATCAGCTGTGTTTAAGCTGGATCATTGTGAAGAACAGAGAGATTGCTTACGGCAGGACCCTGGAGCCAGACTGGCAAACAAAGTAGCTGTGGGTGCATTGGGATTTATGTACTCCTAAGTTTGTCCTACAGGTATCAGTCATGGTGTAGAACTTGAAGCAGCTTGATATCACTGAGTGACCAAAACTGTCTGAATTCAGTTGCTTGATTTTGATAGCATGAAGTCTTTCTAAACAGAAGTTGGAAGGCATATGCTTAGCAGTTTCTGAAAAATGAGCTTAAGTTCTTTGTTCTCAAACTGACATCTTCTAAACAACCATTTGTGTCTGAAAATTTTAATTAATAAAATTGGGGTAAATTTTCAAAATTACTTTTACTGATCCATCTTAGGTACAAAGGGTTGTAGTAAATGGGATTACATCAGGCTGATGACTAGTCACTCGTGGAGTTCTCCAGGGAGTTCTCAAGTTCTCCAGTGGAGTTCTCCAGTTCTCTTCATTTTAGGCCCAGCATTCTTCAACATCCTCATAAACAACTTGAATGCAGAATTGAAAGAATATTAAATGAGTTTTCCAAAAATACTAAATTGGGAGGAGCTGTTGACTGCCTCAAGGGCAGAAAGAGACCCTGCAGAGAGCCCTTGACAAATTAGAGAGATGGGCAATCACCAACCATACAAAGTTTAAGAAGGGCACATTGGGGATTCTGCAGCTGGCATGGGGCAGCCCTGGTTGTGTGTATAGACTGGGGAATGAGATGCTGGAAAGCAGCACTGTGGAAAGAGACCTAGGAGCTGTGGTTGATGGCAAGTTGAACATGAGCCAGCAGTGCCTGGCAACAAGGAGACCCAACCCTGTCCTGGGGTGCATCAGGCACAGATCACCAGCTGGGCAAGGGAGGGGATTGTCCTGCTCTGCTCTGCACTGGGGCAGCCTCACCTTGAATATTGTGTGCAGTTTGGGGTGCCACGATGTGAGAAAGACATTAAGCTTTTAGGGAGCATCTAAAGGAGGGCAGCAAGGATGGTGAAGGGTCTAGAGGGGAATCCAGATGAAGAATGGCTGAGGAAACTTGATCTGTTCAGTCTGGAGGAGACTGAGGGGAGATTTCATTGCAGTTGCAGCTTCCTTGGGAGGGAAGTAGAAGGGGTGGACACTGATCTCTTCTCTCTCATGGCCAGTGACAGGACCCAAGGGAATGGCCTGAACTTGTATCAGGAGAGGTTTAGGTTGGATATTATAAAAAGATTCTTCGCTTAGAAGATGGTTTGGCACTGGAATAGGCTCCCCACAGAAGTGATCACAGCACCAAGCCTGACAGCTGAAGGAGCATTTGGACAATGCTCTCAGACAAATAGTGGGATGCTTGGGGCTGTCCTGTTTGACTTTCATGATCCCTGTAGGTCTCTTCCATGCAGGATATTCTGTGATTCTATGACCTTCAATTTTGTATATAGAACTCTTTTGCAAATGGCATTTATATATGCACAGACCTTAGCAATTAAAACTTCTACACAAGTTAGAAACTTCTATACAGTTTGTGGTGAATAGCAGTTGTACACTGCTGTTTGCCTGGAGCACACTTCAGACTTCTCACCCATATTCTCTGTGACATAGGCTGCAGTGTACCTTATTTCATCCCAGTCACGTACAGCTTTTGGCTTCCTGGGAATGTGCCAGTGCAGCCCTCAGCTGAGCAAAGCCTGAACTTTTTAGTCTAATAATTAACTTTTGTAAACTTCCATGTGAGCTCCAGCTTTCTGTATATTCAGGCAGTTTCATTTATAAGTAGAAGCTCTTTTTGTTACAGAAGTCTCCAATTCTGTGATCCTCCAAAGACCTGGTAATGTTTTATTCCTCATCTTCACAGGAACTGATGTTCCATGGCTAGAAGAGAGCTGACAAGTGGCTGAAATGAATACGACTACTATCCTACAAGAGATTTTGATTAAAAGATCACAGCAGAAGAAGAGGACTTCTCCCTTAAACTACAAAGAGAGGCTTTTTGTACTTACAAAGTCTATGCTAACATACTACGAAGGTCGAGCAGAGGTAGGAGACACAGACTGCCTTTGTTCCTTTTTGCTTTTGTACCGTACTGGCTTTTTTTCCTACTGTATGTCATACTATCCAGAGCTGATCAGGGAAATGGTTATTAGTGGCCATGAACATGAGCTGGCATTTCTCTTATTTATAATGCAAGTTGGCAGAGGTGTAGATAACTTAGCTGGTAGACAATGTGAATTGGTTCTCAAGCAGAGAAGTAGTGCATAGCCAGGATGGCAGAAATGACATAAAACAGTGTTTAGAGGTGGTCATCAAAGCTGACTTCTTTGTCTCTCCAGAGAGATGAAAGATCACTGCTATGATGAATTGGGGAAAAGGTAGAAAAAGTTACAACTGCAGTTTCTTGTGCATTCCATTCACATCTGGCAATTGCCTGCACTTGAACAGGAGAAAGACCATTTGATAGGAGCAGTGCATTGCAGACCAAGTTCAGCAGACACAAGATCCTTTAGAGTGGATTATGCAACTGAAATGAAGCTGAAAGCAGTTTATCTTTGACCATACAGGCAACTCACCCCAGTTACCACTTTCTGTGTAAAATAAGTTACTCAGAAAGTCATTAATGTAAACTATGCAAATCCTCAGACCTGCATTTTTTCAAATGAGCTCCAGACTCAGTTTCATCAAGGGCACCTGCCCCCAGAGTGCCCTGTCATATCCTCAGTGCTGGGGGTGAGATTTTCCACTTAAGTGAGGCACTTTCCATGTTTGTCACAATGCTGAAAAGGATTAAAATGACTGCAATAGCTTGTTGTATGCCTTGGGAAGCCATTTGTATGTGTTGTATGCCTTGGGAAGCCATTTAACAAATAAAGCTTAATGGAGGGAGCCCTGCAACCTCTTGTGTTGCCTGTCTTACCTGTGATAAAAGAAGAGAGTACAGGAAAGCTAAGGCTTGCTAAGCATGTTTCTCTGCCAGATGTTATGGTTGCAGCAGAACTGAGCTCACTTACCATGCTACAAGATGCTCACAGCAGTTTGTTCCCTGAAAGTAGCTTGGACACAGTCAGGGATTAAGAGCAAAATCACAGACTGAGGTTGGAGGGGGCCTCTGGAGGCCATCTGATCCAAGCCCCCTACTCAAGCAGAGCCACGCAGTTCTGGCTGCCCAGAACCAGCTGGCTGTTGAATATCTCTGTCCAGCTGGCTGTTGAGTATCTCCATTGATGGAGTCTTCACAGCCTTGCTTGGCAACCTGTGCTAGGGCACAGTCACCCTCACAGTAAAAAAAGACCAACATCATTTCCTGATGTTCAGATGGAGCCTCTTGTCTTTCATTTTGTGCCCGCTGCCTCCTGTCACTGGACACTGCTGGCAGTAGCCTGGCTTTGTCCTCTTTGCACTCTCCTGTCAGGCATTTTATGTCCCCATTTTATGATTACAGGGTGTATCAGTCACTCCTATTTTGGTGACTCTGGCCTCCTCTCAGAGAATAAAGAGGTGGGGGCTAAGAAGCTTTCTGAAATATTGCTTGCATGCTTATCCCATGTCTTACATTCAGATCAAATAGAAATGTGACAAACAGGTTTTGCAGGTCTAGTTGTCACCCTTTAGAAGTTACCATTTCCAGCTTCCCCTCTTCCAGTCATCCCCTTCCAGCTTTCCCTTTGCCCTGCAGGTTAATGTCCTCTGGCTAAAATGCTTTTCCAGGAGACTGACTTGTGGATCTCTCTGAGAGGGGTTTAAACTGTCAGTTTTATTTACAGTGCAATTGAGCAGGGCAGCCCATTGTGCCCTCAGTGGAGGATGCAGTAACTTCTTTAAAAAATATAGATTATGCCTATGCTGTGCCATCAGTTTGCTGCTGAAAAAGGCCATTTTATCCCTGTCCTAGCCTTCCTAGACTCCCCTGCTCACTTGAATTCATTCTGACCCTTCTTGGAATCCATATTGCTCTGAAAAAAAATTGCTAATCATGGAGTCATAGAATGGCCTGGGTCAGGAGGGACCTTGAAATTCATCTAGTTGGAACCCCTCTGACCCAGGGCAAAGACACTTTCCAACAGACCAGATTCCTCAGAGGTCCATCCAACCTGGCCTAGAGCACTTGTTTGATGGGGCATCCACCACCTCTGTGGGCAACCTGTTTCAGTGCCTCACCACCCTCACAGTAAAGAATTATGTCCTGAAATCTGATCTAAATCTGATCTGATGGCTTAACTGGAAGCCATTCCCCATTGCCCTGTCACTGCATGCCCTTGGAAACAGCTCCTCTCTTGCTGTCGTCTCCCTTCGGGTGCTGGAAGGACGCAGTTAGGTCAGCAGAAAGATATTTGATCTGGTTTTATTTTTGCTGGATTAGTGTTCTGCTGGGTTAGCACGCTGCATGAGCTGGGTGCAGGATCTAACAAGTGCCAGAGGCCGTGCCAGGTGGTGGAGGAGAACAGGATGCTCCAACTGTTGACATCAGCAGGCTGTAAGACTGGCTCAGCCATAATGCATTACTTTCCAGCCTCAAACCATTTTCATTTTCACTGTTCCTCTCATTTTAGACTCTTTTAAACATTAATCAGAATTTTATTTTATTAACAGTGTTGTCTGAAAATAGTGAGCTCTAATCTTAAAGGGGCATACTGAATATTTTTGTCTCTTTAAAAAAATACAACTGTAAGACTAAGATCTCTGTGGCACAGTTATTCCTTAATGTCTCTGGACAACTTAAATGGCAAAGATGTTTGTGGGTTTAATTATTTGTTTGGTTATTGTTTGGATTTTTTAAAGCCAATTGTGGTCGCTATAAATATGTATTTACAGTAAGCTGCATATTCTGACTGAGGTAATTTATTTTAAGAGAAAAAAGTTATTAGCCATCAAGATAATTCTGCCCCCTCTGAATATCTGGAGGTTTATTGCTGAAATAAATGTGACTACTGTGTATGCTGGTTGAATTTAAAGACATGACAGATGAAAGGACAGGTACAGACTGATTTAATTTTGGGCTTGGCAGTATTCAAAGTTCAGATTGATAAGATAAGCATGGAAATCCCAAGCCAAGAGGATCTCACACCCTCATTTTAATCCCATAACTGCAATGGTAGCAGTCTGCCAAGGGTGGTTGAGTTCTGCTCCTCTAGGCAAGTGTACAATTCCCAGTTTGATTGTTGGCCAATCTGAAGTATTTTCTTGTTTTCTTCCATTTTAACTTTTATGGAAGTTCATTAGAGAGAGTTCAAGAAAAACCCAGGATTTGTGGACACGTGAATAATCATACCTCTTCTTTTTTAAAACAAGACTTAAGTAAATCTCGTTGACCAGATTAGTCAATACTCAAAGTGTGGGTGGTTTGGGATTATTAATAAAGTGACAGAATTAGAAATTTTGTATGTCTGGTGACAGAAGTGGAACATTTATGACAACAAAAAGCAGTCAACCATAGCAAATAGTGTTCATGTATATGTTGCTGAGAGATTTAATTGTTCTGTGCAGCCAGAAGTGGAGCATCACTTGCTCTTTGACCAGAAAGTGTACATTATAGATGTGCCACTCTTCTCTGTTTCTTCCTGTCCTATGTACTGACAAAGTCCCATATACCTTACTTGGAGCAATAAATTATTATCTCCTAAACATGACTAATAGCAACAGGCTAAAATCTTGTTTTAAGCTGCTCATAACTGGTTTAAATCTTTCTATACATGCTTTCAAGCTGATCAGGCCCCCTGTCATGGTAGAATGACTGTGCATGCCTGCAGTGAAGCTGGAACTGCACTGCTGCCATGAGAAGGAGAAATATAGTTTTTCACTTAAAGATATTGCTCTGCTATAAGTCATGGAGCAGGTGTGTGAGCTAATGATGGAGCATAGCTACAGAATCAGTGATGAAGCTGCATTTCAAGGCTGGTTTCAAAACACAGAAGCCTGAGGAAGGAGAATCCTGGTTTGGGTCACTTGTGCAAAGCTCTACAATTGTGATTAATAATGTGGGAAACTGATTTTGCACAGGAAGACACTAGGACCTTGGCTTTTTCTGCTTACCTTCTGGGCATTATGCTGTTGGATAAAAAATGTGGAAGAAGTATCACCTTTAGGTTTTTTAGAAAGATGGATGTTAAGAAGCTTGAAAAAAAATTTCGTCAGGAACCAAAATGCTTTAAGCATCATGGAGATAGATTTTTAACGTCAGAAAAGAGGAATATTCTGTTTAAGCTGGGCTATGTTCTGGTTTTGTCTTTCTTTCTTGGTCATAAATTCTGAGAATTAATAAGTGTAGCTGTTGGGGAAATGGCATCATGACACTATTGTGCAATATTGGACTAACAATTATTATAAACAAATAAAAAGGTTGAGCTGATGTTGTTTCTTGAAGCTTTTAATGGTTTATTGGCTGTCATTGTTGGAAAGAGTATTTTCTGTATTTTTTCCTAATGATGCAAAAGTGGCTATTGAAATCTGAATGTGATGTGGTCCATTTACAATGAAGACAAAAATTCACAATAGTAAGATATAACTGCATTGGTCTCCAAGCACAGAGTACTGGTCATGAATGTATAAAAGCTGGGAAGAAGTAAAATATCTTCCTGTTCTGAGTATGGAGATGTACTATAAAGTACATCTTGCTGGTTATGCTGCAGTCAGAGAGACTTAAGATATGTACAGTATTCTCAAACATGTATTGTGGATTACCAAGCCAGCTTTAAACAAATTTATGTAGACAAAGTAATTAGTTTGCAAGTGGGAGGTGGTAGGCATTTTTTCCTAAACTGACCCTTGTTCTTGAGGGCTGCTGCACTATTCTTACTGGTGTCAGCTGGAGTAATGGATTGTTGTACAACTTTGCTGGATAAGCTGGTTGTACAGCAAAGCAGTGTTTGTTGTGTTGGAGTGAGGAAACACGAGCATGATATATTCTATTAGGAAATCTCTTTTCAATTTTGTGTGGCTTGAAAACTCAGGATAATACTTCAGGTGTGCTTCAGGACCATTTTCCTGAACTATTTTCTTCCAATAAATCAAATCATACTAGTCAGTATCAAATTGATAAGCAAATTCAAGCAATTTTGAAATTAATTGACTTGTTTGAAAATCAAATATTTCATGCAGTGATTAAAAGAAATCTCGTTTGGAATGCCTTTCTGTATTTTTGACCAGCAAAAATTTAGCTGAAGTTTTAGTATGACTTTTTCCAAATTGCTAATTTCATCTTGAATGGAGTGTAGGTTTAAATTCCAAGGAGGCATTTGTGGAAATAGCACCACATATATGTGGCCCTAGGATGTTTAGCCATTTTCTGTCAAAAGTGAGCTCATATCTTGAATATTTAACTTAAAATTCCCTGGAGTTTATTTTCAAAGGATCGGTGCAATCACACTTTCATCTGTGTCTGTTTTGAAAATCAAACCTTAAGTGTTTATCTAGGAGTCCACCTTATCACTGAAATTTTAAACACTTTAGTGAATATCAGCTGGACAATGGGAAGGAGGACTCATTCTACCAGCATGACTGAGGGCTGGTGAGGCACAGTTCAAGTGCCCCTCACACTCCTTTGCAGGCTGGCTGCAAAGAACAGCATCATTTATTCCTCTTGAGTTAGCCAACAGGCCAGACACACAAAAATAGCATCCAAGCTACTGCATCCATCAGGGTGGGCCACCACCACGTACTGGTGGCTTATTGTCTCTCTCCTTGTGTGGCAATGAGTTTGACTGCTGTGAATCCTTTCTCAGCACAGGGTGAGAAGGTGTCTCTGATCTGGGCAGTCGGATGGTCTCAGCTGGAGCAGGCCTGCTGCTGCATTACAGAACAGCCATGACAGCAAGTAACACCTACTTCATACAAGTTTTAGTTAGCTAACACTGGCAGGGCACCTTGCTTGAACTTAAAAGTGCCACCAGACTACAGTTTTTTGCTCTAGATGGCATTTTAGGCAAGGGAAATTCATCATGATGAAGGAAAGAGGGTAAGTGTAGGTGTTAAAGTACTTCTCACCAGTGAAATAGTTGAAAAGAGCTGGTCTGTGCAAGTGAGATGTCCTGCTAGTTTGTTGGTTTGAAAAGTTTCACATTGATGTTTCTCTAGAGTGTGATGCTTCCGAAAGGCGACACAGATCTGGTCATAATTTTATAAATCTTTGTCAATATATAGACTGTTAGTATCCTCATATATATTGAACCTGTGCAATGTTCCCTTTCACCATGTTATTTCTCTCTCTCTTTGTCACTCAGATTGCTTATCAGTGACACTCTTTAGTTTGAAAGTGTGCTGATGTGTGTGCTTTGGTTACTGTCCTCCCACACAGGACACAGCATGCTTGAATTAACCTTTCCATCCCACTGCAGCTTGCACTGACCATGAATATGAAGCTATGAGCTTATGAACATTAAATTTCTTTATGCTTTAGCATCTTTATTGTTTGCTCATGTTTGCTTGTATGGATGATAGTTCACAGCAATAAGCAGTGTACATTGGATTTTACATTTTCAAAAGGCATAGGCTAAATCCTGGTTGCTACATGTGTTTGGGTGGGCAGAAGTCTGCAGTGTTGGAAGGGAGGATGAGAAGGGGGGAGAGCTTGGGCTGCAATGACCATTAGCTCTGGAACTGCTGCACAGAAGATACTGGAATAGGCACATCACTTACCTGTTTATTACTGTGCAGAAACCATTTGCTTCTACAGAGAGGGCAAATGATAGTTCCCTGAGGGAAAATGTTTAAGAGTCTGAACTTGGGAGGTACAGAATGCTCTTGTCTTCAGTGGCAGTAGTGGTATTTGCCATTAGGATCTGACTTGTGTGAAAACTTTCTTGTGCAAACAGGACTGTTACAACTGATAAAAACCAACCAGGATATAAATGAAAAAAAGCAGAATAAAAACCTGAACATTTTGGGGGCTTGCTCATTTTGAAAGTATCCTCCTAAGGAAAAAAGGTCCTTCTGTAAAGGTTATGTTTGGTTCTTGTAATTTGAATATAGAGGAGACAGAAGCTACTGAAATTACAGTGGTGATATTTTAAGGAAGGAAAAAAAAAAGCTCTGGGGCCCACCCTGAAGCTGCAGTTTTCAGGGTCAAATTGTGTAGCTTCATTGCGACACTAATATTGTGCAAATACTTCATTTGGAGCACAACAACATTGTAGAGTTCCAAAAAGCCATGCTTCTTACTTTTCTTTTTTAACAGAAGATTAATTTATTCTACTGTTGTTTATTCCTATAGTGCTTTTTCTTTATTATTTTTAAAATAATTACCCTGATTTATGGGATTTCCTCAGTCAGTGCATAGGTGATTTAATTATTTTATATAAATGAAAGCACAATTCAGCATTACAGTGCTTCTGAAACCAGTAGGTTTACAGAGAATTTTTTGTTCCAAGTCTCAGGTCATAATGATAGAGCATTCTTAAAACACTTGTGAGTGAAAACTGTTCAAGTTGGAGACATACTGTAAAGCTATTCCTGTGAATGGGAGCAGCTTAGCAGCTGCATGGGAATTCTCACTTCTAAAGGGCAATTCATAAAGAAACCTAAGTTGTAAAAAAAAAAAAGTTGGTTATGTTGTAGTAATGATTCCCTGTTTTCTATAACATCTTCTGAAAGAAAAGTCAGCTATAAAATGAGAATCTGCAGTAACTATCTTTTTACAGGAATTTTGATTTTTATGAGATGGAACAAATGAAATGTAGATGAAGTTGAGCATAGCTTGTAGTTGTTAAGATATAGAAAAGGCAGGGATGAGAATATTTACTTTATGACTAGACAGGAGTGGTGAGTCTTAAAGATCTTAAGAAGGAAGAACTGGAAAATAGATAAGAGAAGGCTAGAGAAGAACTAGGTTTTTTAAAAGTGTGCAGAAGAGAAGCTGAGAAACTTTAATCTACTAAGGTAATTTAGAGAAAAATGTAAGAAAAACCGGGGTTGTTGAAGGTAGCTGGAAGATGCACAAATTGCACATCAGCCAACAAAGAAACAAAACAAAATAATCTCAGATTTATCTATGCTCCGCTATGAGGTAACAAGTCTTATGGATAGCAGAGAGCAGCAGATATCCTGTGTTTTCATCCCAGTAAAGGTTTTTTGACACTGCTGAATGAGACATTTTCATATGTCAGCATTAGAAATTACCTGTATAAACTTCTTGTAAATCTGATTGCAGAGCACGTGGGAAGCTGGTACTGTGTTGAATAGGCATCGATGGCTCGTTTCCAGATTGAGAGCCTGTCTTGAATGGAGTGTCTTATTCTGCATTTTAGTATTTCCACTACTGATACTGTTGTTGGAATAGAAACTTGTTGAGTTCACAGGTGAAATAAAACTTGAAGGAGCTGCAAGTATTTTGACAAACAAGTCTAGAAATCCATGTGGTATATTTGGATTAGGTGTATGGTGGGTTTGATTGTTTGCCTTTTTTAAAATTTTTTTAAAAATTATTTTGTAGAATGCAGTTCACTGTAGCCAAGTAAAAAAGGCAGGAATGCTGAAATGTTCAGATACAGAATGGCAATAAGTAGTCATGTGCCAGGCTGTCCCCAGCAGTACCTGGGGCCTGTAGTGGTGGAGTCCATCATGTGAACCTTGAGAAAGGAGCTAAAGCAGCAAGTGTCTTGGCTGAGTGACCTCTTGGATCCTGTTTTGGGCTCTGGCCACTTGCCTGTGATGCCTGTGCACTTGGGCTCTCTTCTCTGTGTGGCTCAGGCTGTCTGAGTCTAGTGCTCAGACACGCTGGAGGCTGAGTCAGGGCTGAATGCAAGGTGTCACTCACCCAGCAGCCAGAGGATGGTCCTGAGCAGGGACAAAACAGGGCAGAAATGCTGCAGATGGGCTGGGCAGACTGAGAGCTCTGTGTGTGCACTTCACAAAAAACCAAGAAGAGAAGACTTGTCTGAAAGAACCTGAGGAGCTATGGCAGTTATTTTGACAGCTGAAGGGTTGTAGGTTCTTTAAGGCCTGATATGGACGGAGACCTGGCTGATTTATTATGTGTCCTTAACTTTTATGAGGTTGCAGCAATGTATCATAACTGCAGTTGTGCACATTTTTACTGGCTGCCTCTCCAGTGCAGGAGAAGAGTAAGTTACAGATAATGCACTGTAGTCATGGTCAGGCAGTTGCATCAGTGCTGTGACAGAGAATTTATTTTTATGCTTTTCAGTCTCTCCAGCTCTGGTCATTGACATCTGCTGAGCAGCCAGGCCATGGTAATGGATTCTCAGTTTCTTAATCTGCAAGGGTTTAAACTTTCTTCTTCTTAGTTATGTTTGTATTTTTCCCCTTTAAATTCTCCTTGCAGACAGATATTGGATCAGGTCAGACTAGATCAGAATAGTAATCACCTTTTGCTTTTCATATAAATTCCAGCTACTTTCGAAAGGTAAATAAAAATACTTGATACTTGCTTTTCTTAATAATTTTAAAAAATAATAGAAATGAGAAGGACGTTCTTCAATGTATTTGACACACTGGAAAATATAGAAATAGAAAATGTGGTCAGCTAACACCTACAGTAATTATATTCACATAATCTGTAATTGCTAGCCTCAAGAGGGAACTGCAGAAGTATCCAGTCAGTGCTTCTTATTAATAAAGGGCAATGCCATTAAAAGAAACAAAACCCAAAAACCCGAAATCCCAACCTCCCTCCCTGCAAAGAACCCAAAATGAAAATACCCGTATATTTGGCTCTGGAGCACGTTCTATCAGAGCAGCTGTCTGTAGACAGTGTTGGTTTAGCCAGGCTTTTTGTGGTTTTGCAAAGTTGAAGAGCCACTCCATAAAAGGAGATAAAAGTAGTGCTGTGATGTGCTACACTTGTGAGATCACAAGCTCCATGGGTAACATGCTGATGACCTCAGGATTTCCTATATGGGGGTAGGCATGGAAGAAAGAAATAATATGTACATCAAGGAAAGAGAGAAAGGGAGAGCATGGGGAAGACAAAAATCTAGATATTTCTTGCAAGCTGGGCTGATTTATGCATGTTTTCATTGAGGTTTTTTTTTTTTCCCAAGTCTAATATCCTTTGTATCGTTCAACACCCCACATACACACATACTTCTCTGAGGGTAAACAGCCCAGTATGTTCATCAACAAAGAGGAAATACACTGAAGAAATATTTTCATCTAATAGTGAGGATATGGGCTTCTGAAGCTTTAAAACTTCTGTATTTAGCAGAGGAGTAATTCCAAATGTACAGAGGATGAGCTGTTTGATTGCACACTTATCTAACTCTTGTATTTCTTGTCTTACTGTATTCTGAGATTTTTTTTTTTAAAGGAATTGTGTAATTCTATATTTGTTAAGTATCTGACAACATAGGTCTAGTGTTATGACTTCTTCATATTACTGTTTAATATTCTAAAATAAAGAGGAATAGCTTATTCTTTTTGGATTGTATGGAAACAAGACTTGGCCATCCCCATTGGGAGCAAGGAGCAGGACTTCTAAAACTGCAAATCAATATTTTGAAACATAGGTAAATATGAAGTATGTATGGCATTTTGGAAAGCTTTCTATAATGGTTTCTGTATAGTCACTTCCCTTTTTTTTATTTTCAGCAAGAAGATGCATTAAAAAAAAAACCCACACCAAAACCCCAAACTTTAGTGTGACTTTGAAGCTCATATTTTACCTATTTTAGGTTTCCCTTATTGAGATTTAGTATTTTTATACCTTTATTACTGTTCTAACCACATTTGCTTCTATAGGCCTCCCTCTAGAGGGATATATCTATCTTTAGTAAAGGAGTGGACCAGGTTTGATAGGTCCCTTTGTTTTATTGAACTGTGATTCTTTCAAATCCTCTGTGAATGCTTGTATACCATTCAGAGAGTATGCATGAATGTTCTGGTAAAATACTTCTACAATAAATCAAACTTTATTCTACTCTGTTAGCCACCCTCCACCTCAAAAAAAAAAAAAAAAAAAGGAATCTTTAGAAATGTCCCTCTGCTTCCTACACTTTGGCATTGCATGATTAGCCATTGTATTTATTTTGTCTCTTTGTAGCTTTTCTTGTTGGAAAGAGTGGTTATGGCTGAATTTCTCAGGGCTGGCTCATGCCCACATCTCTACTTCTCAACTGCTTCAGGGCTTGAGCTCTGCCTTAATTCTGCATTTTGTGTCTGCTGTATGGCTGTGTGTAGAGCCCATAGAACCCATTTGCCTGTAGAATAAATGCAACACAGTTATGGTATGCAAGATGGCCTATTATTTTAAAGGGAAATCATTTAGGTAGGGAAGAGAAAGGAATTGCAATGGTCTCTTTAGCATTTTTCTTGAGTCATTCTTTCCTGCTTCTGTGCACCATAGTTTATTAATGAGCAATGGTCAGCTAAAACAGAGTTGCACACTTGGCATTAATAACTGTTGCTTCTGATGTGATCTGAAAATGTCTTGAGCAGTACGTTTAATTTCACATATGCAAGGTTTTTTTTTTTTAATCTATAAAATATGTAAAAACAGAAGACTCTTCCCTGACATTATGTTTAATAAGGTGGATTGCCTTGTAAGGTGGGTCAGCTTTGTGTTAGCTTAATTTAGCATCTTGTGATGAAGCAAACTGAGCACCCTAAATCAGGAAAGCATACAAAGGTATGACTTAGGAAATACAGTTACTAGAATGATGTGCATGACTCGACATCAGGGGATTTCCTTTATGTTTTCCCCCCAAATGTTATATGGTTATCTAGTTGGAATCCTGTCCTTTGTCCTCCTATCAGTGTCCTCTGAGTGAGCTCACTGAATGCCAGAATTGGCATGAAAATCTCTGAGCCCAGGAGGAGGGTGATTCAAGATAAAATACTAAAGTGTTTCTCTAAGGGATTTCTGTGACTCTGGATACAAAACCCCCCTCCAATGTGTATTGTCTGTCTGTCCTGCAACCTCAGTTAACCAGCAGGTGGGATCCAAGCAGTATGAGCACCCCTCTGGACACAGAAAGCAGGGTAGATAAGTTATGGGAGTGGTAAGTGTTTCTTCTTCTTTGCCTGTTGCTGTGCAAGAAAGACGTCTGGAGAAGTGTCTTCAACACGGCTACGTGGGGTGTTGAATTCTGGGGTTCATGAAAAAGCTGATCTCGCTTGGACCCTCCTGTTCTGCCTTGGCTAATCTGTCAGCCCTCAAACTGCCAGGTCAGCCACAGAGTGACAAGGAGAGGCAGTACTGCCTGCCCTGCCAAACAGTGTGGATTTCAGTAACAACTTTTGGCTTTTGCATGAATGTGTATTTTAGTTTAGGGAGTCAATGTTCAAGTAAGGGGATACCATAGAATATCCTGAGTTTGGAAGTGACCAACATAAAACTAAACAGAAAATTTAAAATTATTTTTGATAAAAAAATCCAGGGTTGCATACTTAGTACAAAATTATTTTTCAGCGTTACTTGATAAATCTTTATAGTACCACTCATGGTCATGTTTATGATTTACTTTTTTTCTTTATGATTGGTTAAAGTGCCTAATTCCCCCATACATTCTTCGTAAAAAACCCACCTCTCTCATGTGTGTTGGTTTTTCTGGTAACAAATAGCAGTTGCAGCTTTATCTGAACTTATCCCTTGTCATTCTTCCTGATGCTGACCATGATGTACACGAATTCTTTATGCATGTTTTCTCTGCACTATGTAAGACTCAGAGTGCTAAATGCATTTTAAGTGCTGATGAAACTTCATGGGTAATTAACTGTAGTGTTTCTAGGGTGATGGAATCATAACTGCTGTATTTTAAGTTGTTCTTTGCTTCTTTTTACAAGACTGTTTTCAGTTGCTTGTGATTGTACCAGACTTCTGCTATTTGGGCTAAATTTCCATCCCCAAGAGAGGAGCTGAGTAAGGATTGGCATATCTCAAATAATTCAGCAATTGCTAATTATTTCCATATTGTGTGAACAGTGTCAGTCTTTCATAAGATATACTCTGGACTGGATGTTCTGGATGTGCTTGACAAATCAGTTTTTTTGATGGGTATTAATTCAGTACCAGCCATGAGCTACTAGCTTTTGTTTAGTTCCAGATTCCAGTAGAAACTTCCTCTCCTATTAGAGATTTGGTTGTCCCAAAAGTGAGAGGTGGCACTATACTGTCTTTCTGTGGATTACAGTGTAGACTAAAGCCCAGTACACCTGCCTCTCATTATCAGCTGTTCCTCCAAGGGGCTGCCTCTCCAGAGTGTTGGACTACACTGTCATTCCATGCACTGTGCAGCTCCTCCTGAGCACCTGTGCCTTTTTTAAAATGCTCATAATCACCAGTGTAGGTGACTAAATCTTCTCAGATTTAGTCTGTGCTTCTGACTTTGCTTCTCTGGGCTTCTGCTAGCCTTGTTCAAGAAGTTCCTTCAATACAGAGCACACTTTGGTCCAGGGTTACACTTGTATCTTCTGCTTTCTGTCTCATCATGGACTTGTGTTCCTTTGTAGCATCCAAATTTCTCTGGAACCTTAGTGGAGCACAGCAGAAGCCTCCAAATGGTGGGAGCACTTCAGCAGCAGAACAAGGAAGCAGATGAGATGATACCAGTTTTAATCATAACTTAAACTCAGCAAGGGGCAAGCACTTCTTTTTTCTCAAGTTATTTTTTGTAAAGAAGAGTATATTAAACCTACAATTACATCTGATTGGAAACTTTCTATATAAAGAATCGGTACTTTTCACTAAGCAAATTTACTGTACTCAGTGCATTTTTGCAGGTGCAGATCTTTATACTCTCAGTTTTCAGACAGCTTCTCCAGTTAAAGTCATGTAAAGTGAAATCGCTATTATAAGTGGAAAAGAAATCAAGATGTCTCTCCTGAAAAATAATAATTAAATATTAGATAAATTGGTTATCTTTTTACAATTTTTTTCTTTTTTTTCTTATAGAAAAAGTACAGAAAAGGATCTGTGGATATTTCAAGGATTAAATGTGTGGAAGTTGTAAAAAGTGATGGTATTATTCCATGTCAAAATAAATATCCTTTTCAGGTATGTTTCTTTAATACAAAATATATAAATTAGAGTGCTCTTTTCAACAACACCAAGTCATTTGGATATAACATCCCTTAAAATTACTGTCAATTCCAAATAATGAGCCCATTCTCTGTCTCTTTTGGGCTGGTGGGAGATAATTCAGCATCAGTGGTTAGAACACATCCCCTGCAAGCTCTGCTGCTCTTGCAGTCCCTTCCCTTGGGAATTGGGCCACATGCACTTGGTCTTTTTCTTTTCCTCACCCTCTCAGCTTGAATTTTGACTGGAAACTGCCCTGCCCTGTTCTTCTGCTAGAACAAGTGAGCCGACAGCCCAATTTTCCTGTCTTCATTCTTTCACATTAAATTAAATCTAATTACCATGAAATTATATAGGAATAAGCAAATCAAAATAAAACTTGTTGCTTCTTTTTTTCCTGTTTCATTGTGAATTGAATGGAAATGAAAAGAGAAAACAAAGTGCTTAGTGGGGAAAAAGAAAAATATGGGGGTTGGATGCTGTGCCTCCTTACTATAGAGGGAATGGTTGGAGTGAGGAGGAATTCTGCTGCTGCTGGAGAGGGACAGTAGTGACTCTGATCCATTTTTGCCTGAGCAGTACTCTTTTTCTGCTACTCTTTTTCTCAAGCAGTGGAGAAATAAAAAAGAGTCACTCCAGAGCAATGCTGAATCAGATGAGAGAATGTCTGATTACAAAGTAACTTTCATTAATTAAATTGAACTGGTTTTAGAAAAAACCACAATGAGGAATGAACAAAGCAAAGTGCGAAGCAAGCATTTTAAGGAATGCTGACAGGATAATATACTATTACAAAATTCTTCCTAATTCTTCTGAAAACATCATATCTGAATAATACACCTTAATAACCTTTCCCAGTTTCTGCATTTTGTGCCTGAATACACTAATTTTGCCAAGTGTAACAGTAATTTGTCTTGTTCTGTTTCTTTAGGAAGAAATGAGGTGAATGTATTTTGATTATTTCTTTTCTCCCCTCCAGGTTGTGTATGATGCTAATACACTCTATATTTTTGCACCGAGTGCACAAAGCCGGGATCAGTGGGTGAGGAACCTGAAAGAAGGTAATGGGAATTGCTTATACTTAACTTAAACTTAAACATAGCCAGATACCTTTGCTTGAGCTGTCTGCATGGATGGGAGTGAACTTGGTGCTGTGTTGTGGATTTGTGGCCAAAACAGTGTTAAAGCCATACCAGTGTTGTTGCTGAGCAGTGCTTTGCACAGCACGGAGGATTTGCCTTTTTCCTCCTCTGCCCACACAGACTGGGGGTGGACGAGAGGCTGGGAGCTGACACAGCCAGGACAGCAGGCCTGGACTGACCAAAGGGATATTCCATATAAAGTTGAGCTCAGCAGTAAAAACTGGAAAAAGAGGAAGACAGGGATTAGGGATTTTTCCTTCCCTATTGGCCACTGCACAGGGGCTGGCTGGGCATTGGTTTGCTCGTGGGAGGTGGTGAGTGATTTAATTTACATTACTTTTGGGTTCTTTTTTTCTCTCTTTTGGTTATTAAACTGTTTTTATCTCAAGCCAAAAGTTTTTATCTCTTGTTCTTTCTATTCCTTCCCCCATCCCACTGGGTTTTGGGAGTGGGTGAGTGCCTGCATGGGTGCTTAGCTGCTGGCTAGCATCAACCCACAACAAGTTATAAAAACAAAAAGGTAGAGTTTCTGCTGCTTATATCTACCAATTTTAATTTTTTATTGGGCCAGCTCTTCATTTGCATACACAGGGTGTGGTAACAGGTACTGAGAGCTCCAAATACTCAGACTGATCTAGTTTGATTTTGTGAAGTGCAGCTGCAATCAGAATTTGACTCTGCTTTTGCACAATGAGTTAAAAAGTTTATCCAAGCTTGTTGATGGCATCACTGAAAAGTTTTGTTTGGATGTAGCTAGACAACATTGTGGGCCTTAAGCTGATGTAAAATGATAGGAGGTATCTCTGCTGAGATGTGATCAGAGAGTTGCTTTCACAGTGAGCAAAGGAGTTTTTTTATTTGCCTCTTAATGCCCTTTCTCACCATCAGATGCTGACATTAATTACAGGTGGTCTATAAAGCAATAAGATATTATTTCTGGGCTGGGGTGAGAGGGCAAAGAGTGACCTCTGAAACTCAGCAAGCCTGTAGCATGGGGTAAGGAGCCTTCCAGGCCAAAATGATGAATTGCCACAGGATAGAGATAAATATCAGCTGTCTTTCCCTCCAGAACACTGTTTATAGATGAACTTGAGTCACTTGCAACAGCAACAAAGGAGGAGGCAGAGCTCTCAAAGCCTGCACAGCTGCCTGACTGATTCCAGTGGTGCAGGGTCTCCTTTCATTGATGCACCAAAGCCCTGCTAGGATGATTGGTGTAGGGGGAGAGTATGGCATATCCTTTTGGAATAAAATTATTACCTTAAATATATCCTCTATGATTGTTGTATCACCTCCATGTTAACTTGCAAGAAAAGAAGCCGTGCTAAAGTAAGGGCAAGCAAAGATTATGCCTCATGTCAAAGATATTGTAATGTGTATTAAAAATTACTCTTTTGTAATATGTATTGAAAATTACTCTTTTGCAGACTTTTTTTTGTCTCTTTCAATATATATGCTCTTTTTCTTCTTGTAGAAATAAAGAACAACAGCAATATAATGGTAAAATATCATCCTAAATTCTGGACTGAGGGAATTTATCAATGCTGCAGACAGACAGAAAAATTAGCACCTGGCTGTGAAAAATATAGTCTTTTTGAAAACAGTAAGTACATATGTTGTCTTATAAAGTTCTGGTATATTTTTCTGCTTTTTTGTATGATGCTGTCATCAAACCAGAATGCCCTGGGTATTCGGCAAATTTATAGAGCAGAGTCAATCATTGGTACTGTGCCTAAAGTAAGTCAAAATTAATTACCAAGCATTCTGTAAAAAAATAGAAAAGCCATCAAAATATTCTTGCAAAAAAAAAAAAGTTTAGATAAATCTGAAAGGAATTATTGAAGATGCTGAATTTCATTTTTTCCCCTCCCATTTGAAACTTATTTGGCTAAGAGTTTACCTCAGACTGAGGATAAAACCTTATTGTGAAAAAGATTCAGCTACAAATCTTGCCAGCTCTTCAGTCATTTATTAAAACCTCTGCATATCCATGTGAAAGAATAATAACTGGATTGCATTCAGTGTTCCTACACCAAGCTAAAAATGATACAAGAAGGTTTAATATATTTACAGACACTGGACTGAATTTCCTCAGAGGTTTGTAAATGTTCCTGTGCTGAACCTGGATGAGCTATGACTTCTTCCAGCCTCCAGATTGCAGGTTCTGCTGATTCAGTGGAGTGCTGTAGTGTGCTCTGCTGTGGCATTGCAATATTATCCAACAAAGGAGCTAGTAATTATTCAGTCCTTGATTTAAGGAAAATTCCATAGGAGGGAAAGAAATGAAGCCATTGCTTTTCTCCCAGTTAAATCTGTGGCACCCAGTGATTTCTTATGTCTGCACAGGCAGTCAGGGGGACCTGGGGATTTAGTAGCATTAGAAGACTTGCAGAATAAACAGGGGCTCATGGCTGATCTGATTCAGCAAAGTGAAAAGCATGACCTATAGCTCAACCTTTTAAATGCATGAAAAAAGCAGTGCAGGAGAAAAATAATTTTGGATCTGAGAGATGTAATAAGAAAATACATACAACTGGTATGCATTATTTAGCAAGGCAGGGGTCAGGGGCTTATGTTTTTTAAAAGGGCAGATGTTAATACTAGCAGACTTTTAGATCATCATGCTGACAAGAACACAGCTTCATTTTCTAATGCCTTTTTATCTCTATCCTTTTTTATTTCTTATAAATTTTTGCCTCTGGGGGCTGGTTCAGAGTTGTCTGTGGCATCCTCTGATATGGCATAGATGTTGCCAAATCTGTGGTCAATGTAACCTGCTGGCCGATTTAGGATGTTTTTGCAAGATTATTTAATTATTTTTCCTATAGCTTAATTGGAGTTGTCTTTGCTTTCTGAATTTCTAAGCCACACTGAAGGCTTGTTAAGATATTCAAGCCTAATCTGAAATGTAAACCTTTTGTTTAAAGATTTATAGCTAAATGAGTAGGCATAAATCCTCTCCTGTGCTTTGTTTCTAGATGTAATGAGATTGTCCTGTTCGATGCCAGAAAAAAGTGCGGTAGGTAGAATCTTAAAAATATTGAATAGATAATTACTGCTTTTTGAAAAAGTGCTTACATTTATTTCTCAAAACACTTGCTGTATCCTGGAGCAAAGGTCTATTTCTGGATGCATCAATGGGCATCATGCTCTTTCTCAGGGTGAAAAAAATCCCACTGAAATTTAGCTGCATCTCTTAGCTGTATCTGTACTGCTGGTGGAAGGTGTGGGCAGAAAGCAAATGCCAGCCAGCTTTTGCTCTTTACTGGCAGCTGCAGGGCTGCAGCACAAACCAGCTGCATGGATGGCACCTGTGTGGTTTGCTGCCACAGAGCCCAGCTGCCCCTCAGGCCACCAGAGGACTAGCCCAGCTTGTGCCTCCAGGATGCACTGGTGTGATGGTAAGGGTGAATGGGGCAGGAAGATGGAGCAGCATGGGATGATAATTTAATAATGTTGTGTTGTTTTCAGCGAAGGCCTCCACCACCCATTCCTCCAGTTGAAGAAAATGGGCATGAGGAGGAGGAGATAGTGGTAGCAATGTATGACTTTGAACCTACAGAACACCATGATTTAAGATTAGAGAAAGGTGAAGAATATACAGTGATTGAGAAGAATGACATTCATTGGTGGAAGGCGAGAGACAAATACGGGTAAAAATGAGTTCCTCATTTTTTGCTATGAAGTTCATAAGTCTATTTTCATATTGTAGAAGTTTATATTGACTGTGTCAACACACAGTCAAATAACTGCATTAGACCCTACATTAGGCCCAGGCTCTGGAATCTCATCCATATTCTCATGCAGAAACCAAATTTTGAAAGTGTCGTGCTCAATAGACAGATTGTGGGACCCAAGTGCAAAGACAATTGCGGAACTGGAAGCCTTTCCAATTATGTTTACTTTCCAATTTTATAGTTTCCCAATTAAAGCACCAGCTGTCCTTTAAAACCTCACTAGACTAGTAAAGTATTCCCACTTCCCTGGGGAACATCTCATTAGGGAGCAATATGGTTAACATTTAGCTCAGCAGGCTCTGACTTCCAGACTTGAATAATCATCATTTTACTTAATAGCTGGATCATTAGGGACAATCTTTGAAGAAGTTGAGAGAGAATTGCAGTGAGATGCTGTAATGACTACAACTTCACATTCCCTGTATTAGAATTTTCCCTGCGGTTTCAAAGATGAAAGTTTTCATATTTCAATATTTATCAGGTTCCTGTTGCCATATGTTATGGATAATTGTGAGTTATCAGGCTGTGTCAGGCTCCACACATATTTCCCCTGACTGACTGGGACTTCTGAGTGCAGAAGACTGCCAGAGCAGCAGAGGGTTACTCACTTTCCACCTCTTCTGCTGGTTTTCTTGGACACTTCTGCTGCCCACTTTTCTAGGGATGCTGAAAGTTAATGTGGAAATGCTGATGCAGAAAATTAGTTTCTGAATAATCAGTAGTAGAGTGGGTGGGTCAGTAATTAGTAAATTACATCAAGAGACCTCTGGTAAATAGCAGAATGAAACAACTGTCTTCTAGGCATGCAATTTTACACGTTATCACTCAGATAACATATTCTATATTTTTTTAGAAAACAAGGATATATTCCAAGCAACTATGTAACAGGAAAGAAGTCCAACAACCTTGATCAATATGAGTAAGTGAATGCTTGAATTAAAATTTGGAATATCATGAAATGAAACCTATGCTTCAAGAATGACATTGTATTTTTAGCATTTTGAAAGCAACTGTTCACATGCGGCAGCACCTAGAGGTTAAACTTAAACAACTGAAATAGGCATATATTTTTTCAGATTCTCCTCATTGATTAGGTTGGAATTTATAATGGAGAGTCAAGTCAGTGAGAGCTGTCAGGCATGTACTATTTAGGCTATCATGGTTAAAGCAAAAAAAAACCCTCTTAATTCTCTAGTAGACAAAGGGAAACTTTGAAGGAAATTCTCCCATTTTAAGTGTGCTAAATGTTGTTTTAATAGTAAAGTGACATGTCTGTCCAAAGTTTATAGCAGTAAACATCAGAGGAGAAAACAGTGGAAGTCACTCCAAATAAACATAAAAGATTGGACATTTTCGAAGCGCTAGTTTTCAAAAAAATATGTAATTTGATGCATTTCAGGTTTCAACATATGCATGTAACTTAACAGCTATAAATATCTAGCTTTTTTTTTTTTTTAATGCTTTTTCCAGTTGATGTTTAATTAGGGAGTACTTATTTGAAAACATCAGGGTAAAATTTAACACAATAGTCTCCAAGCCTTGTTCTTGATACTCAGACATCATTGTAGGATAAACTGTTGTGCCAGAGAATTTAGGACATACTTCATGACTTTTAGATAAAAAGGAGCTGTAAGAAAACAATAAATAAAACTGATTTTCAAAGCTACTTTAGTAGCTTCAAAACTTTACTCTCAGCTACATAATGGCTCCTGCTTGCCATGTTTTGACAGAAGGCAGAATTGCATCTGGGATTTTGCCCTTAGCTTGACTAGAGGGAATTCTTTGTTGCTTTCTCATCTTAGAAACTCTGGCTAAGAGCTCTGCTCAGCTCTGGGCTGGGCTGCAGGGCTGGCAGAAAGGGAAGGAAGGAACTGGACTGCCTTATCTGGTCCAGCCACTTTGTGCTTTTACCACCTTGGGGCTGAACTTCTGAGTCTCTGCTGAGCCCAGGGAGCATTACTCCAGGTCATGTACCAACTGCAAGAAACCACTGTCTCCAGAACAGGCAGAATCTGATTAAAGGCTGCTGTGCCACTTCCCTGCTTGGTTGCTGAAATAACAGCATAGCTCAAAACAACTGCACCACACCATTTGCAAACTGCCTGGTTTTCCTTTTTGATTATTCTCTGTGACTGGCTGACATGCCGGTGCTTCTATAGCTGCTTTAACCTGCCCATACAGCACAGAGCTTAGAGATGTGCAGCCATGACAATTAATTCATAGTTTCAGCCTCCCCTTTGCTAGCTGGGTCCTCCCTGGGAGCCCAGAGGTATGGGGATACTGAATGACAGAGCAGTCTGACAGCCAGCTCCACGGGTGGTTTGACTGGTGTGCAGGCAGCTGCTTCCCCAGGGCTGCCAGCCTTCCCCTTGGGCTGCTCTGCACAGCAACTACTGCCATCAGCCTGGACGTGTTTGACAAGTGTTTTTTCCAAGAACTTACACTGCTTCCCTGAGTTTTATGGGCTTTTGTGGGATCTCTGCAGATTTGTTTCAGGGCTTTTTTATGGGGTAACTACACAGTGTAGTAGAGACTGATTTTTGCATGTTATCAAAGGTTCAATTCTTGATCTTCATTTATCATAAAATTATTTAATCTCTAGCTTCATAATACTTTGCTTAAAGCATTTTAGGTAAATCATGCACCTCAGGGAAGTTTTATTTACTGATGCTGTGTTGCAGGTGGTACAGCCGAAACCTGAACAGAAGCAAGGCAGAGCAGCTCCTCAGAAATGAGGTAAGCACATCAACCTTGTAGTATCAACTGTGAAATTCACTTTAAATAGCTTTTTGAATTAAAGTAGAGGCTTATTTTGGCAAGTGCATATCCTGGAACCAAGTGAAAGAATTATGTAGCTTAAAACCAGCTGATCAAAACTGTCAACGTGCTTGTGTTTTAGGATAAAGAAGGTGGTTTTGTGGTGAGAGACTCCAGTCAGCCTGGCCTGTATACTGTTTCCCTTTACACAAAATTTGGAGGGTGAGTTTCTGTGGCTTCTCTGCACACCTTGTCTCGTCTGAATCCATTTGTATCCAAATTCATTGGCAGGGGGAAAGCCAGGAGAAGGCTCAATAAAGGAACAAGGGCTGCTGTGATAGAAAAGATGGGTGATTAAAACGAACTCCTCAACTCCATGGTTAACTCCCATTTGGTTTAATCCAGCGTAGACCTTAACCCCCACCCAAAGGAGGAGGTTTTGCTCTCCCACCCCGTTTGTTCTCTTCTCTCCTGCCAGCCTGCATTTGTGTCCGCATGTGTGAGCTGGACTGGGGAGCTCACTGGGCTGAAAATTAACCTTTTCTGGGTTAATCTTCAACTTGCTTTGAGCGCTGAGATGAAGGCAAGTCGCAAGTGCTTAGGATATTTGATATTCAAGCTGTTCCCAAACCATGTGGTACTCTGCACCTGTGCTGGCCCTTTCAGTTGACTTTTCCTTGTCAATGTGCTCCTCTTAAAAAATTCACAATAAATGACATGATATTATTACTAATTGTTATTGTTGTTATTTTTTTTTCCAGGGAAGGTTCATCAGGAATAAGACATTATCATATAAAAGAAACAGTGACATCACCAAAACAGTACTACCTCGCAGAAAAACATCTATTTAACTCCATTCCAGAAATAATTGAATATCACAGCCATAATGCAGCAGGTGGATGGATTGGATTCTTTCTATCACTTATGTTTGATTTGAAAAGAATTTTGAGACATTTTATTGTTTTAATGAAATTTTGGGGGTTTTGTGGATCCTTCCTTTTCAGGGAAGCCATGAAACACTGCAGTTTCACATTATTTCAATATAGACATCAATTTGAAAGGTTTTGTGTGTGTATATATATATATGGTGTATAAAATGTTATTGCCCCAGAGTAACAGAAGAATAGTTGTATCAAGTCAGGAAAAATTGTTCCTGTAGCTCCACATAGTGCTTCTATCAGCTGCCTGTAACCCACAGTAGATGGATAGGGATGGTACTTCCCCAAAACACTCTCCAGACCCTACCTTTTTACCTGCTGGTTACCGCCACTTGAAATAATCTAACTTTCCCATACAGCAAAGAGTTGAGGAGAACAATAACGTGTTGTTTAGAAAATCCCTACTCCAGATCCATAGCCGATGGCTGATGCTGGTCTCTGCCCACGGTATGATGGAATGGGGAGAGTATAGGAATTGGGTTCAAGGCACAGATACTAATACTTCTTTTTTCCAAGTCTGGTCTGTGCATAAATCTCACTCATGAGCTATAATTTCCAGGTCTTTACATCAAACTCAGATAGCCCAGCATTTCCTGATGACATTCTGGAAAATACACCCCAAAAACATACTCCCGCTTTTCATTTATTATCAGTGATTTTTCTGCATGTTCTTAAATGGATTCTGCAGTGAACAAGAGGCTGAGTTGCTGCCTGGTGCTGTTTCAGAAGTAAACTGTGTCTCTTGAATTGTCATTGAACCTCAGGTCTCGTTACCAGGCTGCGTTACCCAGTGACCCCAAAGAGGACGACAGCGCCAACAACGGCAGGATTCAGCTATGGTGATTGCCTGTTATGTTCATCTACACACATTCTAATGATTTTATGTATGCTGAGATGCTACAATACTTTCTAAAAGTTTTGAAGAGATCTGATTCTGTGCTGTGATTGGCTATATGAACTTAGGCTGGTCCAAGCTGTCATTTCAAGACTCTTGCACAGAGTATCACCATGCAGAGGCACCACTGTTGCTCCAGGGGAATTTGGTCTTTTCCTCCATGCTTTCTGCCATGGATAGAAAGTCCCACTTTCTGACTCAGACTTGACCCTTTGATCTTTGTTGAGGGGTTACTGTTTTAAAATATAAATCTAGAATAGCCATTTTTCAAGCATGGTGATGTGAGAAACTTCTATGCGTTGGCACAGCTTTGCGGTGGCATTTGTTGAAATCAAATCTGATAGTATCAGTATGTAGTTATTGGCCTCAGGAAAGTTTGAATTTTGACTTCTGTGTTAATCAGGAGTTGGTTAAAGGTCACATCTACCTAAAAGTTTGTTTTTTGATGTATAGAAGTGTTCGATTTTCAAGTTAATTCTGACATTTTCTGCCTAAATTCCTTGATTTGCTACTAGTCCAGTTTCTCTTTCCTCTTCTTTATCCTCTACCAGCTCAGTAGGTTGCTTAAGGGTTTGTTAATTTGTTTGGTTTTGTAGAGAAGTGGGAGATCAATCCCTCAGAACTGACATTCATGAGAGAGCTGGGGAGTGGTCTGTTTGGCGTGGTGCGCCTCGGGAAGTGGAGGGCACAGTACAAAGTGGCCATCAAGGCAATTCGGGAGGGTGCCATGTATGAAGAGGACTTCATTGAAGAAGCTAAAGTAATGATGTAAGTTGTGTGGTTGGCACTTTGATTTCCACTCCTTGGCCTCTGATGCTGTAGGCTGATTGTCGGAACCCAGGACATCTCTCTGGCTGTCCTGGATGGCTTGAGACTCTCACAGAGGGCTCAGGGGCCTTGGCATGAAGCCAAAGACCCCTGTGGTTTTGATTTCAACCCGTGGAAAAAACTACCAACTTTATATGAGGAAGCACAAGCCACAACAGTTGAGTGATAGTTTGTTACAAAGTAGAAAAGTAGAATTTGGGGGTTTTTAAAATAGGGTTTTGGGGGCCAAGATGGAGGGATTTGGGCATGTCCTGTCCTTCTTTCTCCTTCTTCATAGCCTTTGTCTTCTGGGTGATGTTGGCTTTTTTGGATTGATTTAGAGCAGGGACAGACTGTGCAACATAGGTGATAGGTATTGGGAATTAACTGAAAATAGTGTCTACGTAGTGTATGGTATAAAAAGACAACACCCCCCAGAGGGTGGGCAGAGTGCCTCTGGCTGGCCTGCCAGACAGATCACGGTGGGCCAGGGAAAAAATGTACCAGATAAGAGAAAAGAAACAACCTTGGAAACTGCAGACGGCGAATCCTGACTCCTTCTTCGGCTGCCGGGCTGGGAAAAGAGAGACTTTAAAACGTATCAGGGTCATCTCAACCTCTGAGACCCCGACAGCTGATTATAAATAAACACTGGGGGAGGTGGTATTTCTGCCGTTTTGTGTGCTGGAGAAACTTGCACTGGGTGGGGGAAGTAATAACGACATGATCTCAATCTTTTCAGGAAGCTAACGCATCCTAAACTAGTTCAGCTGTATGGTGTGTGCACACAACAGAGGCCCATTTACATCGTGACAGAGTTCATGGAGCATGGCTGCCTTCTCAATTACCTGAGACAGAAACGGGGAGTTTTGAGTAAAGACACTCTGCTGACTATGTGCCAAGATGTATGTGAGGGAATGGAGTACCTGGAGAGAAACAGCTTTATCCACAGAGACCTGGTAACATCCCATTAGGCAATACACTCCTCTTTGAAATTTTTATTTTTGAATGTACCTATTCCTTTTTGAAATGGCCTGCTTGTTTACAGCTGCTTCTGTTCTTGCAGAAAACTGAGTGGATGAAGTTGGGTTGTTACAGTCTAGTCAAGTCTCTAGAACTGCTCTGTACAGAAAATCATGAGAGATTTTTCTCTCCCAAGAAAATAGAATAAAACCTCTCTGAAATTTTTATAAATAGTAGTAATTTGTGCTAATATAATAGCTTATCTCCTTTCTATATTGGTGCCATTTTCACTACACATTAATCCCTTGAGATGATAATTTTTTCCTGGTGATCTTTTACACAACAGTGTAGTTGTGAAAATGGTACTATCATGTACTTTTTATAATGAGAATACACTACTGAACTTGGTAAATGGCTTAGCTTGTTAAGCAATGAATACAAAGACATGATTAGATTGCTGTAATTTGTCTGCAAGAGACTCCAAGTTTTCATCCAGCTCTAACCATTCCCCTTGCAGGCTGCCAGGAACTGCTTGGTGAGCGACTCAGGAGTGGTCAAAGTCTCAGATTTTGGAATGACAAGGTATGTGTGAGTGTGCAAAGGCTTGTATGGAGATTTGGAAAAATTCACCTAAGCCTTGTACTTAGCCCAAAGGCAGCACAGACCAAGCAGAATTGTATACAAAAATGGTCTTTGTTGACCTCTCTATGAAACAGCCTTTGATGGGGTTTGTTTTGCCTTTTTCTAGTGCCTTTAATGTTTGCTTGTTCTGTGTTGATTTCCTTACTCATTTTTTAAAAAAGACAGAGCTTGTGTTTCAGAGAGCTGCTGCCGAGATAACAGTTAAACTGTATTTTGGTAAATAGATGTTAGAAAGAGGCTGTTCAGTGAGTTTGGGATTCTCCTGGGATAGATGGTTCACAGTTGTGCTAGCTGAAGGGCTGGGAGATGCTGAGATCTGGAGGGGGGTTAATTTCCTGCCCTTGTTAGCACCTGCGTGGGTGATGTGTTGGTGAGGCAGTGGTGGGAGCAGCTCTTCCAGGAAAGGTGTTAAAGCACCGTGGTTTGAGTTTTGTCACATTTCTGTGTTGCTAAGTTTCTATGTCCCCTGACAACTGAACTCAGACAGGCTGGTGAAAAACAGAACATGAAATTTCTGCTTTTCCCTCATTTTCTCTCATAATAGAGACGTTTAACTTGCAGGAGGCCTAGACCTGTGTTGTATAGCTAATAAATCTCAAGAAAGAACTCTGGGGTAGTATGAAAAATGTACAGAATCGTGGCTGAAGCAGTAGTACTGCCCAGGGAAGCTATTTTTATCTTGTGATGCTAACACCTATGGCCATTAGGTGGCAATATGAGCTTCTACTATTCCAGTCCAAGGCTAAATTAAAATTTGCAGGTTTGGAGGCTGACAGAAGGATATAATGTTTCTCTTTTTTGTCTTTTTGTTGTGGTGGTGGGTTTCTTTTTGTTTGTTTGTTTGTTTGTTTGTTTGTTTTTTGGCGGTTTTTTCTAGGTATGTCCTTGATGACCAATACACAAGTTCTTCAGGGGCTAAATTTCCTGTGAAATGGTGCCCCCCAGAAGTCTTTAATTACAGCCGATTCAGCAGCAAGTCAGATGTCTGGTCGTTCGGTAAGATATTCATCATGGAAAGAAAGTGTATTTTTTATATTTTATCAATAGCAGTTAAGCTCTGCTAATTGGGAAGGATTCAGGCATCTGAGAAGAAGCTCAGAGAAACCACTTGCCATGATTTTATTAGTGATCAAGTTCCACAGACACATTTAGTTCTGTTACTCATTGAAACCCATGCTACTAGAATAAGATGTTTTCAGTGATGACACATATGAAAAGTGTCTAGAGCCATTTTGAGTCCAGGGCTCAAAATAAACACATATGTTTAACAAGTTAGTTATTTTCTTTTTTTTTCCCCAGGTGTTTTAATGTGGGAAGTATATACAGAAGGAAAAATGCCCTTTGAAAAAAGCTCCAACTATGAAGTGGTAACAATGGTTAGCCAAGGACATCGCTTGTATCGGCCCAAACTGGCCTGTAAGCAGATGTATGAAATGATGATGATGTGCTGGCAGGAGGTATATATTTATATATATATATATATATATTTTTTGTCTTTGAATTGAAATAAAGGTTGATCTAGAAACAGCAGTAATCTTCTCTAGAGCAGCGTTCTGACTGCATCCAGGTCTCTCAGCTATTCATGTGCAATTGAACTAGAGCTCTGATAAGATAAAACATTGAAGAAATTTCCATGAAATAAATTAACTGTCAGATTAAGTATGTGAAGGCATTTAGTAACAAAATTAAATAATTTCTCAGAAAATAAAGTTGATATAAAAGAGGCATCAGAGAATGACACCCAAAATTCTTAGGAGCATGAACAACTTGCCTAAAGAAAGATTGGAGCAGTTCATTGGGGAAGAGTGGGAATGAGGAAGAAAAATAAAAAGGGTGTAAAACTACACAGAATAATGAATTATATAAAGAGTGTAGTCCAGCACCCCCTATTTATGACTTTTCAAAGCATAAAGAAAAGGTGTTGCTTATTGAGATTGTGACACATCCCAAAATCCAGACAAGGAAATATTTTTGCATTTAATACCTAATGAAACGCTAAATTCCTCACCAAAGAACAATGATATGGCCAGTAATTTATCAAAATCAACACAACTTTATTGATTTCTGATCACAGCTGCGTATGTTTATTAAGCTGTAATGCTTTTTCTTTTTAGAAACCAGAAGAACGCCCGACATTTGAAGAGTTGCTTCATGCAATCATTGACATTGCAGAGGGTGAAGATGCTTTCTGAAAAAAGGCAACAGGAGCACAAGCAGAGAAAATGAAGCACTTCCCAGAGATATGTGGCTTCATAGTTTCTTTTTAAGAGCTTGATCCTGTAAGCTGTTGGGTGCTGCTAAATAAACGATGTGGGGAACCTGTAATATCTGATGCACTCCAGAACAAGGAGCGTTTTCCATGAGGTTGGGAAATGAGCACAATATCTTCAGCGATATTAGCAATCTCTGTATTTTCTCTGAAAAGTCAGCATTGCATAGCTGTAAAATTGAGTTCTTTATGGAGGGAGAAAATGTTGCCAGAGGCCAGGAACCTTGTTTGTATTTAGTGGGTTGGGTTCATGTACATACAGTCCACGTTTTTGAGTTTCTTTTTACATGCGCAGTAGCATTAGTAGTGATTTGCATGCTTAAAAATGGAAGGTATCTATAAATGGCTTTTTACTGACACTGAAATGTTTCCAGAGATTCTGCAGAAACATTATTTTTCTTGGTTGATGGGAGTTCATCAAGAAGAGGAAATGCACCTCTTTCATTTGCACATAGTAAGTTGTTACCAGCTCAGTTTAGCATAACACTCTAAAAGCTCTGCTTCATGAGCCGTGATATGCCTGGAGTCATTGTAAGCTTGGTTTACCAGAGACCTCCCATGCTTAGTCTTCATGTTACTAATGAAAAATAAGTCCAAGATTCAGCACAAATGGCTGTCAGTGAACCATAGTACCATGTTATGGATTAATTATAAAATAATTTATACGCTGTATGTACTGTAAATATATAAATTGAATGCATTTATTTATATAAAGTGTGTGTGTGGGGGTTTTCTTGAAATGTTCAAGCACAAAGTTGTCCTTCCTTCACTTAAACACACAGTTTTATACAGGGGGCTGTAAATGAAAGAAATTTTCAAGTGTGTTTAAGAAGAGCTCTTAGTTCTGTCTGTTGTCTGTATATAGAGTGATGTAACCTTTCTGTTCATAACAGAAGATATCATACTGCACATGTGTGTAAATAAACTGAATGTTAACTATTGTTTGGAACCAACTAATTTGTAGCCTGTAATTTACTGTCAATGCATCATAAGTCAAACTAATTGTTCACAGGAATATGGCATTATGCTAGTGCATGTATATATATGGATATATAGATATATACACTTTGGTGTGTATACATACACACACTCTCTTTATAAATATATATGTGATAGGATGAATACATATTTAAATGAATTTGGCCATGATGAAATGTTCAGCATTACCTGAACTCTCTTTGGAAGTTACATGCCCTGTCCCCTCTGCTGGAGGCTAGCATCTCCACAATCTTACTGGAGCCTACTTCAGTTAAGCTGACTTTGTAGCAGTGCATATGAGGAGTATTTCTACTCCTGTTTCACTGCAGTCACCTTCTAAGTAGCTCTATTAATTTTTTTCATTTTCTGTTGTTATTTGTGCTGTTGTGCCATGTGTAATAGCAAATAGATTGCACCAAAAATTGCACTTTTTTTGGCAAGTAATCAGAAAGAAGTATGATGAATTTAATTTCCAATGAAGTTATTAAGGGTAACCATAGTTAGCTTAATACATTCCATCATTCTGGCATTGAAGTATTTAAATAATCAATTTTAGAGATATTTAGATTCCTGCACTGCTTTGCTTAATGTTTGCCTTTATGTTCAAAAGGAGGAAGCCTCCTCTTTCTTGGAAAGAAGTGCTTTCCTTTTCTTATGCTATTCTATTGAAAAGCTACAGGCTGCCAGAAAAGGTTCAAATGCCTTTTTCCTTATTGAAAAAGTCTCAGAAGATTATTCCAGCCATGCAAACCAACCTGTCAAGTTGCTGAGTCCGAAATCACTCTCCAATAAATACCAACAGCAGATATTGTTAAAAGGGAAAGTCTAGGGATTTCTACTCTACCAAGTAGAAAAAGTAGTGGAAAAAGCAATGTGGAACATTTAAGGTAAGCCAAACACATATTTTCTTCCCTAACTGCTCCTTTGAACCCCACTTCCTCTTAAGATCCTCCAAAGTATGGTGTTGGCAACTCTTTCAACAACACGTCATGTCACAGGTAATGTTTCCCTTAAAACCCAAATGAAGCTTAGGAACATCAGAAGATAAATTGCTTGCAATGAACCTTAAACCTATTTCTTTGCAATAATTAAATATTTATCATTAATCTGTATAATAAAACACACCCTAACTGTGTGAACTTTTGGCAGCAGTTTTCTCAGTGGAATGGGTGCTTTGAACCTGACCCTTTCACCTGCCTCTTCCCACTACCTGAAGATAATTTCTGCCTACTTGGTATTGGGCTTGATACTTAGGATGTCAGGAATTCTGAGGCACCCAGTTTCTAGATGAAATTATTTTTTTAGTTGAATGTAGCCTTAGGTGGCTAATTTTAGAAAGGATCAGAGCACCTCTGGAGGCAGCTGTGTTGCTGACTGTCCTGGTGTCTTCAAAGGCAGGTTGAAATGCTGTACCATCCTTTCTTCTGGATGAGCTTACTCACTCTTAAGCAACTTCAGTCTTTCTTCCCATTTTTTTATGACTGAATTCTGTTGATTGTTGAGGTCAAAAATCCATTTGAACAAAACCATTCTGTGATTTACATCTACTGTGGCTTTTTTTACTTTTTTTTAAAGAAATACTTTTACCTACTGGTAACAGTTTAATAATTTTTTTTTTCTATAAAATGTTTGATACTAGAAAGCAGACCATTTTTTCTCCTTCTACTCTGTTTGGGTATTTTTTTTTTTTTTAATAAAAGGTAAGTAGGCGTGGTCAAGCAATATTTGTGGTTTACCAGGCTTCGTATCAGAGCAAAGAGCTCAGTTTGGGCCGTTTTAGTGGCACAGCTGATGAAGAGAGGTTTGCATTTTCATTTTAATATAAATGGATAACCAGACATGATTCTTTCTACCTGTAAGTAAACTTGGCTGCATATTTTGATCTTGTAGGTTTTTTTTTGTGCAACAGCAGTGTACTTAGTGAATGAAATATTTAAATATTTCCATAAAAATATGAATCTACTTTCTCTTGCACCGCTAAAGGGATCTCTGTTAAGACTGCTTGTCTTGACTTTCAAAATTAACACACAAATATTAATCCATTGTACAATGGTTTTAGCAAAGCAACTAATTTTACATATAGACAGGGAGATATTTCCACATACTGTTCTTATACTTGTGAGCTGCATAGACATGGATAGAGAGTTTACTAGAACTAAACCTGTCTTTCCTCCAGAGTAGAGTTAGCTCACAGGAAAGACAGAAAGCCTCAGCCTGTACACACCAAAAGCTGAAAGCTTATATTTTAAAGTGCTTTTAGAAGCAAACTATACTGTGGTTTTCTAGCACGTTATAGATTTTTGTAGTAATGTTGAAAACTGACAGACCAGACCAGGAGGCACACGGTATTACAGCAAAGGTTTGATGGGTGAAGCTGAGTTTGTAGTGTTAAACACAGTTAACCTTCTGCTCCATTGCAAGAGCAAGAGCTTCTAGCAAAAAATGGTAGAAGACTGCAAACCTTAGACATGGACTAGAGGGTCTTCAGTGTTAGTAGTGCTTTGGGAAACTGATTCAGAAAAAGAAACGCAAGCAAAGAAAACGGTGAAATAGCAAAATTATAAAATGCAAATGATAAAAATTAATTTCTGATTTTTTGCTTCTGTCTTTGATGTTACTTTCATAAAGCTGCCATTTACAGTGAGTAACAACTGAGGACAGGAGGAAGATTGCACATATATATGTGAATTTGCTGCATGTACAGACAACATTATCAGCCCAAAGTGTACTCTGGGTGTTGTGGGGCTGTATCAGGCCCCGATGTGTTTTCACTCTACCTTTTCTGTTCTGATGGGACTCTTTTTAAGCTGCTTAAGCAAATGGCTCCTCCTGACAGCTGACCCATCTTTTTCTTCTTCCTCTTGCATCCCATCTGCTCTGTTGGGCAAAGAGAAATTTATTTCCAGGACTGAAAAGTTGGTTATCAAAATGTCAGCTGCACATTTTTAGGTGGAGTATTTGTCAGATTAGCTTCAACATTGCTTTCCCAGTGTTTTTACTTTATCCACATGCTTCTCGTGCCATGGTTATTTCTTGTTTTGAAACGGAGCATCCTATAGGTCTGATGTATAGCACTGCCATGGCTCTGTGCTAGTTTTGGGATTTGTATGTGCTTGCCTGTCATCAGGGAGATAATGTGATACTGCTTTATAAACAAGTGTCTTCCTCCTAAACTACTCATTTCCAGAAAGAAAAATGCATTAGCAGTAAAATGCACTGTATTTGTTTATTCCTGTGTTAAATAACTTTGTCTAAGGTGGCAAGCTTTCATCAAAAATTGCAGAAATAAAAACTTCTCTATAAAATTGAGGAAGGAAGATGGCAAGTTCTAGATTCAACACCTCTTCTTGTTTACTGAGTTTAGTTGTTCCATCATGTTGCACCCCAAGGATCAAAGCAACATATTGGTGTAGCTTGTGTTTTGATAGAACTCAAGGGAATGTGAGCTGAAAGATTTAATGGGGCTGTGGGTGCTGGAGAAATTCCTTGGTATGGATTTTAAAGAAGCAAGATTTGATCTTTTTTTTTTTTAAGTTATGCGAAGCTTTTTGGTTAGGTAGGAAACAGAGAAGTGGAATCTAAAATGAATGATAGCTCCATAAGTATTTTATTTTAACAGACTTCAAAATTAATTTACTGTTAAAAGTTATGGAATATTTCTGCCTCTTAGCCTGTATTTCTTTCCTCTGTCCTGTCCAAGAAGTCTCTAATTCATAACATGGCAAATCTAACCGGTCTCTCTGTTCTCTTCCAAATATGGAATCCAAAATGTGATTTCCTTGCTCAAGCACAACTCTCAGTGATACCATCAGTGACTAATCTTTAATTTATGAACTCAGTGTGGTTGCTTGAGTTAGGGACCAGGGGATCAAGGCCAGCTGATATGTGACTCTAACATTCCCACTGGACAAATCCAGTGCTTTGCTTAGGAAAATGTCCTTGGTGAAAAATCAAAGGAAACCAGATAAATAGTTCCACTGATTTTAGTGATCTGGCAGAAGGGACAATCAAGGAGAAATATTTTAAATGAGTAAATTCTAAGAATCTATTTTCAATGTATTTATATTTTAAATGATAGCTTAAAAAAACTGAAATACAGGCGTTTAAGTATTATAATTCTTTCTTAGTTTTTCTGATGGCTGTTGAGAAAAGAGAAAGGAAGGAAGAGCACAAGACATGAGAGAGTGCATGTGGGGGTGAGAAGTGTCAGGCAGGAAATGCCATCTTCCTGCTGCGTGACAGCACACACTGCTCTGCAGCCCTCAGTGTCAGCATCTTCCTCAGCCACGAGGAGAGCAAATAAAATCAAATTATTCACTCAATGTATCAAAGCTTTCCCCATCTGTAGTGTTGGCCAAGCCTTTCTGAAACAGCATCACAGTTTGGGCCTACTTTCTGAAGTAAGTTATGAACTTAATAAATATGAATTTAATTGGGAGGGAAAAGTGTAGTTCAAGAAGCTTACCAATGACCAGGGGAGATGTAAAATGCATAGATCAGTACATGAGTCTTAGCTTGAGAACTGAAATTCCGAGCCATCAGGTCAAGCTTCTGGCCTTAAGTCAATTTAACTTAAGCAGCTCTGCAGAGCTGAAGGCCTT
This sequence comes from Peucedramus taeniatus, assembly GCA_013400575.1. Lineage (NCBI taxonomy): Eukaryota > Metazoa > Chordata > Aves > Passeriformes > Fringillidae > Peucedramus > Peucedramus taeniatus. Next base: position 133,243 of record WBNO01018675.1, read on the forward strand.
TCTCTGTGGGCTTTGATAATTTTTCCCAGCAGCCTTGGCAAATTTCCAAGCAGAAATGTACAGTTTGCACTGCATTAATTTACACTTGTACTAATTTCTACTGAATTAATTCCCCAAATACTCTAGGAGTAATGCAGGGACAAAAGAATTTCAGACGTGACTGAGGTTGCTGAGAAAAGATGTATAAAGACAAATTAATTCTCAAAGAACTGAAAATTATCTGCTTTAGGATGATATCTGCTGGATTGATAGGCTGTGATTTCACACAAAATACTCCAATTTAACTTTAGTAGAACTGTGAGAAGTTTGTGTTGCTCCTCCAGATCCTGCAATTCAGTTCAGAATGGTCTTTCTGATCCATGGCTTCAGTCTAATCTGAGCCTTAATTTACAGTCTGCAGAATTTATCATCTCATATTTTGTCATCTTTATTAGATGACATACTCCACCCTTGGAAAAACTGTTTGCCAAACGAAGCACATGTCCCAGGAAGAAACATCACTATTACAGCTTCAACCTATACCTTTTCTGTGGTTTTATGGACAGGATAAGAGCCTAAATATTCAATATCATATATGTTTAGGGTATTTTTTAAATACCTAATTTTAACACATATAGTCATTTATTACTAATAGTTTTTAGCACAGTAAAAGGAGGGGTTCAGACATAAAAATCATCCATTAACAAAACAAATCTGAGATTCACTGAAGGCAAAAAGGATTCCTGACCTTACACTACAAATATACTCAAATTACTGGGCTCATAAAGAAAACAAGACAGAATTACACATCCATAGCATTTGTCTGAACCCCTTGCTTTCACGGTAACAGCCAAATCCTTAAAATCTTATTAGAAGATTATTCTAATGTGACACAGAAAGTCTGCAGTGTTTCTGCTAAGTATTTCTTGTACATGTTTTATATGGAGAGCAAATAAACTGATGAGAAATAATGTATTTAATTAGACTAGATGGTTCAATTAGCAGAAACAGACAGGATTTCAAATATCATGTTCCTATTTGCAAATAACGACATGCTTTATAGACATTGATTAAACTTCATGTCACTGGCTGAAATAGAAGAAACCCAAACATTTTTTCACCCACAGTGTTCACTATTTATGAGGCACGTCTAAATGGCCAAGGGATAATTCAATGTACACTGGACAATTACACAGCAAATAAACTTCATCGACAATATCTTTGAAGAGAATTGTTGCTGTCAGCTGGCTTGGGTATTTTTAATTGCTGCATTTTTCACAGCTGTCACTGGAAACTTTTATCAAACAGTTGATGGTGTCTTCTGATTACTGTTGGCTCTTCCGTTTCCCACACAACAGATTCTTCACAGGATTTGACAGTCTAAGGGAAACTTCACCATGACCTTCAAGACAGTCGAAACAAATCACTTATGAGACAGGGCTCTTCCAACTAAGAACCAGATTTGGTATTCTCATTCAGACATCCAACATTATTGCTTCTTCTATTAGCACAAGATTTGCTATGTTATGTACCTTCACAGGGAAAATTTCATAATTTTCATATTGTGGTGAGGTTGCTTAATGTTTCGAATGCGAGGATTCATACTCTTAGCTCATTTGGCTTTCAGTTGGTAATAGGCAGTGGCAAAAAGTCTCACAGGACACCAGAAGGGACATCTTACTTATTCCAGACTGGATTAGGTAATTAGGATCAACAGTGCAAAAGTGCCTTGAGGGAAAAACAAATAATGTAGAAGGAACTGGTGGGACAGCACAAAGAAATATGATATGAAATACAAAGCAGCAAAATTCTGAGACCTTGGGAAGTCTATTTCAAATAAAAATCTGAGGCCTCTTTGCAAACTATGACCTCTGTGGCAGAGAACAATAGGACACATTATAGTGGGATATAAAGTTTATTTTGTGTCAGTGCAGCTGAATATGAGGGGAACCTTGTCTCTCCATCCCTGACTCTCAAGCTTCTTAAAAGAAGAACCTGAGCCTGTCCTGCAGGTGCTGTTGCTGCCCTCCCACCTGCCCAGTGGTGACACTTCAGGGAACTGACCCAGCAAAAAGGGATTACCTGCCCTTTTAGCATCCTGTCTTGCCCAGTTTGAGATGAGATGAAGTGCAGAGGGAAAGAGTACAGGACCAGAACTGCTGCAGCTTAGCCCAAACTGCTCTGGGAACACAAAATGGGGAAGGTATCTCAGCCTGGGTAAGAGTGGACCAAGTGTCAACCATTTATTTACCTCATTCAAATCTTCTTAATGCTTTCCAACCTATTTAATATCATATCCTCTCTGCTCCACATACAAGATAGATTGGATTGGTTTCTCTCTAAATTTTTGATCTCTGTGATGCATCCAATGTATTTTTGATTTTAGGAGCAATTTTTAAAAAAGGATTATCAGCCCCTTGACATGCAAATGTAAAGCACATATTCTCTCTGCACTTCAAACCTAGGCTAGTGCATTTATGATATTAATGACTGCAACAGAAACAGGAAAATCAATGTTAATTCATAGAAGTTAATATAGTATGGCTCCTTTAATAAACCTCAAAATAAAGAAAAGCTTATCATGCAAGCACGGTTTTGTATTTGGCTTGAAAAAACTACGGCGCTGAAGGGAACAGTTCTCCACCTTCTGTCCCTGACAAGATTCTCATCCCCCTCACTGCACTAGGTAGAGCTTGTGCTGGGTGGTGTAATCAGTAAAGTCAGCATGAATTTGGCTGACAATGTATATTTTTTTATTATTTATTTTTGCTGATTTAGTGAGCTGATTTAGCTCATACATACAACCTTATAATTGCCAACACATTGTAAGGGAGACTGTGGTAGGAAAGATCTGCTGGTTTTGGTGGCTGCAAATTCAGCTGTAATGATTTGCTAGCTATCTCACAGCAAGACAGAGCTAACAATGGGTGTAAGCACATAGGATAGTCCTTACTTCTATAAGTTTTGTGAATAAACAAACAGGAACACTGAAAATATGGAAAATGTTCTTGTCCACAGATCACACCATCCAGTCTGTTTTCTGCTGCTGCTGCTGCTCAGTGCAAGAAAGGTATGTGAAATGCTTCAGCTTTTCAGTAATTAAATATCTACACATAAAGAACTTCTTCAGATCCCTCTATTTGCAGTAGAAGAGCAAATATGTGGAAGTTTAAAGACACTGTGCTCTGCATATCCCTAATGAAGGAAGGCATGTATGGCCATGGATATTTTTACGTGGATGTTTATAGATACGCATTCACACAAATGCTTCATGTTTTTCAAAATCAGAGAAATGAGAACAAAAGTGAATCTGGACCCTGATGCTGTCCTGGTGACCCAGTACTCTGCCTCACAACCAGACGTTTCCTATGAATCTATTTGGAAGTGTGGGGTAAGTAACATTCTGGGAGGTGAACAGAGAGAATTGAAGTGATTTGACATACAGCGGCTCAGTACCAGAATAAGCAGGGGAGTAACTAGCTCTTGAGCATATAAAGTTTTTTGTTGCATAAAAATTGCAGAGTAATGGTAACTAAGCCATCTATAGTAGAGAAAAGACTAATTATGAAAAATACTTTGATTTTTCAGCAGCACAAGAGACAATTACAATTTAAGGACAAGCCATTACCTCCTCTGCCTGCCGAGGCCTTCGAAGACTACACGAACAAACCCAGAGTTATTGCACTCCATGACTTCTTTCCTAGAGGGCCTTTAGATTTGCCTCTCAAGAAATCAGAAGAATACATTGTCCTCGAACAGTATGATCCCCTCTGGTGCAAGGCAAGAGACCGACATGGGTAAGAGAGAGGGCATCTGTTTCAAGCTCCCTACACAGAAAGAAAAAAGCCTAAAGCACCTGTGCAAAACTTGGCAGATAGAATGAGACTTATGAGACTATTTAGGAGCAGCCTTGAAAGTGTTCAACTATATATGAGGCACACAGATTGACTGCAGACTTTCAGCAGGGTTTGGCACCCCAGAAATGGACAGGGAATCTAGAATCTGTTAGGAATTCAGAGTTAAGTCCTACATTCAGTAAGTTCCTGAGCAACATAAGGGTGTTTGAAGACCATGTGAATCACTGCGCTCTGAGCCACGTGCAAATCCAGCTTTCCATACTTCAAGTGCTTGACAATGGAGTATGTGTAAAAACATTATGAAACCATAGAGATTATGAAGACATATCTGAAACATAATCTCTCAAATCTCTCAAAATACCTGGTTATTTTAGAGAACTAGGTAACTTCAATTAGGATCCCTTTGACACTTACGTTTGTTTTATGTTGTTCCCCTTTCTCCTTTGAATTTTCTTCAGTGTATCCTGTACTCTGATGTTTGGAATGGTTGTATGTTATACTAAAAACATCTCCTTTCCCCTCAGATTTCTCCTTTAAATATTTTACACACTTTTTCTCAACTCATGTTTTCAGCAAAAGTATACTGACAACTATTTTGTATATATAAGTAAGCACACACTTTGTATTTCTTCATATAGGAGGTTTGTATAGGCCAGAAACAAGGATGGTGGTTTCTGGTTCAGAAGAAAAATAATTTTTTTTCCTAAATCTCAGCCTCTACCATCTGGCTTTTTCATTTGAGTAGCCATCCACAGTTGTGGGACAAAAAGGTTGTGCCTGGTATGAAAGGACTCAAATTTTTATTCAGCTTTAGTGCTGGAATTCAGTATCTAGCAAGATAGCCCCTAGTATAAGGAACCTTTGTAAGTCCACAAAAGGATGATGTATATCTTATTCCTACTAATCTTTTACACCATACCATAATATTATCCCCAATACGTTGTTTCAGGAATGAAGGTCTAATTCCCAGCAACTATGTTACTGAGAATAAGAAAAGCAATTTAGAAACATACAAGTAAGTACCTTTGAAAATTATAATTGTGCTTTCATTTCTAAAAATGGATTGCAGAGATACATTTTAATGTTTGATCATTCCATGTTTTTGTTAGACATGAACATGTTTATCACTTTCTTTTTTTTGTTCCAAATCATTACTCTTAAAATTAATTAACATTCATGTGCATGAATCATAGTGTCAAAATCCAGATTTTTCCCATTTCTGTAGACCCAATGCATAATGTTTCTATATTCTGATCTTTGCCAGTTGTGATCATGTGGCTAATTCCAATTACTATACATTTAAATAACTGCAGAGAAGATTAAAATTCTGAAAAATTGTAGCGAAGAAAGGCTTGATGCATCATCCAGGACTGTAAATTTCATCACAGTTTGGTATAACTTTTTTTTTTTTTTCCTGAGGTTTCTTTTATTTGAGCTAATATTTAGTCACAGTAAAAAGAAGAAGAAAAAAAGAAAGAAAAAAGTCTAATAAAATCTTTCCAAATTAAGACATGTTCATATACAATGGTAGTTCTAAGTATGTTTTTGACTTGGAATAATGCAACTACTAAACTGTGAAACAAAGCAAACGTTTGTTCTTACTGGCTGAAATTAAGCATAGGTTCTCTCCCTGTTGCAGGTGGTACTGCAGAAACATAAACAGAAGCCAGGCAGAACTTCTTTTGCGCCAGAAGGTAACTCAGCTTACACACAGAGCAGACAGCACTGAAAAATATCTATCAGTAGAGGCATCAAGAGCATTATCACAGTCAAATCAAAATCTGTTCGGTATGCTGTAAGAGAGAAAGTACCTTAAAATGAAAAGGCTTTTCTGGTGTAAGTGTAGAGTGCAGACTATTCATACTTCACAAAGCTTTAAGTTGTAGTCCCAGCAAATTCTGTGTAGATTTCCCATGCCAGATAAATCAAATTACGTGGCTTACTGTGCTTATCTGTTGCATTAGACATTGAAGACTGAAATCTATGTAGTAAGCTAATTAGTGAGCTTAACAAACTTCTGTGTCTTCCTTAAATACTGAGCAAACAATCCATATTGCATTCTACCCCATCAGTTACCAAACTCAGTCAAGCTCATTGGGTCTTTGCTCAAGGACTAACTCAGGCCTGGGACAAGAAAGACCAAGGAGGAACATCTCAGACAGAATTGTTTTAACTGAATTTTTTTTCCTAGTGATTTCTACAATTTGATTTTTTAATAAATCAAAGCATTTTCACTACTTCACACTGAAGAGTATAATTCAACTAAATTACTTATCTCTAAAAAGTTGCCTGGCACAAATTCTACAGAATTTGGTAATCAACTGCAAGTCCTGTCTCAAGAGAGCATTACTGAAGCTCAAAAGCATAAAATAACTCTACTTGGATTTCTTTTCAGCCCAAAGAAGGTGCGTTTGTTGTCAGAGATTCAAGCCGGCAGGGTCTTCTTACGCTGTCCATGTATTCGCGGGCTAAGGGGTGAGTTCCTCTGAATGGTTAGGGTTTGAAACAAGTGGTGATGGAAAAGCTTCCTCCAGACTCCTCAGAGTAATTGGGTAGGTTGGACATGCAGCACACAACAGCAGGGAACCACTGGGATGCTGTTCATGCAGAGTTAATCACCCTGTGTGCAGGGAAGGTCAAGGTAGGCGGTGGATCTGGGAGTCGGTGTGCAAATGTCCTGGCAAGACAAGATTACCTGCACTCACTGAAATTCTCAAATTATCTGCTGTGGAAACTGTGCCACAGCCTCTGACCACTGCACCAAATTGTTTCCTTTCTCCACAGGCTCTGTGCACTGTAAATCCATCCCAGACTCTGCTGTCCTCAAACTTCACCTGTTTGTCTCCTAAAATCACCTCACCCCTACTGTGCAGTCTTACTTTTGCCAGACAACAGCCACAGGACTCACACTTGCCCATATCAGTAGCCATCACCTACAGCACTGACTTAATGTATTTCAAGCTGTCTTATACCCTCTTCATCAGCCCTCCTACATCCCCCTGTATCAACTGTGTCTGCTTTCCTTCTCTCCCTCTTAGAGTAAGCCAGAGGTGAGAGCAGCAAAGGCATTACTGTTACCTCCACCCTCTTCCTCCCTCCCTCCATTCCCTCCTAGGAAACATGGGGCCAGCCCTCCCCACCATCCCTGTGTTGGGGTCAGGCTCACAGTTTCTGTAGGCTCAGTAGCGATTCTGACAATGGCTCAATAATGCAGACTGTCTAATGTTTCTGTATTTTCATCTCTGCTTCTTGCGACCATGTGTCCACAATTTAGAGTACTAACCTTCAGCAACCACCAGCCTGAAATACAAACTGAACTGCTTAGTTTTGAGTGTCACAGAAAGCAGAGATAGATGGGTAGCAAAATATACAGAAAGCAAAAGAGACAGATAATGCAAATAAATGCAGAAAAACAAAGGTATCAAATAAAAGCTCCAATGAAGACCATTTGAAGAAGTAGAACTGAAAATTTAATCTCATCCTATGCATGAATATGTGTTTAAGTTTTTGGGAGAAAATGCAGGTAATTCGTAACATTTTCATTTTAAGAGGTTATATTTAAATAAATGATAAATTAGTAGGAACACTTCTTCAACACTATGGCTATTTCTTATGAATGCAATGATACAGGGGTAAAAAATACTTGGGCAACAAAAGACATTGTGCAGTTATCTCCCAAAGCTGGGAGAAAGAGCCATTCAAGGAATCTTTTTTTTTTTTCTCTTGAAACAGTTTCCCAGCTACATACAGCCATTTTAAGCTGAGAACTGTGTCCCAAGTTTTCAGATTTTTCTATGTTTTCATAGTGAAATTTAAGCAGATTTATAGTATAAATTATTTTTACTGAAAATTATAATGCTTTGTTGATTTCAGAAGTCATAATGGAGATATTCTACATTATCAAATTAAACAAAATCACTCGGGACAATACTATGTAGCAGAAAACTATCTCTTTTCATCTGTTCCTGAACTCATTGAGTATCATCAACACAATGCTGCAGGTAATGCATGTGAGCTGATAACAGTTTTACATCTTTTTCTAATACTTTCCTTATGAAAAGAGACACAAGTGTTTCTATTGCTAGTGAATTCAAATGTGCCTTGATTCTTTCTGCCAAAGTCATAGCTGGCATGTGCATATACCATGGAGGAAGTGAAACTACCAAACTTGTCTACATGTATTAACTGAGTTTAGCAAAGATAAAAGCCTGCTTTGTATTCTCTTGGTTCACATTTGACTGGATGGGACTTGGGTGAAATTTGATCCTAATTCTTTCTTTTTCTACGACAAGGACCAGCATACATGCAATCTAATAAAAGCAGGAGCTATGTTGTGCATCAGCAGGCAACATTCTACTGATTTTGAAAAAAAAAAACAAACAACCCATACCACAAACAATCAAGGGCAGAATTAGGGAGCACAAGGACTCTCTAACACTGGCTTTCAGCTTACCATGGTTAGACACCTCTAACTGTTGGCTGATGGCAGATTTTTATCATTTTTAGCACAAAGAATATCTTTCCCCTTGGTTCTGCCCATCATTTCAATACAACATAAAATGGTTTTACTCTGAATGAGGGAAGATGGGAAAACACACGGAGACCCCTTACACTAGAGAGGAAGATATGGGAATGGACAGAGCCTTTTGCTGGAGGGAGGAGAATTGCATGAAACACTTGTAGCAAAATTAGCCCTAAAAGTAATAGTGGGAAGAATAAATGAACTCAGGGAGTCCTTGTTGAAGGATGTGTTTACTATTACTGTTGGCTTATGAAAGCAAAGAAAATAAATGACAGACACAAAAATATTTCAAACCTGGAAGTCATGCTGGCAGATACTGCTTAGGTTGGTGATACAGTATTTTAGAGGTCATTTAAGATCACCAACATGGTACAAAAAGCATTAGTATTACTGTTGGCTTTAAGAAAGTAGAAATACTTTTGTAGTCAGGGCCCTATTAAACAGTTTTTCTCCATTTCTTCTCACTGTAGTGTTTTATCTGAGCAAACTGTAACTTCAAGAAATAAGAAATTTACATCAGATTCCAAGTAGTCTTGTTTGAGAAGAGGTATGATATAGTGTATTTTAAAATTAAGTAATTTGTCAGCAGAATATTATGGCTTTGTTCCCTACAGGTCTTATCACACGTCTCCGACATCCAGTTGGATCAGATGGATGTACCTCACCAGAAACTGCAAGATTGAGTTATGGTAAAATTTTTGTCTTCTTTTGAAGGAGATTCTGCTATCTGCTGAGGCAATAATTTAGCTTCTATCCACCCAGCTAGTAATTAAGTTGTATCTATGAAATTCCTTGGTAATAATAAACACATGAACAGTGTAAGGTGTCAGTACCAAATGAGACACCTGACTCAGCTGCTTCTGTGCAGTGACTGTTGTGCTTCTGTTACAACCACCAGTGCATTCAGAGCTATTTGGACTTTTCTAAGCAAACCTAAGATTCAAATAGACATTTAATAGCTTTTAAAAGGCTATTTGATTTATGTAAATGCTTAGGAAACCAAAACTGAAACCTGAAATTAATACTATTTATGGAGAAGATTTTCTTTGTCAGTCCTGCAGGTTTTAGAAATAAGAATGGAATCTTATGTGGTATTAAAACAAGCAATAAATGCCAGTTTTGGGTATATAGATCAGAAATTTTATGCTATCTATTGGACAACAGGAACTTCCAAAACTGAGTATCTTTCATGTTCCACTGAATCTCAAGGCTTAATATTTCTGAAAGGTTGAACTATTATAGTTATTACAATAAAGGTAGCCAATGACTATTTCTGTAGCTATACTATCCACCTGGAACTGGCTTGGAGCTAAAAACATCACATATCATAGTGCCAAAAAAGTTCTCATGTGTAATCAAAGCTAAACACTTGCCTTATCTTCAAGCCTCAGACATTCCTACAGTAAGCAAAATTACTAATCACATTCTTTAAGCTGTAAAATAGCATTTATATTTAAACATATATGAGCCAGAGAAAATTTTCAGATATTTAAAACGCATGCCATAGCTGATGGACAAGCATGGTGCTTTGCAGTGTTCATTAACTGCCACCAGCAAGGCATGTCTCCTGGAGCATGGCTCAGGAAAGCTGGTCTGACTCTCCTGACATTTTGGGTTGCTTTTGCAGAGGAGTGGGGATTAAACCCATCTGAACTGTTGGTACTGAAAGAACTTGGGCGTGGGCAGTTTGGAGTCGTTTATCTTGGTAAATGGAAAGAGAACATCAAGGTTGCCATCAAAACAGTCAATGAAGGTGCAATGTCTGAAGATGATTTCATAGAGGAGGCCAAACTGATGATGTAAGTACAAAAGCTATTCTGTCAGTTTACCAAGAAATAAATATAACCTAATTCCATTTCAAACAAACAAAGCAGTTTGATGGGAATAGTGGATGTGTGGGACAGAAAGGCTGATATAAAGGTCTGAGCCAAGTTGATGCAGATGCTTCCTATGCCCAGACTCTTTCTTTAGAGTGTGCCTTGCTTTGTACTATGGAGCTCAATGGGGAATAAATGTTCTAGTAAAATGTAAATGTGCTCCTACAACTATTCTTTAATCCACAACTCAGTGTCTCTATGAACTCTGGCAGAGCTTCTAACTAAAGCTTTTGAGAAACTGTATTAACATATCTGCAAATTTTGCTAATTAGGGAAGTATTCACATGAGGTCTTGGCACTAGACCTTTTCCATTTTGCATCAACGAAATCAAGCTTTGCATTCACTGCATTTATGTAACTGATGAACAATTATGAGTTCACAGAGTGAGCTTTCTGGAGGAAGTTGTAGAGAGAAATGTGCTAAGTATGGAGAGAACTCTGAAGGCAGCTGGATAGGACATTGTTTATCAAATAGTGAAAATATTTTTCAAAACCATCATGAGAATCAAAGGTTTAGTTACCTGCCAAGAACAAATATTAGCCTGTCTAAAATGTGATTTTAAACAGGAAACTCTCCCACCCAAAGCTGGTCCAGCTTTATGGAGTGTGCACACATCACAAACCCCTGTATGTTGTGACTGAGTTCATGGAGAATGGTTGCCTGCTCAGTTACCTTCGGCAAAGGCGGGGGAAACTCGGCAGAGACGTTCTCCTGGGCATGTGCCAGGATGTTTGTGAAGGGATGGAATATCTGGAAAGAAATAACTTCATTCACCGTGATTTGGTAAGTACAATAGGTTTTCTGATGTTCTTATCAAATATTTGCAGTAAAGAATGTGCTATTGCATTTTATGGGACACTAATGTATCCTGAAAGACTTCAGCCATGCAGGATTTAATAAGGCAAACCCTAACTTTTCAGCTGTTTTTTGCTCGTGGACAGCTCAAAAAACTACTTGAGATAAGTTTTTCCATTGGAAAAACCTCTTGAGACGCCAGAGAAAATTAGGATATTGACATGGAACTATCTAGTATAAGGACTTCTCAATACAAGAATGATTAGAACACAGTCAAAATCACAGCATTACAAAAAGTCAGTAACAATGAAAAATTTAAAAAATTGAAATATTTTTCTATCTATATTTTTTGGCTTCCTACAGCCACACATTAATGCTAGGATATATGAGTGGCTTTTCTGCCCATAGGCAGGGAATTGGAGGAAAGGAGTTTATTTCTTTATTCCTTGATACTTTTTCAATGCTCACATTTGGATGTAGAGAGGAAATCCTCCTCTCCTACCTAGCTGCATGAAGAAATGTAAAATCTTGAAAATTACCAGGAGGTTCCTGATTTCTGTAATTAAAACATCACAAAACAAATTAAAAAATTTACACTAATTGTCCCTAGTGTTGATGTTCAGGAAAATATCTGATTGGATCATTAGACTCTGCAGCCTCAAAGTGTTTCACTGTTAAGAATACGTAAACATATTGCAACTCATACTACAAGCATTTAAGTTGCTATGTGCTAAATATGTGTAACTAGACAGTAGTGAAATATATTCACTGACTCAGAGACAAAAATTCATTAATATTTTTGACCAGTACACTAATCTCCTTTCAGATGTAAACAATATGAGCTGAAGCAAATATAATCAGCTGCTGTATTTCTCTTAAAATTCTTTAGCACAGATTTCAGACATGTTTCTCTCATTTTCCCCAGGCTGCGAGAAACTGTTTAGTCAATGTGGATCACATCGTTAAAGTGTCTGACTTTGGCATGGCAAGGTATGAGGCCATTGACAAAGGTTTTGTGAGCACCTATTCTCAGACAGCTGCAGCATGATCTTTAGTTAACTTCACTGCTTGCTTCACTGGTTTGGGGAATCCCACTGTGGGTAATTTTTGAATCCTGATGAAAATGGTAATGTTGTTTAACCACTGTACCATGAACTGGATGTTGTGTCCTCCTCTTGCTCTTGGTGAGTACAAGATAGGTAAACTTCACAAAGTGCCAGGTAAATTTTTGGGGTGTTTATGGACAGAGAAATGCCCAGAGTGCACAGGGCATCCAGAATTTGAAGAAAGTAATTCCCCAACTTTCCTGAGCAGGATGGAGATCAGAAAGTCACTAGGGACAGAAGTGGGAGCTGGTGCTGACCTCTGGAGGCTGCGGTAGCTGAGTAGGGGAGGCAGGATGCAGGGAGGACCATGTGGGTAGGAAGTGTGATACATGCTTCTCTAGCAGGGAAGTGGTTTTTCTGCTTAGTGATAGAAACAGCCAAAGTGAGGAAAGAGAGCACTCTCAGCTCTGACAAGCACCAGCCTGAGAAACATGGCTCTAGCCTCACAGACTTTCCTCAGAGCACACAGCTGAGCTGACCAAATGACTGAATGCTTCCCAAAGGGGATGTCTTCTTTCTTCTTTCCTCTTGCCCAGCACAAAGCTCTCCACTTTTTTGTTTTACTGGCTGGTTTTTCTGCGGGTTAGCAGACTGAATCAGCTCACTTAGGAGGCAGATGAGCTTGAAAGACAGTCAGTGGCTCTGAGCAGAAGGTTGTGGTGACACTCGCCTTGTGGCTGCGAGTTGTTGGGTCAGCACAGCCATGCTCCTTTTTGCTTTGCCTCCTACTTCTAACCTCAGGCTTACAACAGCAGTTTATATCAGTTTATAGCTAAGGACCTTTTTTTCAAAGGGCTATCCTGTACCATGGTTGTACTGCTCCCCAAAAGGGAAAAGTCAGTATCAGGGCTCTGGACTTATCCAAATGAATCAGAAAATACAGTAAGACCAAGGTGGCTGTCAGGGTCCTAAGAATAATGGACCTGAATGGCTCATTGTGGCCACAAAGTGGAGATCAGTGGTCTGGCTCTAGGACTCACTCTCCTGGGGAGGCTGAAGAGAAGTGATGGGAACACAACCTAATTATTCAGAGCTCACACAACTGCTACAACAGATTATTTTGTACTGCTATTTTATATGTTCCTTGTTCAACAATCTCCCATATTTCTGTGCCTGCACCAAAATGAGAAAGTGGGGCAAAAAGATGATTTATTTCTATGTGACCTCCTTTAAAAGGTGCTAAAAGTTACCTTTATGTTTTCCCTGAGAATAAATGTGTACTGCACATCTGTGATCTGCTCAGGAACATTAATACTCGGAAAATGTGCCCAGAGTTTGTAAGCATGTTAGGGTCAGCCTAGTAATCATTTAAAGTGTTGCCCTATAAATGCCTGCATTAGGCACATAATTTCATTGTATCTGGGAGGTCAGCTCGTATAAGCTTGGGGAAAAACAATTATTTTAGTGCACCTACAAGAACTGTTGCCTCGAATATGATGAACATTTCTTTGTGTGTTCTTTGGTACCAATATTCCTGATAAGACATCTGTGAAGGTGGACAGTGAGAGTCTTATTTGTGTAGAACAAGCAGTTGAAAAGGTGGATCCTTTTAAAAAAAGATTAATTATTTATTGCTGCTGATTTTCCTGCCCATGGTGAAGTGATGTTTCTTATTAATATACACCCAAAAGATGACAATAATAAACATCCTGTCACTCTTACAATAGTATCAAAATTTTTATTCTGACATATTTCTGATGAATAATCCAAATCATCGATTTAAACAGAAATTTCTTTAAGTGCATAGCTTCCACTATGATTTTTTGTGTGCGTTTTATACTAAAATGGTGATATAATTTTGTTGTTTCCAAATTGACACTATTTTTCTGGAATTCTGAACCATTTGTGGAAATGTCACTCATTCAAATAGATGTGGTTTCCTCTTATTCTTCAGGCATGTCATTGATGATGAATATATCAGTTCTTCAGGTGCCAAGTTTCCAGTCAAATGGTCATCTCCTGAAGTCTTTCATTTCAAAAAATATAGCAGCAAATCAGATGTCTGGTCATTTGGTGAGTTGATCAGGTGGAAGTGCAACCACGCTTCCCTAAAACTACTGATGTGTGATTTAGGAAAGTGTAACTTTTTACCCATACTATCTATCTTAAACTTCAGTCCTTCCCATTTTTCAAAGTTTGCTTATATTGGACAAATGGATTTTTCATTCAGAAGGTTCTGCACCTAAAAAGTAGATTTTGATTGAAATGTGCATTTTTGATGAGTCCTCATTAGGCAAACATATTCATCTGAGTTTCATGGACCATCATCTTATCTGACTTAAAAGAGAGCAGAATTATATTAGTTGAAAATTGTTTGGGTTGTATCCTTCATTCAGTTCAGGCTGCCTCTATCTATTTTCATGCATTTTTCAACACACAGAAAAATCAGGAGTGTTTTTTATTCTCCTAATGTTGTTAAAAGCTTGTGGGTTTGGCATCTTTTGTTTTGTCCTAAACCTATCTTGGTTCACTTCTAGGTGTACTGATGTGGGAAGTTTTCACAGAAGGCAAAATGCCTTTTGAAACCAAGTCAAATGCTGAAGTTGTCCGTGAGATTTCCCAGGGTAACCGACTTTATCGACCACATTTGGCATCACATCCTGTGTACAAAGTCATGTACAGCTGCTGGCATGAGGTTTGTTCCCTTTATTCTTTTTCCCCTGGGGTATTATTTTATTATTATTTTTAACATTAATATAAAAGCAATCCTCAAAGCTCAAGGCATTACATCCTTGTTTCACGTCTGTGGCATTCTCAGCATCTCCAACTATGTTTTTCACAAATCACGCCAAAGTTTACAAGCCTCTGCTTCTTTTGACTGTTGCAGCCAAGAAATATAGAGCACACTATCAGTACAATAGGTCTAGACCATCCCTGGGTTGGAATATGCCACTGTTTCTCTCCTGGGTCCAATGTGATAGCTTTTTCATGCCTTTGTATCATGCATATCTTTCTCTAGATCTGCTCTGAATGATAACACATTCATACACCAAGTGGATATACCCACTAAATGTAGATTTTGAACTCCCTTTTTCAAGTGTATGTCAGTATCTCTGTACATCAGTACAGCTCCTAGGCTGCACCTCTTTCACCCTCTCCAAGCTGATGTAGTACTTCATGTTCTTTCACCATTTGTCCAGCACCTATTATTTCCTATATTGGTAACAGAACACTGATTTCATCAACTTCTCCATCTGATTAATCCCTTAAGGGCCCTCCTTCTCTAGTCTCCAGAAGAAATGAGTCTTTTATTTTAGGTTAAAAGTCCTTTCAGAAGAGCTTTGTGTGCAATTTTTTCATGTAAATGTGCAGGCATACACAGTGAGTAGCTGGAGAATCTTGTTGCTACCATTGTCTCCTTTATGTCCCACCTCACATCTCTTAATAGAATTTTTAAACCCTGAGGGAAAAAAAGCTTAAGAGATGGAAATCTAAGTTGCATCCAGCTTGCCTGCTTACTGCAAACATCCATTGGGGTGCCAGCCAGCAGAGAGATCATGGGGAAGTTCTCCTTCCTGTCTGCCACCAGACAGGAGTTTGTTCCATACTGAGCTGCAGCACTTCAAATTATACAGCAGTGATCCTTTTTCAAAAACACAGGAAGCATTCCTGAGTACCATGTTTTCCTGACAGGTAGGGCTTTCCACAGACCTACTGCAGGGAGAAATTCCTCCAGAATTTCAGATCCAGAAGTGAAATAAGTATAAAGAAATTTCAGGAATTTTTTACAAGAGTCTGTGCTCATGCTGCTGGTCTTGAATAACAGATTTTTCTTTTTCTCTAAAATGACAATCTTGATATTTTCTTCTGTATTAATAAAATGAAATGTAATTTTTAAGTGGTATCTCATATGTACTTATATCCAATTTCTGAAGTCTGGTACTGTAATCAACCAACCTGCTAACACAAGTTTATCCTCTGCTTTGCTTTTCAGAAACCTGAAGGACGTCCTACTTTTGCAGAGTTAACAGTGACCCTCACAGATCTAACAGGGATGACATAATCACAGATTTTATACCAATATATTTCCTGAAAGGTTAACATTAAGCATGCCACTAATGTAA
Source organism: Peucedramus taeniatus (assembly GCA_013400575.1). Classification (NCBI taxonomy): domain Eukaryota; kingdom Metazoa; phylum Chordata; class Aves; order Passeriformes; family Fringillidae; genus Peucedramus; species Peucedramus taeniatus. Next base: position 149,444 of record WBNO01018675.1, read on the forward strand.
CTGGTACAGAAAACCTCAACCTTTTACAGAGGTCTTTACCTAAATCACAGTACCAGCATCCTACATATTGAAGGAGCTGTTTGGTCATGGCCCAGTTTTTACTTATTTGAGAATGATACTTCAGGACACTGGTTTGGGCCTCTCGAGGCTTTGTTTTCATGGTTAGGGAGAAAAATCTGTCTGAAAAGCAGTAACCAAGCCTACTCACCTTATAGATCCTTTTATTCATTCTTTTGTTCAGAGCTGCACTAATTCTTGCATCAATATTATTACATTATTTATACTTACTATGACTTGTGCACTGGGGAATAGTAATAGGCAGCAGCAGCAACAATGATGGAAGAACCTCTGATAAGCTCTGGCTAGGTCACTTCTAAAGGCAAGTCCTTGTGCACTGCAAAGCATCCAGCCCTGGAGAAGCAGAACAGTGTTTCCAAGGGACAGCAAGCTAAAAGAGTGGCTGCTGGAGCAGTGCCCACATGTGCCTGGACACACTACTTGGACAAAGTAGTGCTTTAGTCCTCCCATTGCAAATGCCCAGAATGGTTAATGGGCAAGTTAAAACTGGAACCTGACAGTAAATCTAAGATGGATCCTACCATACCTCACATGAACACATCTATACCCCTACTTCTTATGTTATTATTCACTTCTAATTTTAAATCTTAACTATGGTCAACACAAATATGTTGTAGAGAAGGAAAGGTAGATGGAATTCATAATTATTTAAAATAAAATAGTCAGATCATTACAAATAAATATGTTCTTGGAAATATGTGATTGCATTGTGAATTATTTATAGGTAAATACACAATCACAATATTTAGTTTTATAGGGCTTTGTAGACAAAATATGTAAAACATGCTAGATAAAGAATGATTGAGTTCAATTTAACTTTTGTCATAAATTGAGTCACAGTTTAATTTTTTATTTCCAAATTTAAAAAATAACTGTAACAATAAAATCAAATATAGAAAACCCCACAAAGTTATGAATTTCCAAAGGATGATGGCATCTCATAATCAAATATAGTCCTGGCATTAATCAGTCATCTTTACTACAACAGTATTTTGATAGTTATCAACTCTTGGAAAAGGAAATTGTTAGTCCCATTGTTTGAGCATTTGGGAGTACCTTCAAACACACTCCTAAGGCATTTCTGCACGAAGTAAACCATGATATTCTCATTATTTCATGTAATTTCCCAGAAGAATTGCCAGCATCTGATGTCACTGTTTACTTTCATAACCAATTTATTTATGAGCATTCAACCCCTTATCAGACCTATGACTGAATGCAGATCTGTAACTGCTGTGGTTTAACCCCAGCTGGCAACAGTACCAGCTGCTTGCTCACTGCTCCTGCCCTGGTGGGATAGAGAATCAGCAGGTAAAACTTGTGGGTTGAGATAAGAACAGGTTAATAACTGAAACAAGGTAAAATATAACAATAGCAATAGCAATTAAAAGGAGAAAGAGAGAGGAATAGAACCCAAGAGAAACAAGTGATGCACAGTACCAGTGCTCCCCTCTGCTGACCCATGCCCAGCCCATCCACAGGCAGCAGTAACCAGCAGCCCCCAGCCAACTTTCCTCCCTCTCCCCCCAATTTATACATTGATCATGACATTCTATGGTATGAAATATCCCCTTGGCCACTTCAGGTCAGCTGTCCTGGCTCTGCTCTCTCTCAGCCAAAATTGAGACAACGACACAGTACACACATCGACCTCACCACAGTTTATGCCCAAGCCACAGAAGTACAAAGCTTTTCAGCAGATGATGCACTACAAATGTGAAATTCAAACTCTCTCCACAATATAAAGTGGATGGGGACTTTGAATAATATACGAGACATCTTTTTAGGCAGCTCTTGTAAAACTGGTTTTGCCATATTACTGCAAGTTAATGTGTAATACGTTAGAGCACCATGCACTAAAATTCAGCTCCATTAGGTTTATGTTCTCAAAGCACCTTGCTCCTGCCAGTCTCACTGAGCTGTCCCATGGTGAATATGCACCCATCCTGAAAACATGCTGGTCTAATAACTGGAGCTTGCCTACCAGGTTTCCACTTCCCAATATAATCTTTCTGTAGGCTGCCTGGGGAAAAAATTTGAAGGAGCTGCTATTAACATTCTGACACAGAATAAATTTAACAGCTGCTATCATCAAGCTGACAGTAAATAAATGAAAAAACACAAGAACTTGCTTCAGTCAGTGAAATTGGTGCTTAGCAGCAAGAAATGGTCTGCAGTACAAAGGTCAGGCATCTACAGTGTATTTATTTACCAGAACAGCTACACCCTTACATAAAGACTGAGTAGGCCACCTTAGACCACATGGTGACTGCGAGCTTAGTTCAAATTCCAACCATATTCTAATAGGCAAAAAATGGATGAATAGTGAGTGACATCCTTGTCACTGACCATAAAGAGATGTCTGTTTGCTTTTTTTTTAAACTTCTGTGTGAAGAAAATGAGATCTGGAAAGAGCAGTAAAGGAAACACCTCCATACAGGGAAGCTTCCGTCAAAGGCTGTAGGAGTCGTCAGAATTTGTAAAAATTTGGCTACTGTTTGCTGATCAAACATCAGAAAACTTGGAACAAGTCTGTATTATGGATGGGGGGAAAAAAAGGCAGAACTCCAAACTTTTGTGAGCCAGCCACTTAGGATACATCACCTTGCATCTATAAAAAGATGCATCATTGACAAAATGGAACTTATTTTCAGAAACTGAAATAAATTCACTTGTCAAAAGTACTCCTGAGAAGTCTGTAGACCAGTTATTGGTGTGTACGGGGCTGGTGACACTTGTTTTAGACCAATTCCTGCCTCCTCCCCCTCTCCTCCAGCAGATTTCACAGAAGGGAGGCCCTACAGGCACACCAAAGCACATCAACACCCCTCCTCCCTCAGGCACCACCAGTCTGACTCCTGCTCAGCCTCCCAGCCATGTTCTGAACCATGGCACCATTTTAAAGCTTGCCCAAAAGGAGTCAGCTCCTGCAAACCTGCCCTGCTGGAAGGATATTTCCTAGCACACCTGCCGGTTTTATTTTGCTGGAATTTAAAGAACGAGAGAACAGCATTTTCTAGAAGTATGCAATTCCCCATATAGCTCCAGGACGCAAACCTTATGAGTAGAGTTTGAAGTTTTGAATATGCACCCTGTGGGATGAAGATTTTTTTATAGCATGGTTCTTTCAAATGTGGCTGGAAAATGAAGATGGCATAACAGATTTCTGTAGAAACTAATAACTGGTGTATTTCCTTCCAAAATCGTACAGATTTTTTAACCTATTCAAGTCTTCTTGACCTACCTAAATTTAGTTGGAGCAGCTATGTAAGGAACTTAATTGCCCATTAATTTGTCCTGAGATGTGGTAATAATTAGTAGCTGCCAAGATTTGTTTAGTATCAGCATTTAAAAGCTGTAATTTGGTTAGCAATGTATTGCCTCTGAGGATTGCTTTGTTCTCCTTCTTAACAATTTGCCCTACATACCAAAACACATCTAATTACTTTATAGAGTGTTCTTCATTTCACTGCCTGGAAAACCTGACAACTCACTGAAACACTCTCCTCTGACACTGGCTATGAGACAGACATCCCTAATACATCAGCTTTGGGGTTTCTTCTCTAGTTCAGAAATATGAATGATACTCTTTTTTTATCCCTTGCTTAAAAGGCACAGATAATTTAGTACATAACCACGAATAATTTATTACAAGAAAAATATTAGCATAATTTCAATTTAAAAAATCAAAGTAATTCCAAACTAGTAACTAAATATAAACATTAAAAAAAATAGCATCTCTTACAACAAATGTTTTTATACAAAAAATTAATCACTAATTAATTTCTAACAGGATGAATTTCTTGTACATCATGAAAATAACCATTAAGTTTTTTTTTTTGACATTGTTAGAAAATAACATTCTTTTATTATTAGTTGCTTTTTTAGTATTAGTATTATTTATGTATAAATAATAGGTATTATATATATTAATTAGGTGTGTATATATATATATATATGTAAATATACATAGAAAAATATATTTACTTATATATATATTTTTGGGGGGTATAAATTAGTATTATTTACGTATAATAGCAGATACACAGGTCCAGTAGAAAATACAGGAGTTTTGCTTGGTATAAGTTAATTATTGCCAGCAGTTGGTATATAAGGAGTCCACAATCTTCTCAAAGAAAGTATTATAACTATATCTTTAAAAAATGCCAACACATATCCATTCAAGAACTGAACTGGTTGCTATTTCTTACAAATACCTCATTTGGTCACACCACAGTGATGACTCTATAAGCAAATAAAGGGGCCATGAATTATGCAGAAGCATTTATTTTTCTTTTTTTTGCAGTCAATATTTTCTTCAGTTATTCTTTGAATTGTGTAATTCAGAGTTAAAAGCAATCAAGTTTTTGTTAAAGAACAAACTGTAAAACCCCCTCCATCTTTAGTCTTTGTATTATTTGTATTACTTGTTTTTAACTATAAAGATTTTCAAGCTTGAATCTGGTCAATAAAACCAAAGTATTCTCTATATTACCTAAGAAGTTATGAAATCCTGTTAGTAGGTATTCTTGTCTGAAGCTTTTTTAACACAAGCATTTTAACAGCAAAGAATTGCTGTGAATCTCATCACTCAATTAAGCTGAAAAATATTCCAAATTGATAATGTATACAATGTCATTATATTTTGAAGGCAAGTAAATTTTTGGTGAGAACGTCCCTTTTGCTGGATAACACTGATGCCACACAAATATATGAAATATAAGCAGCAACCCTTTTGTAAAGGATGAGCTTTCTATGACGGAACAATTTTCTATCCATCCAAACTGTCCTCTTCTACTAAACCTTTTGAACATTAGAAAACATACAGCCTGCTTCATGAGGAAGTTCTGCTTGGCATATAAATTTCAGCTGATTAAAACCAGTTTTTAACTGCTGAAGTGCTAGCATCCTCTGGCAAACTTTCTGGACTCACACTTAAAAATCCAAAGGTTGGAAATGCTGCATTCTGATGAACTTATCACTGCCCACATGTCTGATTGCTGAAGTTACTTACTCACTTAAAAAGTGGAAAACAAAGAGGTTTGTAATGAGTAAACCATGGCCTGTGCAAGCTTTTTTGTGACAGGAAGATCACTGACCACAAGTGAGGAACTACAGTACTACAGTACAGTAACCAATCTTCAAGGCCTCTGGTAGGTTAACATATTGTTAAGCATCTAATAGAGGCAAATACTCCTTTTTAGAAAAGCCCAAACTCAAAAAAAAAGACATTCTGACATTTCTCACCCCTTGCCTAAGCCCATCCTTTACCAAGTATTTTTAGAAGTAGTGCATGGATTGTGAAATAGATTTTGCACTTATAAAAGAATAAAAATTAACAGGACTGCTTTATTATTAATACAGAACAATACCTTCCCAGAAAATGAGGAAAAAAATTTGAAAAGCTTAAATGGGTTCTAATTAATAGATGGCTGTATTAGGAAGAAGTATGGAAATAAGTAAAGCCCCTTCTTAATCCTCAAAGTAATATAAAAGAAAGTGGAAATTTTCACTTGCATGTTCTGGTTTTCTCCTGCTTTTGAATACTTAATTCTATAATCTCTATAACCTCTATAACCTCAACTTTTTAAGCCAGTAGCAACTGTTTTCAGGTCTCTAATGAATTTTCTTTTTCTTAAGCTTGGTCTTAGTTTTGAAATTAAAAAGTACAGGCACATTCAGGGATTCACAATCCATTCAGGATTCCTTGGGTAGAAAAGATGAGACATATCAAGAATTGTATTTGCTAAAATTTTTTGTGACATCTAATCAATGTTCATTGGCAGGTCATCAAAAGTGAAAAAATCTTGCGTAAAATTTTATGTTAAAAACCAAAAGGGTTAAACACTGTTTTCTTCATATTATGTCTTCAATGAATATCCTTCATGTAGACTATCTACAAGCTCACTTGGTAATAAATTAAAAAAATATAAAGAAAAGGAGAAATAATAAGGCCATCACCAAGACAATAGCAGAGTATCTGCCACTTCAGCAAGGAATGTCTTTCATCATTAAAAGAAAATTGCATTTTTTAAATGTGGCTTACAAAAACCATTCTTCTTTGCTAAAAATTCCCAAGAAGAGATGCTGCATAAAAAAAGGATCATGTTTTCCATTGCCTAACATATAATCACCACCAGGTTTCTGTCTGTTGTGCTAATTACCGAACACTTTCATTCATTACTGCCAACAGCTGACATAGAGAGGAGTGGTCCACACTTAACAGGCCTCACAGACAAATTTCCAGAGGACTGCAGAAAAGTAGAGCATTCTAGTAAAAATGGGTGGGCTGAGTCTGCAATTCATGATCCTTTGATGATGAACACTGCTTGAGTGTTTCACTGACTGAATAAAACATTGTCCTCCTCATATGCCAAAGCTGGGTCTTCCATGCCCTCCAGCAAAGTGTGACTGGTTCCAAATTCACGGTGTGCCAGTGAGGGTTCTTTGGCAACAGTGGACATCAACTGACTCCAGGTGATGTTAGTGTTTTTGAAAGCATGCAGTAGGAAAATGCCAATGATGATGCTGCAGAATCCACTCAGGGTTCCAATGATATCACCCAGTTCCATGCTACTCCACTCCTTGAACAAAATGATGGAGCACGTCACCACTGTCGTGGTGAAGCACACGTAATAAATGGGTGTCACAAGGGATGTGTTGAACACATCCAGTGCTTTGTTGAGATAGCTGATCTGAGTGCTGACTGAGAGCACCAAGATGCCCACCAAAATGTAAACCAGGGGATGGCGATAGGCTGGCTGCCTCTGCAGCAATTGTTTAATGGCAATGCCCAGGCCTTTCACAGACGAGACAGAGAAGGCACCGATGAGAGAGCAGATTAAAATGTAGATCAGTATATTTGTCTGACCTCTCTTTGGAGCCACGACCACGATCAGGACAAGGGCAACGACTGTTAGGAGAACAGCAAATGTAACAAATGCTGTAAAAAAGAGGAAAGGGAAAAGTAATGCACATGAGATAAAACACCAGACTATGCCCACAAACATGCTCAGAGTTGTTCAGTGTCCTAGACACTTCCCTAAGAACTGCAGCATGTGTTCACTGCAATTGCAGACAGACCTGGATCTTGCAGCTTTCTTTCCATCTCATCTAGTGAGGTGACCTCCTCTTCCTCTGGGGCATGAATAACCATGACTGTTGACCCCAAAATACTCAGTACACAGCCCAGCTTTCCATGAATATTCAGCTTCTCATTTAAAAAATGGGATGACAATATAGCACTGTTCAGCAAAATAGAAATAAAATGTTCAGTTCCACCAGGCACAGAAGACATTCAAAATCTCTCTGTGTAGCATAAAAGAAAATCTCTTTTGAATTTAGATATAATGTAAACCAGCCTGAAACAATCAAATTGTAAGGAGTTTTTCCAAGAAAGTTGGTCATGACCAAGAAGGTAAGGTCAGGTTTTAAGGAGTTTAGCAACCCTCATCGCTTCCCTCCAGGTTGTAAAAGAGTCCAAATTACTATGGAACTTCTCATTCCTGATTGCCTGGGTCAGGGTATGCACTCTCACTGTAGATTAACCACAAGAGCTGTTTCTTTCTTCTAAAAATGGTTCAAAGCACTTCCTTTGCCACTACAACCAACACACATGAGTTTTGGAAACTGCTCCTCATCCCTCCCCAGGCTCTCCCACCCAGGCACACTTTCTGCCTGGCTTGCCAGGACTCCTCCCAAAATACAGAGAAAACATGTCTCCCCCTTCAAAGAGATCAACCCCAGGATCTCCACAGGGTTGATTATTTAACCTAAGGACAATAACACGGCCTAAATAACACCACTCACAGGGCATGATTAGCCTGTTAGAGAACAGCCTTGGGCACAGACACAGGCTTAATGGTGCGTGAACACACTCACAAATAGTTTTTCAACCCACTGATCAAAATACAGACTTTTTTTACACACAAGGGTAATGAGTTCACTGACATGAAGTTCTAACAACCTCTCTGTCTCATGAAAATTTGAATGATTGCTATCCCCATCAAAGAAGAGGGCAATAAAACTCAAGCTGTTTTTGCACATCAGCAGCCAGTAATTCTGCATCCACCAACACGCTGACCCCAGCACCACTGCAGGGATTCAGTTACATTAGTTTTGCTATGACAGAACAGCTGCAGGTTTAGCAGGTAGATTATTGCAAGCATCCTAGAGGGTTTTTTTTGTTTGTTTGTGGGGTTTTTTTTGTTTGGTTTATTTTTTGTTTTGTTTTTAATATGTGGTGCATGTTGTTTTAAACACAGTGTATAATATACTCAGTTCTTAAAAATCAGAGTTTTATGCTTAAAGTACTATAATTTCATTTTGCTAAAATATTATTTCCTATAAATTTTTTGTATGCGTAGTCCATGTCTTTTCTGCTGCTATGATAGCCACATTACTGTATGTGCTTAAGAACTTGGAAATTATTTTTTTCTTCATACATAGGAAACAATAAGTCTGTGAGGGACGTTTATGTTTCAAAAGAACCACAAATTTTAATTGTGGATACAGAAGAAAGCTAAGATTTTCTTTGTCTTCTTTCCAGAAGGATTTCAAAAAGACAAAATCAAAAGGTTTACTAACCGTGCCTTAATATGAAATTATGCTCCTATAAATAGAAATGTTTTTGAAAATATTTTGTGAAGGAATGCTGTATTTTTATTTAAAGTTTAGTCACAGCCGAAGAACAGGATAACAGTTCTAAAAACAGCTCAAGCTCTCTAGGAATAGATAAATTGCCTTCTATCAGCAGTATACCTTTTTATGCTGATAAGAATTACTTTGTGATCTAGGTGGAAAGCTACTGGGAATTCATTCCATGGCCTTTGCAACAAGACTTTTGATTCTATCTACCCAGTGAACTCAGTTCTAAATAAGGAAAAATATCTTTCCACCAAGCAAAAAAAAGCAATTTTTGCCCATAAATTGCTTTTTAGTTTTCTTATTAAAAATCTCTGCTCTCAGCCAAAGACAGTATTTTTCCCTCGTGCAGTGAGTGGTTCATTTGCCAAAGCTTGCTCCCAATTGGTACTGACCTTATGAGAATGCTCAGTGCACCCAAGGGGGTGACCAAGGTTGCAGGTGCAAAGGCATAGGCAGCAAAGTTTGCAGCTTCTCCCAATCCCACTGCAGAAGAAAGAATATTTGGATCAGCTTGGAGGAGAATATTAAAGGGCACACTACTTTAATATTTTGTATGACAGCTACGATAGCAAATACACATTTTTTTCTGCACTATATGTGAACATTTTCATTTCCAAATTAGCTGCACAACCTCTTCTGGAAGTAATAAATGCTGAAGAAAGATAAATACTTTTCTCCTAAGTACACCTAGAAGCTGGACAGATGCAATTCCACAGCATTTGACAGATGTTAAAGAAAAGATGGTTATTCTGCAAAAGCTTTGAAGACCAAATGCAGTATTTGAAAGATGGCATATGAGAACAGCTTGTCATGAACGTGATTGCAAGGACATTTCTTTTAAGTGAAGGGAATGGAAAACCAGGCAATACATCTCTTTCAAACAATCTGCTTTTTGTAGATTTACATATAGGCTGAGAAGAAAGAGCTGACTTACTTGATAGCAGACCAGCCCACCAAAGCCATTCCTTCAAATAAGAATATCCACCTTGTCCTGAAAGAGAAAAAAACCCCTTATCTTAGAAGAAACAGATCACCTTATTGTAAGAAACAAAAAGTACAGCTTCACATTTGCACTTACAAAGTACCAAAAGAGTATGTTATCTGGATGCAACAAGAAGAATATTTGATTTTGACTGACATTTTATTAACCACTCTATTGCTTTGTGACTTGGACTTTTAAAAAAATGCTATTTGACTAAATATGCACAGAGGGGAAGTTTTAAGCAGAAGTAAAATGTTTATAAATATTCTTAGTGAGCTTAAGAAATGTTTCAAAATGCTTTTCCAGGTCAGATCCAATATATTCAGTCAACTGCAGTTTGATTCTCCTTTTAGGAGAGAACTTTAGGTTGGAAGAAATTAGAAAGAAAAATGCCCCTGTGTACATGGTTTTTTTTGAAACTTAAAACATATGTATATATAATATTCAGTATCAGAGTTTTTGTTTTTTCAAATAACCAAATTCTCTGTAATAACATTTTGCAATAAACACAACAAGTAAAAGAAGAACGGCTAATGCTATGTATTTAAATGCATGCAAAGGAAATTATGAGATTAGTTCAACTGTTCTTTTTCTAGCTGTTCATCTGTTGACTTTGAAGAAGGAATAGTTGTACTAACTGTAGAAACTTGTGTAATAAATATCATTTCTACAACTCATTGCACTCACTTAAAAAAAGCTAAGCAAAACCAAAAACTAAGCCAGCTGAAGGCTTTCCATCTCAAATGAGAGGGAAGAAAGATTGAAAAAAAGAGGGAGAAGGGAATTTTGAAGGGTAAGACAAATGGAGAATTTTATTTTGGTAACTAATTGCTCTCAGTGAGGAAATAGCATCAGCTCACTAGATTTAATACCCCCTGCATCTCCCATAGTCCTATGAGTTCTGAAATCCCAGTCTCTGTAATCACACACAGAGAAATAATACCATGCCTCCATCCCTCATCAAGACAGGACTTCTGATCACCATTAAAGGAGTTTTAAACATGTGATCTGTGACTCGAACCTTGATTTTGTCAAGTTAGAAGAGGTGTTTGTGTCCCCAGCAGGAGCAATGCTGGCACCATCACTTACCAGCTCGGGTGACTCCTCTCTCTGCCAGTTTCAAAAGTCCTTTCTTCTTCAGTATGAAACTAGAACCAATAAAGATACTGGAGCCTATAGCCAAAGCCAAGCCAATGTAGAGGTGGTATTTGCTTCCAGAAGGCATAGAAATGCTCCAGTTTGTTTCATTGCCAGTCCCCTCCATAGAGGTGAGGAGAGGAGAGCGTGACTCAGACACGTTGATGATCTGGCACCATGCCTGGCAGGAGTCACGGCAAGAAAAAGAGAGCACAGCACCTGGGAGCAGAAAAAGAAGGACAAATGACTCACAACACAGGCCCAGCTCTGCAAGAGCCCTGTCCTCACCCTGCTCATTCCTTTTCATGTCATTGCAGAGCACCTGTAATTTCTGACAATGTACAAATAACACACAAAACCCACCCAAAGTACACAATGCTGCCCTGGGTCATTACCACTCCTGTAGCTCACATATGATTACATTATTTTACATCCATATTTTGCACTTCATTGGCTCAGACGAGTAATAAGGGAAATACCAAGCAATGCACCAAAAAATATTAACTTAAATTTTAAAATCAACTCAAAATCTTAAAAGCTAACCTGAAGCCTCAAGATGAAAGGCCTTTTTTTTTGTTGTGCAGAGTCCACAAACATATAGCTGAATCCATGATTTTGGACTTTGCCTGTTAAAGTAAGTCTGCTGCTATTCAAGGCTTCTGTTTTTACATTGGTAGTTGAGATTGGAAAAACAAATGGAAAAAAAGGAAGGAAAATCAATCAGGGAGCGAACTCTCACTGCATATGGGCACTAAGATATTTTATGAAAACTGTTCAGTGAATACTGTGTGAGCCAAGCCTTATTTAACCAATCACAAAATTTTCAGGGGAAGGTCTCATTACACCTCACAGCAAATTTAATCTAACCTCAATAAGCCCTGGGTGGAGGCAGATCATGGGCCACAGGGGACAGCTCCCCCAGCTAACCCTGCTGGAGAGCTGGGTGATCCCGAGTAGAGACCAAAGCTTCACACTCAGCCAGCCAAGCATTATCAGTCCCACTATGATGACAGTCTGTGGGAATGACATCATTGTTATCAGCCTAGATCTGTTTTTAAAGGAAGAACAGGTACTGCATTTCCAAGAACAAAAGGAGTTGCTTTTTTGCATGGGGAAGCAGGGGTCAGTCAGTAAAACTGCAACAGGGCTTAGGCAGTCTAGGCTGAGGACTCAGTTTGTCACAGTAGAGTGCATCAGGCAACCAGGGTGGATTACAGAATCTAGACTGCAAAACTTTTAAGAGCCTTTTTTGAAAAGAAGGCTTATTGTGAAGACATGTTAAAATACAAAACAATTTGCAGAAGCACACAGTACACTGTGATACATAGGAATCAGGGGATGAAACAAACAGTTTTGTTTTCCATGTTTTCTCTGTAACTAAAATAACACATGAACAATTCATCCTGAAGAGTGGCAGGATCAGTAATACACTCCCTTTTAATTTTTTTTTCTTCTCCCTTTTTCCAACTGAAGAAATGCCATTTGGGGACTTGGTAGAAAAGGATGTGCCTCTGTGTCCACATGTAAACTCTGGAAATAAAAATGTTATATCAAAAGTACTTCACTGAACAATTAACAAGAAGCAGACTTGGATAATTCATTTAATGCTGTTTAACAAAGAATAGTTAAAATACATGAAGTCTTAAAAATATATTTGCAGTTGGCAATGCTGGTATTAACTCAGGGAGACAGCACCCTTTACAAGTAAGGAACTAGAGTGAGTACCTGTTCCCTGTCTTCTCATTCCATATTATACAACAAACATACTACAGGAAGTTATAATTTGATTTGCAGGCTGTGCAAACACATTTCCTTGTTTGCCAAGAGTGTTTCCATATAACAGGAGTTGTTTTGTATTGCTAAGTCAGACTTAATAAAAATGTTCCCATAAGATAGGCATGTTCATATTCCACAGCTGGATATTAAAATCTTAGAGAACTTAGATCAACATGCAGTTACTGTTGCATAGTATCTAGGATAGATACTATTCTACACTCTTATCATAACTAGAAATTACAGTTGGATAATGTAAAAATATGGAATTAGCATTTGCACCTGAAAGTATTTTAAAATCCAAAAGTATTAGCATAGTCTTAGAAGAAGAAAAATTTGCATATACTTTTTTTGACATAATTAGTGAAGAATAAATCACAAAACAAAATTACAGAAAAGTCCTTTAAACATAAATATATTTTCTCTTAGTAAACACATACCAGGGCAAGATAAAAATGTTCCTGCTCATGGCATGGGGGTTGGTCTAAATAGCCTTCAAAGGTCCCTTCCAATCCAAACTATTCTATTATTCTGTGAAAAAAAACCCGATGGAGAGATGAATGAAATCCTTAGCTCCCAATACCTATACTGATGTTAAACCAGAATGGTGCAAGAAGCAGTAACATTCCTTGCCTTTAATGAAAAGAAAACAAGAAGATAAATGCTCCTGGTAAGTATAGTCCTTCAGCTACCTGAAACAGTAAAGGCAGCTTTCTATCAGTGCATGGGGGTTCTACAGTGAAGAAAACAAAAATTTTCTTCCCCCTTTTTGGTGACTGGTGTACTTTCATTTAGCTGGAGATAAATGGCAGGCTTAATTCGTTTCACATGACTACTGCTTCTTTTTCTATGTGTTCTAAACTTTTTAATTTCTCAGCATACATTACAACATGAAATAAGGACAATTTAATCACGCCGTTTGTACTAAGTCACCCAGTGACTGCCACAGGTTGTTTCTCTCCTTTCTGAATCATAATCTTTGCTCACATTCACAAAGAAACATTGGGTTTGTCACTGAGAGGAGTAATTTTGAATGCTTATGATCTCTGTTTATTGTGCTGAGCAGCTTTTCATAGGTAAAAAAAAGTCGTTTGTTCCACTTGCATGAAAAGCGGCATGATCAAAGAGCCACCTGAGAGACGGGACGAGGAGGCTGATCCGGGAATTACTGTTATTTTATTACCCCTGTGAACAGTCTGAGGATCACTTGGAAAGGCTGAGGAAGATAAACCACTGAGGTTACCTGGCTTGCTCAGCACAGAGTTTCTGTAGCTAAGCTAGTTTCACCTCCTACTTCCAAATGTCAACAAACATGAACCTGTCAGCAGAACTCCTCCCTGCAGAAATAATCTCTCCCAGCTCTGACTAAAGGCTGGCAGCAACAGGAAACCAGTCTGAGCTAAGGCAGCTGCTGGCGTAACTTCGAAACTTTTTTTATGATTCAGCTATTTTTTTTTTCCTTTTTTTTTTTTTTCTCTCAAACACCTAAATATTCTCTATCTGAATTGGGTAGACCAGCCACTCCGGTGCTAGGTACTGCTTGTGACATGTCTAACTTGCTGTCATTCTGCAGTCCAGAATGCCTGGTTAGTGAGAGACAACTTGGTTCTTAATCTGCCACTGAAAATACTGGTCTTAAATCATCTCGAAAACTAACTGCTTTGATTAGACAATAATTTAACCATTTCTAATGAGCTCACGACTCAACTCACCCCTGGCAGAAACACAAAATGCCTTTCTCGGTCACCCAGGAAATACCAAGCCCACCTTTGCCAAGGTGCAGCTCCTGGGGCCAAAAGTGGGTGTATCTAGAAGCCGCAAGAAATTCTTCCCCGGCACCCCTGGTGTGGAGACTCACCCAGAAGCACAAAACACAGCTGAAAAGATGTTTAACCCGAGGCAGCCGCGGGAGAAGCGCAGGAGCCTCCCCGGTGCCGACCGCGGGCCACTCCTCGGAAAACAACTGGGCGACGCCGGGGCGGAGGAAAATCTTAGGTTGGGCTCCGGACACCGGGGGTACAGGAGCGCACGGCCGCGCCCCGAGCCCGCCAACCCNCTGTCCGTGGAGACGGAGGTGGCATCCCCGGCACCCCTCTGGACTCATCCTGGGGGGGAAAGGGCACGCGGGGCTCCAGGAGTGACTCCGAATGGGCTTTCTAGATCGTTATCGAGTCCCAGAACTGGGGAGTTCTGTGGCTCCACCTGAACACTGAATCCAAAGAAGAGCGCTCTCTCCTGAAGTAACTTGGCAGCATTTGCCTCTCTTGGGAGTTTCTACAGATTTAATTTTCTTCCCCTTCGCAGCTGAGATGAGCAGTCTTGATGTTCGTCCACTTATGTCTGTGATAAGCTGCCTGCGCTCGCTTTCGCCAGTGGATCTGCGGGCAAGCAGAGGGATCCCCCAGCCAAACTATGCCAGCGTTGTAGAACAAGGGCAATGCCCGGTGATGCATACCCTGAGATGACTCCTTGTGGCTTAACAGGCTCCAAGTTGTTACAAGAAATAATTATCTTTATTACCCAATGAATAGTTTCAACTTGGAAGTGCAAGGTCTTGGTTTTGACATGATTAAGTGAAATACATTTTCAAAATGTAAGGCTTAATAAAACATTACATGTTGCCCAGCAAACTTACTGGGACACTCCGTGGACCTTTAGCATGCATAAGAAGTTCTCTAACTAGCGGCAAAATTGGAAATTAAACACACCTCCACAAAGTACCACAGGGCAGGATTGAGATTAGAGCTGTAACCAGGCTTTGCAGCACAGTACCAAAACGAATCATTTACCATTGGGGCATACTGCTGAAATACATTGAAATTACCAGCAAAATACCTTGGTTTCCCTTGGCTTAGGTATCCTTGACTTTGCAGTCCTGTGGTAAAAAGAAGAGATCAGTTTCAATGTCTTAGTCTCACTTTTTATTTCTGTATTTATTTTTTAGCATAACCAGCACTTTGTATGTTAGGAGAAAAGGAACAATGCATTTGCTCTTTGTGATTTTAATTACCATTCCACTTTATCTTTACTATGTCTGCACTATAACAACCCCTAGGGAAGGTGGCCTGGATCCAGTGCAGGCTGCATAATAGTTTGACTTCTCTGCTTCAACATTTCTAAAGCAGGTTACTGCTAAAAAACCAGAACAATAATTTAAAATGGTATTTGAAAAAGTTAAATCAAAATTTTAAAGCATTGGGAAAGTTTGGGAGAAAACTGTGATCTTCTTGTATAACATAAGCATGTCCATAGGATAAAGGGTACAATATAAGGATGTCTGCAGTCTGCTTCAAATTCCTATTTTTGTTCTGTGTCCTCTCAGATCTGTCAACTCTGTGTGTTCATATCCATTTCTGCAAAAATATGTCAATTTTTTGAGCTTGCTGCAATCCTGAAAGCAACTCTCTTGGCAGATCTGCTGAGAAGGGAAGTGGTAATATCCACAAAGTCCTGCTGAAGCAGCAGGGAAGGTGAGAGAGGGTGAGCTGCCAAAGACCACCGCTTCCTCTGGCACAGCTCTTGCTGACCTGCTGCTCACAGCTTCACTGTGGTGCAGAACCCAGAGCAAAAATACTGAGAAACAACACAGCCAACCCTTCTGTAGATGGGCCTCTGTACCAGCCAAGTTCTTTAGCAGGCCATGGACATCAAAGTCTATTTAATTAATTAATAAAATATTTAATCTGATTTACACATTTGTTGACAGCTGGCTGAACATGAACCAGCAGTGTGCCCAGGTGGCTAGTAAAACCAATGGTATCCTGCCCTGTATCAGGAATAGTGTGGCCAGCAAAATTTTGTTTCCCTGAAGTTGGCCCTGATGAGGCCATACTGTGGATCCTGTGTTCAGTTCTGGGTCCATCACTACAAGAGGGACATTGAGGTGCTGGAGCAAGTCCAGAGAAGGGAAATGGAGCTGGTGAAGGGTCTGGAGCACAAGTCCTGTGAGGAATGGCTGAGGGAGCTGGGGGTGTTTAGCCTGGAGAAAAGGAGGCTCAGGTTAAACCTTACACCTGTCCACAACGGCCTTAAGGGAAGTTGTAGTTAGAAGAGGGTCGGTCTCTTCTCCCAAGTCAAAAGCAACCAGACAAGAAGAGACAGCTTCAAGTTGTGCCAGGGGAGGTTTTCCTTCACTCAAAGGGTTTTCAAGCATTGGAACAGGCCACCTAAAGAAATGGTGGACTCACCATTCCTGGAGGTAGTCAAAAGATGTATAGATGTGGTAGTGATGGGTATGGTTTAATGGTGAACGTAATAGCGTTGGGTTAACTTGTACTTGAAGATCTCAAGAGTATTTTCCAACTTAAATGATGCTATATGCTTATTGTTCCTTGGCTGAAAATCTTTACATGCTTCATATTTTTATACTGTAATAAACTGCAAAAACCACTATGAGACCTTTTTTCTTCTGAGAAAAAAATATGAAGTCACAAAAAACTTGTGACTAACAATCCAAGTCAATGGACAGATGCAAAACTCTTGCAATCTATAATATTATTACAGAAGAGAGTAGGCATACTTCATGTGTAAATACTTCGCTGATAATTGGCAGTTTTCATACTCAACTTTTTTTGAAGAACTTTGAGACAATGTCAGGAAGAAACAAACTACATAAAAGTAATTTCTCAACATTGATATATTTTTCTTTATTTTGGATGACATGTAAAAGTCAAATGGGAATGAAAATAAAGTGTTGATATACAATCTTATCAACTGACATAAAGAGGAAAAAAGATGCCAGTTTACAATTCAAAATTACACTTACCGCTGATTTAGAGCAATGCTTGGATCATGAGCTAATGCAAATCAGCACAGACCCATTTAATTCCCTGGAGCTGTGCCAGATATAGCTAAGCACAGATCAACCTTTTGTGTATGAAGTAAAAATAGGCATGTACTAACATTCAAAGCAATTTTGTGGCAGTTTCCATTTCTTCCAAAGAGGAATAAGTGTCAAATGAAACTCTGCTATGCCCTTCTATGTTATTGCACTATTTTTTCCCCCCATTAAATGTTTGGAAAATGCAAGTGAAAATTTATGTTCAAATTCTGCTACTTATGTATTTACATAACTTCATTAACTATGTAATATATTAAAAGTTTCATGAAACTTTCCTTAAATCCAGCAAGCACTGACTTTAATTGTTGATCTTCGATAAAAATGGAAGCACTGACTATCTAGTCAATTTTAATCTTTTACATTTATAACTAAAACAGTCAATATAAACCTCATTTTTGTGCTTTAATAAATCCCATCTTTATCTCTGTGTTAGCCATGAACGATTTAATTACCATAATTTGTGTGTCTCCTTGGCTTTGTTATAAATTCTTTGATCTTGTTGAGGATTTTTTTTTCTTATGTGCATATACATTGGGTTCCTTATGCAGTATTGAATTATATTATCGTAAAGACTGAAGATGATGACAAGTTTCACCACAATTAAAAACCTGTTCACTGTGCAGCTGGTTCAGGTGCAGACATGAAGCAAGATCTATCTCTTTTATTATTATTTAGGAAAATTGCCTGTGGCATTTTTAAATCCTGTTGCCATTGCTCAGCTTCCCTGTTCTGCATTACTCTGCCAGCAGCTGGTGCTACACGACAGTGTCCAAACATGACTTCTGTTCAATACAGATTCATTACCTTTCATGGCATGTAGCCACACAAACTTACTGAAGTGGATTTGTGAATGAAGCTCTGACCATGGGAACTCTGTCTTCGCCACTACATGGTGATTTAGTGCAGACCTGCAGGAGCGATACGTGAAGAAATTAGGTTCAACTGAGGAAAAAAAAGGTCTCTAGACTGAAGTTCAAAATTATTAGACTGCTGTACTTGCTGTGTAGAGATTAATTGTATATATGTTCCCTTATAAATGCCCAGATAGTGCCACCTTAACTCCTTCTATGCTACAAAGACTGAATAACATGCAAGGCTGGATTTATTAAACCTTTCTTATCTACAGTGCATTTTCTACCTCTCTATTGGTGGCAATGTCATATATTGATGATTTTTGATTAAGCAGAATTAATATCAATTGAATCACCTTTGTATGTGTAAATGTTTCAGCATCATTATTCTGCACAACCAGCCAAGATTTCCTATGTTATTTTAACTTGAAATAAAATTCTGCTAAACAGAAGTACTGACTGAACAGAACTTCTGGAGCTCCTGTAGGGTCACTACAATTATACTTTACCCCAATTATACCACTGAATGAAGATCTAGTATTTTCCAGAGAGTTTTCTGCTAAGCCAGTCTCTCTGTTCCTTGCAGGTTTCAGGCTGGGAGTTGAGGAGACATCTCATGCAAGAGACACCCACCAAACCTGGAAGACACAAGGATAGTGTTACTGCAGGTTCATCTCAGAGCACAGAAAAAACTGTCAGGTGTGGCCAGACACAGTGTGGACATTTCAGAAGTGCTAGCCCCTGTGCAGAGTAGTTATGCAAAAACTAGAGTCTGGACCTAGAGGAGGATGGTGAGAGGCTTTGAGACAGTGTTTGAGCATACTGTGCAGTGCTGTGCTCTGTGCCTGAGAACACTTGCAGTGCTTTTTGATTCCAGCCTCATCTGCACACTAGAATTCAACACACCAACACACATCTTAAATTGGTTAAATTTCACTCCCCATCATCCTAAAGTAAAAATACAGTACCACCTACTGGTGGAGACACTGTTGGCACTGATGGTTTTTCCAGTCATCAAACCTCATTGGGGCCAACTGAGCTTCATGACACTGACTTCTACTACACAAGAGCATAAGTAAGCCAGAAGCCCTGGAGTCTTCTCAGCTACGGCACTTGCAACATGACATTAATTGCTGAAATCACATCAGCACTAGAAAAACCAGAATAATATTTGCAGAAAATAAGCCTGCCAAAACTGTGATCCCAGTCCAAATACTCATCTTGTTTACAGAGCTTCAACACTGTAAACTGAAAGGCAATGTCATGCTATTTAAACCTGCTTATTTACAAGTCATACATATGTGTAATGTATCTAGTGTTTTGGCTATGGGCATCTGAAACTACATGTAGCCTTTACAGGATTGAGAAGAATTACAGATGATGACAACACAAGATGCAGAAAGAGATTAGAGTTGGCCTACTAAAACAATAATCCATCAGTGCAGTCATTCTCCCATCGGTCAAGGTTATTTCACTGGAATACAGAATGACAGGAAAAATATCCATGAAAAAATATTGACATTAAACTATTATAACTGTCAGTGAAGTCAATGACAGCTATGTAACTGGCTTTTAAAGAGGGCCAAAATTGACACCAGTGTGTTGAGTTTATCCAGAATTTGTCCTGCAAACTTCTTCACAGGTTAGTGAGGTCCTGGCCACTGTCAGACAAGGAAGTGTCTAGGTCTAGTAGGACTGATCTTCCTCTGTTTGAGAGCTTTGAAAAATTCCAGGGTAAATCAATAAAGAAAAAAAAAAAGTTAGTGTTGCTTTGCAGGACTTCTTATTTTATAAGAAAACTGGCAGTTCGATACCAGATTAAAAAGGTGTATCAACTCTTTCATGACACATAAGAAGGCATATGTCCCAAACATTTAGTGCCACCACATATTCATAGAATCACTGCTCAGCACTGAACATTGACATCTTTCAGACAGCAAGACATGGAAAAACCCTGCAGAATGACAGAGGTAAAACTGATCAAGATTCAATACTAGTTGGATGCAGTAACCTTCTGAGATTTCCTATGATCTTAAGATAACAGATGCATTTCAGCTCTTCAAAGACAACAGTAAAGCATATGCCAGAATTTAGAAGATTATTCACTTCTTTATCTATTTGTTATGTTGCATATCTTACTCAAAACTGGTTTATGTGGCTTCCATTGTACGTAAGAGGATATATTTCCTTGTTGACCCTTACTATCTTATTTTAAATGATTTTTATTCTTTAAATTTCAAATGCATTGTTCTCTTTTCTGGATAATGGAAATGACTGTCTTCAGGACTGGAAAGTCATAGCAGCATATGTGTTTAATTTATTTCTATCATTAGGAGGCTGACCTCTGCTGAGCTTTTGTTTTATGATTAAATCCATAAACTCAGTCACCTGGGCTGCAAGATTTAAGTTGGTTCCTATGATTGCTAATGGCATTTTTTCCTGCAGCCCTTAATTATAGAAACAAATGTATCATAGTCCTGTAGTCCCAGGGGCTGGACCGCTTTCTTGGCTTCTGCTTTTTGTGAAGCAAAGTTAGAATGTAATTCAGTAAGTTTAGTGATGTCTCAGTTGTGACAAAGATATAAATTCAAGTTTCAACATTAACCTCTTTTTGCTGCTTAAGAGCCTTTTTTTTTCCTTTTACAAAAATGGGCCATGTACAAGATTCCAGATTGAAAAATTAATCACTTAAACTTCAGAGAACATTATTTTCCTCATTTTTATGGTATCCAGCAGTGAAATACGAAAGGTGAGGTACGCAAATACCATCTTCTATTTTAAGGTATATACTAGAATCCTCATGGGACCTTTCTTGATTCTCTGGCCACTACAGATGCACTCTTGCACATTTCTAATGGAGGAGGAATGCAGCTACTTAAACCATTTTGCAAATTCATAATCCATACTGAAGTTGAAGATAAGTTCAATGTCTTAAAACCTCATCATCAAGGCATTTTCCACTAAAAATGTATCCACAATTGACTGGATTTTTAAGCATCAAAAAATGTTATGTTGTATTACTCAAGTACTTTAAGTAACTTAAAATGTTATTTCTTTTTATTCAGCCATATGGCATACACATTAAAATAAACAGGAAATTTCTATTTATGGTGTTTTAACCATTACAGTAAAAAAAACTGTTACTACAGTTAAAAAGCATCTGCAATATTAAGAGAATAATTGAGCAGACAATATTGAATATATAGTTATTTACAAGATTTTTTTTCAGTTTCAAACCAGAGCACACTCCAGTATATGTCACTTCTTGTGCTTGTAGATAGGGCTAGTAAGCTTCTGCTCAGGTGAAGGATAATACTGACTGCCACTGTCACTTTCATCTCCCTCTAAATCTCAAAATCCATCACTAGGTCAAGGAAATCCTCCTCTAATAACCATGTCCTTCCTTCAGAATAACTCAGAGAACTGCACAGGGGGCTATCTCTTTGTGAAATCAATCAAGAAGGGATTTATTTATGAAATGTTGATTATATTTCGCATTTCATGGTGATTCTGCTTATGTAGTAAGGAAATGTGGCTGATTTAAAGGACTGAAATCTCTAGTAGAAGCAGCAGATTACATTTCTAAGGTAAGCATGCACACTGCTTTTTGAAACTGCTTATTGCAGCAATGCTAAGGACTCTTAGCATGTTAGAAAAGACAGATCATGCTATAGCGTGCTGCAGGTTTCAATGTTAATGAAGATTTTTTTGCTGCTTTTTGCAAAGAAAAAAAATAGATCTTTATATGATTTCCAAATCTGTTCCAGGGTATCCTTATTTAAAGCATTTTCTCAATAAAAATGGTGATTAGAGATGTGAATGTGGTGGGCCAGTAAGAAAGGGAGAAATACCTAAAATAAAAGAGCAGAAGAGACAGAAGCTGATCTTCCACTTATCACAATGCTGCAAAAGGGTAATACTGCCTTCATTTTCCTGCAGCCCTAAAGATTTTGATGTATAATGATTAATATAATTAGTTCTCAGGTCATAATGCATGAAAACGTGGTTGTTTATCATAGTAGTTACATTTTTAAAAAATCCAAGTAGTAAAAGGAAACTATTTGGGAGGATACAATAAAAACCATAGGGTAGAAATCTAAAATATGTCTAAAGAAAGCATCTATGACCTTTTGAATTTGCTACCTAAATATAATAAGGTGAAAAAGTGCAAACCAATATTAAAAAAGCACTGTAACAATTGTGACAATGTATCAGTTTAAGAAAATACATGTGTGACTGCAGAATCAGAAACATGATAGGATGGTGATAGAATTTAGCAAACATTTTGAACTACTTGAAAATGCATTAAGATGAATTTGAACCCAGTGAGTTTCATCTGGTATTTTCTACTGTGCCCAGTATGGGCAAATGCTGTAGCAAGGTAACAACAGTCCCCAAACTAGATTAATTTCTGTGTCGGTCCAGCTTGCACTTGGCACATGCTGCATCAGCACTTCTGCGTCTTAGACTTGGGAACTTCAACTCCCCACAATTTGCTTTTAGACTACTGGAATTTGAAGATAACTCTTGTGCTACACACCCTGAATGACTGACAGGAAAATAATCTGGTGCAGCACTTACCTAAGCTTGACATTCAAACTTGGTATTTTGAGACTAAAGGGTAGTTAATACTTCAATTTCTATGCCACTTAATGTTTTCAGTGCCTCAGTAATATGAAATGTCGTCCAGTCCTGCCTCAAATGGCAGCTCCTCTTTCCAAGCAAATCCTATGCATGGCTGCCATGGCTGCTTCCCCAGAACACACAGTATTCCACAGTGTCTCTGCTTACAATAGACACCAACAGAGCCAGAGGAATTTGTTTATTTGAAAAAATGCAAAGAAAATCCTATTAACCTGAAGAAGATGGGAATGTAGAAGATACAGATTTTCCGGCTGCATACTCTGGATTGGTGTGATTTTGGACATGTTCTATTTTATCATACTTATCATTATCTTTAAACTCTAGTACAATCAACTCTAGTGCAAATCAGTATATGTCTGGAGAGCACAAAGTCAAACTATTTTTTTTCTTGCAATTAAAGAAGACTGCAATTAAAGAGCAAAAGTAAACATGAAAAATATATGCCTATGTAGAAATGCTGGTACTGTGAGTACTAACATGAACTGACTAGCCTAGAGCCCACTCTGTCAGAGAAATTATTTCCTTTGAGATTAATGTATTTGCATTTATCTGGTGCTGAGTTGGACACAGCTTTATTTTGCACCATTATTTGTGTGGCCCTGTGGAGGATATAGGCTTAATCAGGATGGAATTGTATGTGCCAGCATTAATAGAGCTTTCAGAGCACCTGTAAGCAGATATAAAGCTACTTAATTGAACCTGGTGTAATTTCAATCCTCTCACTTTCAAGCAGTAAGTCACTGGAAACCCTGGTACAGCTTTTAGTCTCCTGATGAATCTAACCTGAAGTTTACTGTGCCTTAGATATTTAGAATAGGGTTTGAGCCCTGTATGGGCCATTCACTTAAGGGCTGGGCTCAGTGGTCCTTGTGGGTCCCTTCCAAATCAGAATATTCTGTTATTCTGTGATATAGCTGTATTGTTTTTTGCACCATGTGTCATTCATGTCTGATGAATGCTGGAAACATGGATTTCCCCTCCTATTTCCTGTATAAGTGTACTTTTAGTTTCATTGACAAATAAAGAAGTCAAGTAAGTCTGGCAGCAATGTCAGCTGTATCATTCCACTTCTCCTTTGTGGTGTGCCAGAATACACTGCTTTAAGACTGGTCCCTATGGCATTTGACTTCACTTGTCAGCGGTACAGACACTCATTTGTCAGTTTGTGGCTTACAGAGATCTCTATACTCTGATTTCACACATACAGGGATATTGTTACTGCAGTGGATAGCAGTATCAATATCTGTTTTATAGTCCTCTCTAAATGGCCCTAGCAAGACCAAATCACACTGGTAGAATTCATGCCTAAAGAGCTGGCAGTCTCACTGATGCCAAGATATAACTGACAGCACGGTAGGAATAAGTGGTGAAAAAGGACAGCAGAAGTTAATTACACCAGTGCTAGAAAATTATGCAGTACAATGCACTGTATTAGCTAAAAACAAACATTTCAATATTTCAAAACATTTTTTTTCCCTTGAGATAAACAGACCAGACATTAAAAGCCACTAACACTTCTGTTTAGGTGTTTATATACCACCTGCTATACGAATAAGGAAACCACTACATTAATCTTACCCTCTTACTTACAGAACCCACTCTTTCATCTCAACAGTGTGTGAGTCTCAGTTATCCGACATACTGAGATTTCTTTGGACTTACAACTAGGGGATACATTTTAGTCTGGTTTTCAGGAAGTCATCTGTGCATGAATCCGTTGCTCCATCTTGATACGGTGTTTCCAGCCTTCAGTTCAAAACCCAGAGAAACAGTGGTAGATGTTTCAAACACAATTGATTAAATATTTTCAAAGTATGTGTCAAAACTCAGGAGAAAGACCTAAATTAATGCTTCCCTAAATATGTGTACAACATTCCCTTTAGCAGCAGTTGCCAGGTCATTTTCTTGTCTGGTGGGAATGTCATGGGAGACAGGAAACTGCAAATATTCTTGTTGGTCTTCAGGAAAGCAAGAATGTAAAGGATTCATTTTTAGGGAGAAAAAAAAAACAAACCCAACCAAACAGCTACTTATTCTAGTGGTGAGATGACTTGATTATTTTTTTTTTAATCAGTCTTCTTCAATTACCCAAGTAAAAACAAACCTGACCATGAAGGTAGGAGTGATTGAGACCCATCACTCCCATACAGAGGTTCCCAGTGTGGTAGTGCATGACACCAGTAAGGACTTTGGACTGATGCACAAAGGGGAAAACAGGTATGTCAAATATATTTTCTGTTGGTTTGGTTTGTTTCAGTTTGATGATTTACATAGGATTATCTAAGCACAAATACTTGCTAGCATGTAATTTTCTTCACTCTTAGTAATAAACTAAGTTTTAAAGATTACAGTATATTTCTTATAGTAAATATTTAGGAGGGTTTTTTAAAAATTTCAGCAGATATCATATAACTGTGTTGTTTTGTTGTTTCCCAGGCAACAATATCTACCTGGAGTATTTGCATGCTACAATATTAACAATAATAGTAATAAAGATGAGTAAGTATCTTTGCCATTTGATAAAATGAGAGTACTGCAATTTTGATTATAAAAGCAGAAATAAATAATTATAATAAATATCTAATTGTTTCATTAGAAACAGTTATGTCATTCAAGTAAACCCAAAAGAGACTGCACATACATTTCAACTTCATGCACTTCAGTTATGATGATGATCATCCTTATTACCAAAGTTACTGATATTGTATCTATTAATTTAAAGCAAAAGTAGTTCTAGGTGAATACAGTAAGCAATAAGAAAAACACCTTTTTGGAAGGCTAAACACCTAAGTACAATGTTATCCTTGCTGAATTCAGATGCTTCTAATAAATAGATGTTGAAGAAATAGGATGTGCATCCCATGACCCTATCATATTTTTCTTTTTCTTAGAGAGGAGAAGAAAAGGAAAAAAGAAAAATAGAGGTAAGATTAAGAGTAATAATATTACTATTTCTAAGAGATTTAGTTTTTTTCCTACATATGTTTTACCTGGTCCTTAACAATGGAAAATGTTAATCTATTCCTTAGCAAGCCAGAAAAAAAAAAGGATGGAGAAACACAAAAGAACAAAGAAAAAAAGGAGAAAAATAAAAAACCCGATAAGTTGAAGAAGAAAGAAAATATAGAAGAGTAAGTATTTTTCGTTTAGGTCCAGTTATGCTATATAATAAAATTGCTTTTGATGTAAGAACAAATTCATTCACAGGTGCCCTGTAAAGATGTTTATACCTTAGTGAATGAGTGTAAAGACTGCTGTTGTTCTCCCTAGAGTTGTTTTGACTTAACTTCATATGTGGACAAAAGAAATGTGCATGCATGTAGGTGATCTGAAACCTTAATCAAGATATATCTCCTTTGTATCCTGATGATCTAATATTTCTTGTATAACACACTGAAGCAAACGATGTGCCAGCTTAAAGCAATCTCTTCCCCACACAAAGGCACCTACAAGCTAGTAAACTCTTCTATGCTCCTAAAGTTGTTGCTTTATAGTCTGCTTGGTAAATTCATAATTTTCTGGCTAAGGAAGAGAAACTTTAAACAGTGCGGTAGAAACCTGTGTTGTATGTTTTTCTATTCTTTGGAATCTTTATGTAAACTATGCCAAAGTTTTATCATTGGCATAGTTCTTCCTCAGGGCTAGACTTTTCTCTGTGAGAAAGGCATGATTCATCTCATAATTTGTATTTATCTGAAAATGAGTGGTCACATAATATTTTTTTTCTTAATGATAAAATAAATTATCAGACAAAAGAGTTATTTGGGTAGGAAAAAATAATTTAAAAATCACATGTGCCACTATAAAGTGAAGTGAGACTGCCAAGCTAACTTTGCTCAGCAAAATTTAGATTCTAAAGTTTGTATCACACCAAGCTGTACCAGCCTCATATCTTTCATGCATTTGAGTACGGAAGTTTAAGTTTGGTAAAGACCATTTATTTCACAATAATAATTTCTGGAATGCTTAATTCCTCAAAAATTATATGTGTATTTCAAACCTCTCATTAAATCTCTTTTTTCCCCTCTGCTTACCACTTAGGAAGAAGAAAGATATTTTCACCATTGATCCAGCAGGAAATATATATTACAACTGGTTGTTTTGCATCACAATGCCTGTCATGTACAACTGGACCATGATTATTGCTAGGTGAGGTACTCCTTTAATGACTACATAGAACTTCTGGAAAATCATAATATCCCTGACTAGATAAAAAATATCGATCATTGATTCATGCAAGTATTTCATTTTTGTTTTATGGTAATTTAC
This sequence comes from Peucedramus taeniatus, assembly GCA_013400575.1. Classification (NCBI taxonomy): domain Eukaryota; kingdom Metazoa; phylum Chordata; class Aves; order Passeriformes; family Fringillidae; genus Peucedramus; species Peucedramus taeniatus. The sequence goes on from WBNO01018675.1 coordinate 176,664, forward strand.
TTTTGTTTTTTCATATTCAGAGCCTGTTTTGATGAGCTTCAGCATGATTACTTAGTGGCATGGTTTATTATTGATTATGTTTCTGATGCCATTTATGTTGCTGATATGTTTGTACGGACAAGGACAGGTAAATATACTCAAGGATTAATTCTTCCTTTTTACATATTTATGCCAGGGTTTTTTTTAAATCAAAACCCTACTACTTCTCTTATCTGAAGAGCCTTGATGAGGTGCAATAGTGAAAAAAAGACACTGAGTTAGATTTCTGAAAGACTGCAGCCTCACTGTAAAAGTAGGAGAAATTCTGATGAAATTTTATGTATTACTCAAAGAACACATAAAGTTTGAGATATGCAGGTACAAGCTGTTCTGCCTGCAGCTGACTCACCAAGACAAAAGAAACATGGTGCAGCCAAGAGAGGATCAGGGGTTCTGAAAAACCTGCACCTAAATCTGGTTTTTGTATTAATGGGAGATGCAAGTATTTGCTTGATTTTCAAGACCATTGAGCAAGCAAGACATCCCATTAACTTCAGCTGCAACTACTTATTTTAAAATATTAACCTATAGAGCTATTAAGTAGATACACTCAATATGGAACTGCAATTCCTGTGTTCAAATTGTTTTCCTCATTAATCACCCTTCCTTTTGCTTGTGGAGGTGTCTTTGGAGGGGAAGATGGGTTTTTTTTTTGAGATGTTCACCATAGTGGAAAAGTGGAGGAAAATATTCAGATCTAGAATTGTTTATCTTTCATAGCTGAACCATATAGCACTAAGCTGACTATTTGGAAAGAAGAAATTAGACATTAAAAGTAAGAGAAGTTATATTCCATATGGAATTTGCACCCAAAATATTTTTCAAAGTAGATTTGGACTGACCTTAAACACTACATATTTGAACCTGTAGCATTTCTTATTATTTACAATTTTTTTTTAGGTTACCTGGAGCAAGGTCTTTTGGTGAAAGAAGAACATAAGCTACGAGAGAAATACAAGAAATCTTTTCAATTCAAACTAGATTTTCTGTCAATCATACCAACTGATCTCTTATACTTTAAGTTAGGACTGAATTACCCAGAATTAAGAATAAACAGACTACTCAGAGTAGCTCGGATGTTTGAATTCTTCCAGAGAACAGAAACAAGAACAAACTACCCAAATATCTTCAGGATCTCTAACCTTGTCATGTACATTGTGATTATTATTCACTGGAATGCCTGTGTGTACTACTCCATCTCAAAAGCCATTGGATTTGGGGCTGACACATGGGTCTACCCCAACACCTCAGATCCTGAATTTGCCCGCCTGACTAGAAAATACGTCTACAGTCTCTACTGGTCAACACTGACCCTGACTACTATCGGTGAAACCCCCCCTCCTGTAAGAGATTCTGAGTATTTCTTCGTGGTTGTTGACTTCTTGGTTGGAGTCCTGATCTTCGCTACCATTGTTGGTAATGTGGGCTCAATGATCTCCAACATGAATGCAGCCAGGGCGGAATTCCAAGCGAGGATTGATGCTATCAAGCAGTATATGCACTTTCGGAATGTGAGTAAGGACTTGGAAAAAAGAGTTATAAAGTGGTTTGACTACCTGTGGACAAACAAAAAGGCTGTGGATGAAAGAGAAGTCTTGAAGTATCTGCCAGATAAACTAAGAGCAGAGATTGCAATCAATGTTCACCTGGAAACGCTAAAAAAAGTTCGGATTTTTGCGGACTGTGAAGCTGGTCTGCTGGTTGAACTGGTTTTGAAACTCCAGCCCCAAGTATACAGTCCTGGAGATTATATTTGCAGAAAAGGAGATATTGGACGAGAGATGTACATTATCAAAGAAGGCAAGCTGGCAGTAGTTGCTGATGATGGAATTACCCAATTTGTGGTCCTGAGTGATGGCAGCTACTTTGGAGAAATCAGCATTCTTAATATCAAGGGTAGCAAAGCTGGCAATCGAAGAACAGCCAATATTAAAAGTATTGGGTACTCAGACTTGTTTTGTCTGTCTAAAGATGATCTCATGGAGGCTTTAACAGAGTATCCAGATGCAAAGGCTATGCTGGAAGAAAAAGGTAAGCAAATCCTAATGAAAGATGGGTTGCTGGACATTGAAATTGCAAATTCAGGAAGTGATCCTAAAGATCTGGAAGAGAAGGTTGCCTACATGGAACGTGCTATGGACAGGTTGCAAACAAAGTTTGCCAGGTTGTTGGCCGAGTATGAAGGTGCACAACAGAAAGTGAAAAAAAGACTTACACATATAGAGAAAATACTGAAGCCAGTTATAGAGGAAGAATTTGCAGGCTTAGAAGCAGCAGATCCATCCACAGATTAACCTGGATTGTCAAAAGCAGAATAAAAGCAATGGAAGTTGCCAATAAGACTGAGGGTCAAATCCTGACTGGGGCTGAATACATTGATTTCTAATCTTTGTAGTACCTATTAATTACAAAAAATTATTTGTTGAGACAATGTCACTAATCTCCTACAAGTAGTGCAGATTTGGGAGTTTTGGGGCAGAAAAAGAAGAATCAAGGATGAGAATGGAAGATAACACTTTGCTCTTGCACAAACAGGTGTTATTATCTGCTAATGTGTTTTGTACTCTCTGTAACGCTGCTCTATGGCAGATGCACATGCACTGTCATATACTGGCAAATATTGGAAGTTTTGCTGGTTGTTTTAAAATAATTTCTTTGTATCTGCTCATGGAAAGAATGAAAGGTTTGATTACAATTATATTATTTGAAGTCATTAACCTTTATATTAAATTTGTGTATAAATGAGCACATTTTAATATTGATTGATTAACATGAAATTAATTGAGTATGGGATATTATAAAAAGAATTAGCTATATCTACTAATACTATCTACTCTCATCTACAATGTAGATGAGAATACTGAAGGCTGTAAGATTTGGAAAATACTATTACTTCATTGGGTCCACTTTGGCTGATTTCTTGAAATATAAGTGGGCAGTTTGGAATACTCCTTTTTTCAGGATAATACATGAAAAGGCTGGAATGCAGAGAGGAGAAAATACAATTTTATGCAAGCATCAATATGAGAGACATGGATGGCTCATAATCTAGTGTTCTTTTCACAATAATAACAAATAATATAAAAATACACAAATAAAAGTATTCATTAAAGATTGTTCTGTTCCATGTAATCATGTGGCTGCAGAATAAGGACTATCCAGTGTTGAAGATTTGTAATTAAAAATGTTTATGTCCCTAATGTAACACTTGTTTATGCTGGCAGAGTGCAATGGGAAGGCACAGAGCCAAATTCTTCCTACAGCATCCTCTGTATATGCTGTTGGGGGAAGAATATGACTAAAGAGGCTGTTTTTTCCCACTGATAGAGAATTAATTTTTTTCATAACTACTTCTGAGATAGTTAAGTCTATAGATTCATATGTTAGATCAATTTTCAACTGCTTTAAGATGCATTATCTCCTTGGATTTTCCCCTAATTTATGTCTTTTTTTCATTGGCAAAGAAAATTTTTGCTTTGTTATGGTCTCAGCTGAGTATTTGCAGCTGGGTATTTTGAGTAGAATTTGATCATAGGCACATAATATTGGATAAATTTGATGAAAGGGAGTGAAGCAAGGGATTGTAATGAGAGAATGGATAATTCTCTATTTAGGGAAACTTGATTATCCTGAGCAACTGGACTGCCACTCTTAAAAAATACATATGTACATGTTACTGTCAATAATATCTCTATACTTGCATTCTCTCCTTAATGAGATGGAGATCATATAAACTGGGTATTTTATAAAGTGTACTCCTTTCTGGCTGTTTTATTTTTTTGTAATGTTGATGCTTTAAAGGATGCCAGAGATCTAGAAATAGCTCCTGATTTACTGCAAGGATGAAATTTTATGAAGTACTGAATGCATAGGATATATATGGAACAAAGGGTAAATATAAATAGAGAATGGCTGTTCATGCCCTGTTGATCCTGTGCTTGGAATGATAAATAGATTCATTAGTTGATAAGGGAAAAGGGTATGCCATCCTGTCAGTAAAGATTCTATCTCTGTACACAGGAACAAGGATTTTTCTGGTATTTAGCTATATTGTGAGAGTTGGACTTTGCAATCAGCATTCTTCCAGCTCAGGTCTTGAATATAATTTGCAATCTGTATGCCAGCAGCAACCTATCCTATATGGCTACCAGGCACTTAGAAAGCACTTCTCTCCTTTGTTGAAGCGCTTAAGACTTTTTATTAGATGAATGTGTGATATGAAGTTTTAATTTAAAAAAAAAAAGCAGACATCTACTGTTAATGATTTTTTTTGGGCATTGATCCTTCAGTCTAAGACATGAATTGTATTCACTAGCTGTCTCTTTCTTGAGAATAAAAATTCTTTGATTTAAACCACTTCAAAATAAAACAGAAAACCAGAACTAATCTCCAGTGGTTTGCTTACTACTTTCAGACTACTTATGGTTGGAAATCTTCTATAACAACTTTTATGAGAAGGTTTTTGCTGAGAAAAGGTTAAATGCAAAGTTTCCTCCTGGCATACGACATAATGTAAGTGCTGTAAGGAAATGTCAATAAAATTAAAATTATTTCAACCTGCCTTTATTTCTCAGAACTTGGGAGGCACACAGGTTCCTCAATGTATGTTTCTGTACACTAAAACTTTCTGGATGTGTTCGGTGAAGTTTCTAAACAGGCTTTGTGGTCGGTTTTTAACTTTCATACTCCAGGAGCTATGAAATTATAAGACTTACAGGAGCTGTGAAGAAGACGTCTGCAAGAGCCACATGCCGCAGGAGCAGCTGCCAGAAATTTACTCCGGATAAAAGGAGGCTCAAGGGGGGCCTTCTCGCTCGATCCGACTACCTGAAGGAAGGGGGGGGGCGGTGTCTTCTTAAGTAACAAGAGACAGGACGAGAGGAAATGATCCCAAGTTGCGCCAGGAGAGGCTGGCTCTCTCTAAACTAAACTAGATTAGTTAGATTAGTAACTAGTTACTAGCCACTAGAAAAAAAATCATCCGAAACGGCTGTCAAGCGCTGGAACAGGCTGCCCAGGGAAGTGGTGGAATCACCATCCCTTGAGGTATTTAAAAGCCGTATAGATGTGGCAGCTGGGGACATGGTTCACTGGGGGACGTGGCAGCGCTGGGCTAATGACGGTGATCTCACACCCTCTCCAAACTGGGACACACTGTGACCCGGGGACAGAGCCACAGCCCCGGCTCCCAGCCCGGCCGGCTGAGGCGGTGCCCGGCGCCGGCCCGCC
>WBNO01018675.1:181975-224237 GCA_013400575.1 Peucedramus taeniatus
CTGCCCCCTATCCGCACTGCCGGGCCCCGGGCTGGGGAGCCGGCGGTGGCCCGGAGCCCCTGCAGGTGCGAGGTCGGGGCTGTCCCCGGCGTCGCGGGGAAGAGAGGCTGGCGGGCCCCGGCCCCGCTCCCGCGCTGCTCGGCGGTGTCGAGCCGGTGTTCGCCATGTGCCGTGTCCTGCCTGCAGGGTCCTGCCGGGGACAGACGCGGAGGCCTCAGGCAGTGGCGAGGAGCGAGGGACTGAGCCCTCGCCAGGGTGCTCAGGGTGTACCGTCTTCTCGGAGCAGAGGAGTAAAGTGTGAAGTAATGGATGAAATGTTTCTTTCTGGTTGGAAATAGCCAGGAGAGTTGCTCGGTAGAGACAGCGTTAGGTGCGCTGATCAGGGAAACACTTGGCTCCGGTGTGGGAAAGGTGCGGGCTCTCGGTGCGCGGCAGCTGTGAGTGCAAGTTCACCCTCGGGAAGTACACCAGAGAAGTGCCAAAGACAGAGCTCTTCTTAGTGGCAGCACAATTTCTTACGAAAAGCCTTAAAACTAAACTTGACGAAACCCCAATAAATATATTGGATCTAGTAGTCTAATATGGAAAGGTGAATCTCCTGTGAAATAGCATGAACGCACTATTGCAGTAAATATTTGTTGAATTTGAGGGAGTGGTGAAAGTCATAATTTAAGAAATACCACATTCTGGAGAAATACCTGGTAGGTGTCTGCAAGTTATAACAATTGTAAATTTGTTATAAATAAAACTGCGTGTTGTGTTTTGTTTCTCTCTTCCTCATGCTGTGACAGTTGTGTTTGTGTGGAATGTCTGGGTTTTTTTTTTTTTCATAAAGCAGCATTACAGTTGCTTATATTCTGGTGTGTTCGGTTGGATTTGTCGGCAGTAATTGACAGATTCCTACTCTGAGTTTTATGTTAATGCATGGTAAAGAAGTAAATACAATTTAGCTCTTCTTGTATGGTATTGAAAATGTAGTGATGTAATAATCTTAAAAAAATAAAATCAACAAACTCTTTAAATAAAAGGATAATTGAAAGTATGTAGAACTGAATTTGGTGTTTACAATTAGCTATCATGGTATTTAGTAATCATCAGTAGTATTTTCTCTTAATAGAATTATCTTCACTGAAGAAATTTGATGAAATTAAGAAGGCTAATCAGGCTGCAGCAAAAAAGCTAGTTGAAGACCAATTAAGCTCCTCATCTGAAGATGATGATGAAGATGCTGAAGAAAAACAAGGGAAGATTTTGGACAAAACATTTACCATTTACACCAGTCAAACTGGTAATGTTTCTTTCATTTATTGACATTTATTTTGGTCTGAAAGCATAAGCAATGCAGAATCATCATGTATTAGAATTTTACTGTAGTTGGAAAGAAGGCACTCTCTCATGATGGCTTACATTAAAAATATTTTTTCTCAGCAGTGCATGCTGGCTGTACTTCATTCATTTTGTGCAGAAGCAATGGTATAGCTTTTAATTGTCTCAAGTGTAGCTTTTTAAATAATACATTACTGGCTTTATTCAGAGAAAAAGTACTTCTGCAGCAGTTTCAACATGTACAAAATAACAGATCAAACATTACTGATAACTTTAAAAATCTTTATCCATTAAAGATGGAGATGCAAGTGAACTGGAACGTACAAGACAGTACATGAATGAGGCTTTTCAGTCAGGGGCTATGACATGTCTCATCTGCATTGCTTCAGTTAAAAGGAACCAAGCTGTAAGTACTTTACAGTAATTTTTTAGAACAAAACAAATGTAACTGTTGGAATAACTTGTATTATATTATTGAGGTTATTCTGCTAATTGATAGCTTTAAAATGGTAGAAGTACTAAATGCAAATTTAGCATCTTTGGATTTTGAAACATTGGAAGACATAAGTGGTTATATGTCTAGCTTGTAATCAGAATATGTCTTTTTTTTTTGTCATCTGTTTGTTATCATTGTGTAAAATAGCTATTTTTTAAGTTTCATGTAGTAACAGGTGACAAAGATAAGTGCTTGAATGCCAGTGCTTGCAATTGTGTATTCAGTAAGCTATGGAGTAGCAAAGCAAAACATGAAATACTAGAACATTAGGAGATATAATTGTTAGATTTACAGGAAGAAAACTAAGATAAACATTGCTGCCCTCAATGCTGATCAGGTGAAAAAGAAGTGTGTGTCAGAGAAGTTTGTCCTATTTCATATGGGAGAGATTTCAGGACAAATATTTTTCCCTCTTCTGTTAAGAGGTACTTGAATCAAAAACATGTATAACTGTGATGCCTTGAGAAGGCTGAGCTAGAACAGAGGCTAGACAGAGTTAAAGAATAAAGTAGGTATTTATTAAAAGGCCTTAATGGATACACCTTGGGCAGTACAAGAGCCCAGCTAGGGCTACACCCAGGATGGACCAAAATGGTCACAAAAAAGGGATGAGGTCTCTCACTTTTATAAGTTTTGGTCCATTAGCATATTGGAGTTAATTGTCCAATTATAGCTTCAGGTTGCGAAGTCCCATCCTTCTTGTTTTTCTCTCTGCATTCTGCTGTTATTTATGATCTTGGGCCCGAGATTTGGATTGGTTGTCCTTGGGTCCCCAGCTAGAGAAGGAATTATTTTGTCTATCTACTCTGTGAAAAGAGATTACTATCCTCTAATATGAATCTCAGAGCTCCACACTAAAGCAGTACAGAATCTGAAAAATATAAAAGCTAAAACCTGAGGCATTAACTGTATGTTTAACATTAAAAACAAAAGAAGTGCAGAAAATATTTTAATTTCTTTTGATAGATATACACAGACTACAAGTACCAAAGGAAACTGTAGTCATTAACTTTCTAAAAAGAAATGCAATATATTTTGTATGAATTCTTAATATATTTAATCCATGTTCTTTCAGACCTTAATGAGTATGTTTAGCTTCATATTTGAAGTTCTGTGGCTCTTGATAGAGTTAATCTAATCTCAGCAGAAGTGAGATGATTTGGTAACTTGAAAGCCTTCTTCTATAACGTGGTGGTTTGCTAATTACCTTGAATCTGTATCATTTCAGCCAAATCTGTTTGTTTACATAATGTCTCCTGCTTAGCTTTAGTTTTGGGAAGTTAGTTACAACAGTTATAGAAACTTAGTCATTGGCACTGTCCTCTATAAGATAATGGGGAAAATCTCTGCATTTTCACAGTATTATTTCATAACATTGTCTTAATTATTAAAAAGTTATTTAAAATTTTCTTCTGCACTTTTCTTACCAAATTGTTATAGTTTTGGGTAAAGCCAAAGTCATCTTTATGGTGCCAGGTGGTTTAATAAGGGAGAGTGGCACAAGCTGGGCCTTGGAAGGTGCAGATTGGATACTAGGAAGGTAATATGACAGTTGGAGTAGCTTGCTTACGGTGCTTGTGGAGTCCCCATCCCTCAGGACCTTCCAGCTTAGCTAGGCAAAACTGTGTCTGAACAGAGCTAAGCTGGCAATAGTCCTTTGGGCATCAGTTGTGCTACATAACCTCCAACAGTGTGTTTAAAGCAACGTTTCTCTGATTATCTGAGTATTTTGGGCTCTGTCAGCCTTGGCAAAAACCTCCCATGGGAGTTGGAAAAAATATTATAGGTATGAATCTATAACAGAAAAACTGTCTGTATTGATCTAACAGTGGGTATAATCTATCTTTGAAAACCCATTTTTAAAGGGAAATATTCCTTTAGATACTATGGATGTTCATCAGTGGAAACAGAAACCTCATTTAAAACAATTGACACTTGATATCTGCTCTTTAGGTCTGGAGCTGTTGTGGATGCTTTTGTATATTTCATCTGGTGTGTATCCAAAAGTGGGCCAAGGACAGCCTCTTCCTTGTATCTTCTCCTCTGACGGATGATGATTTTGGGAAGAAAGATTATCCCTGGCCATGGTGAGCTCCTTATGGTGCATATACAAAGTTATTTATGTTAGGAAAATCATGCAAACTGGTGTTTCTTTAGAAGGAGTGGAAATTGTGCATCATGTGCACAACAAAAAAAACAGTTTAGAAGACTGACTTTTCTATTGCTTTTTAAAATTATTTTTAATTTTTAGTTAACCTGATTCAGGAAAATTTCACAGTGATATTAAAACCTTGTTGCATCAAATTCGTTTCAACCTCTGAGAAGGTAACTTATCTGTCATGTGTCTCAGCTTCTGACATTTATTTCTGAATGGCTTTACATGTTTTTCACTTTTAAAGTTGGCACCAGGAAATAAGTTTTAAAAATATTGTCAAATAGCAAGATCTAGGATTTTATTTATATTTTTAGTCTCGTTATAATCCAAACATTAAATCAGGCCTTACAGTTTTCCTTGAGATGGTATAAAGAAGAAGGTAATAATGTGGCTGCATGAATAAAATTTCCTAAGCAGGTTTGTTTAGGAAATAAAGTATCAGTTATTGACTGGCAGCATCTCAAGATGATAATACCTCTTCAGGCAAATGGTATTTTATTTTACATTTAAGGACATGCTTAAACTATGCTATCAGTATTGAGAAAAAGGGTTCACAGTCTGTATTGTATTATAGCAGGGCAAATCTATGTTTTATTTGATAAAAATGAGTGCATAGGCCCTTCAAAGTCTTTCTGTTCTTATCTGAGGGTGACCTTCTTGTCTGTTGTCTTTTCCCAGTGTAGCCAGCAATGTGAATTGCTTTGATTCTCCTTCCTTTTGTTGCCTGTCTTGTCCATGGCTTCTGTGGGGCCTGTTGGGGCCTGTGGCACTTTATAAATCCCAGGCCTGTAGTGTCTAGCTGCCTTTGGCAAGAATGAATTTTTTAATTTCTCTCAACATCAAGGATGAACAATGAAGGTGTACATCTTGAATCTAATTTTTTTTTCAGATAAAATTATAATTATGCATGGTTTTAATAACATTGCTAAACTTTGTTTTACATGAATAATAGACTGCTACTAGTAAACCCCTGTTTTTTAATCCTTTTTTAAAATTGGTTCTATTTAAGTAGATTAACTGTTGCATAGAATCTTTTGATATTGCCTGACATAAAAATTGTTTTGATTTTTGCTGTGCTGATTTTTTGTCTACACATATTCTTAGAGAAAAGAAATTGCATAAACAGGACAATTCCTTAGACATTCTAATTAATGTATTGTAAAATCTGACTTATAAAAAGACCTTTATTCTGTGTTACTGTATATTGTTGTTATTCATTATAGTACCTGTAAAAATGTTAATTGGTAGCATTGAAACAGTCTAGGAAAGCCAAAATGATAAAAATGGCTTTAAAAAAAAATTTTTTTTAAAAAGTTGCTTTTGTTTTCACTCTTTTTTCCCTTGTTTTAGTCCAAAATGTAGGTTTGAATACAAACGCTCTGAAACTCCCAGTAAGTATTACTGTTACTGTGGAAAAGTAGAGAATCCAACGGTGGACCCATGGCTGGTACCTCACTCCTGTGGTCAAATATGTGAGAGGGAATTCAAACCTCCCTGTGGTCATAAATGTTTGCTGCTTTGTCATCCAGGTAAATCCTTTGTTTCTTGGTTATATGACCTGTATTTAGGTACCTGTTGAACAGTTCAACTTAACATCTGTTAAGTGTATTTAAAATTCTCAGAGTAGAGGAGATGAAGTCAAGGCTGCATTTGCTGAATGGTCATTAGCAAGATACTATTTTTCCTGTCATTAGCACGATTCTCTTTTTCCTGTAATTAGGACCATGTCCACCTTGCCCAAAGATGGTCACAACAACCTGTCACTGTAAGAAAGCCAAAGCAGTGCCCCGAAGGTGCAGTGCCAAGGAGTGGTCTTGCCGCCTGCCCTGTGGACGAACATTGCTGTGTGGACAACATGCTTGTGAGAATCCCTGTCATGCAGGTAGACCAACCTTTTTAAATTTCAGAGCAGTAGTTGTCTCTATTGCTAAGATGCATCATTCTTTTGTAATTCCTACTCTCAGTGTTACTTGCAATTACATGTAGGAGATTGTCAGCCTTGTCCACGTGTCAGTAAACAACGGTGTATCTGTGGGAGACAGACAGCAGAGAGACTTTGTGCAAGCCCTCAGTGGCAGTGTGATCAGGTATGTTAAAGCTATCCTTTTAAGTGGATTTCTCACCTTTATTAAATTTGATTACTTGGTGTATTAAAGACTGGAAAAACGTATTCAGTAAGGAAAAAAAAAAAAACTTTTAAAAGTGTGATCAAAAATATAAACAACATTGTTTGAGAAGAGATTTAATTGGTGACTCCATTAATTTTTTATAGTAGTTAAAATGTTACTGTTCTGGAATTGTTCTAGGGTTATGCTAGCAGTGAATTTAACTTTGTATACTCTTTTTCTTGTACTTGAAATTTCAGCTGTTGCCTTCAAAAATAAGAATGAAACCACAGCTTAGCAGACAAGAGTTTCATGCTTATTTTTAGGACTATAGCAGAATGAAAGTTTTATGATTAATTCTTTGAAGTACATTTGCAGCCTGTATTAAGACCAAAGCTATGGACTGACAGAGTGGAAAAAGTAAAAATAATTTTAAAAATTAAGCGGTGGAGGGGAGGCTGTACCAGGAGGTACTAGGCCATTCTGATCCCAGTAAGGAAGGTATTTGGCCTCTGTGAAGTATCAGTTGTAATGCAGTTTATTTCAGCTAACACTATAGAGAAAAGGAGTATAATCTAAAGACTAGAATGTCCCTTTAGATCTCTGGAACCCCAAGCTGTGCAGCATTGGGCCGTGATAGATGTGCAGCATGCAGTGCAGACTGCCACTTTGGTTGTTGAAGGTTGTTGTAGGATCTTCATACAAGAAAGCATCCTTGATCATAATTTCTACAGTCAATCAGAAAGGGTATTCAGATGAGAACTTCTTGCTGCACTTTTAGATAAAGACAAGGACATGCAGACAGCATAATCACTGGTACCAAGTGGGAGCTGCCTCCAGTCTCTTCTGCTGCAGTAAGTTTATTCTGTGGCCAAAGTGTATGTGCACCACAATGCAGGCCTGAGGGCTGAGCTGTATGTGCAGCCCAGCACAGAACTGCAACTACTCAGATTTTCTGAATCACTAACTCCTCACTGTACTGTGGTCTTCCAGGCAGGATCACTGCAGGGATGATCAGTTTTATTTAGTGAACTCAGCAAATACAACATTTATTAATAAAATTCAGAAAAAGTGAAAATCCATCCAGAAGCATCTCGCTTGCTTTGGCTTGGTGTGGAGTTCTATTGCATTGCATTCACTTGGTTTCTCTGAATTTCTCAGGTGTGTGGGAAATGTTTGCCATGTGGCAATCACACATGTGAACAAGTTTGTCATGCTGGTCCCTGTGGAGACTGTCCTCGTTCTGGGAAAAGGTCCTGTCCATGTGGAAAGACAAGTAAGCTACATTTTTTTTTTAATGATAAATTTAATAAAAAGTCCTTCAGTCTTTCACAGTCAGTAGTTTAGGCTAATTCTGCAGGGCAGGGTCCAAAAAAAGTGCTTATTGTCAATCATAACAGTATATTAACCTTTTTTGCATAGCTTTCAAAGCTTTATTTAGCACCAGAGGTTTAATTTTTGATGTGAATAACTAAGTAATTCTAAGGAAGCTTTAAAAAAAACAAAAGACAGCTGTCATTTGAACTTACTATACATTGCATTTTTTCCCTAAATATTTTGGCTTTTTTTCCCTAAACGTTTACTTGTACTTTTCTCTCTTCATCTAGAGTTTACATTGCCTTGTACAGAAGATGTGCCCACTTGTGGTGATAGTTGTGACAAAGTTCTGGAATGTGGCATCCATAAATGCTCACAGCGCTGTCATCGGGGTCCCTGTGAAATATGCAGACAGGTTAGCCTTACTTTATCAGGTTCACATTTTGTTTGGGCTCTTAAACTATGTGCCTGGAACAGTGCAGGTCACCTAAGGAAAGTGAAATCATATCTATCATAATATCTGTGACTTTGTTTATTAAAAGCAACATGTTCTTTCATTATTCCCCTCCCACCCCAACACAACTCTAAGGAAAGTAGTTGAGCACTGTATTGAGTTGAGGCTGTATCTGTGGATGAGTGTATTGCTTTAGCTTGGTTTTATTTTAAATTATTATGCCCTAAAAGACTTTAAATTTTTCCCCATTTTTTCTAGCTTGCTTCTGGCTTTGTCTTTCTATGATATCCCTTCAATAGTGAGATGGAAGGTGGTATAATATAACATTATTTTGTTCTTTGTAAGAAAATTAACAGTAAGAAAATTACTGTGCTTTAGATATCTCTGGAGCTTCTGTGGTCTGGCCTACGAAGCCATTGCTCTGTCAGGTCTCAGCTGTCTCTTCCTTATACCAGCTTTGGCCACAAAGTCTGGGTGATAGTAATCATCACGTGACAGCCATGATGAAGGTCAGATAAACCTGCTCATCTGCTTCGTAAATTATCTGTATACACTAGGGGTGAATCTACTGTAATGTGCAGGAGAGGTACTTCTTTGTATGAATTTGTTTTGCAGTTACACCTATCATCTTGCAGGACACACTTGCGTAGTGTATGCAGTGTAATGTTACTTTTCCTTGAGCTTTCCTTTACAGATAGTAGCAGAACATTTTATTTTCCCTTTTTTTTCTCTTGTATTAAAAACACCCTGCCTTTTTTTCCCCTGTCTTGCTGCCCAGGAGGTTGAAAAACAGTGTCGCTGTGGGAAGCACACCAAGCGCATGCCGTGCCATAAGCCCTATCTGTGTGAAACAAAGTGTACTAAAATCCGTGATTGTCAGAAGCACCAGTGCCGGAGGAAGGCAAGTGCCCCGGGATAATCTTTCTCAAATGCATTGCTTAGCTGACTTTAAAAAAATACAGATAAAATCACATCAACATGTTGCTCCTCCTCATGTTATTTGTGTAGAAAGAGGAGTTTTCATCCATGTCACTGGAACTAGTTTTCAGTGTACCAGCATTCTCTGAAAAGGATGACATCAAGTAACACTCGCTGGCCTTATAAACAGGGAGGAGATTTTGACAACTCTACAGTTCCTGAAGGCAGTTTTGCTTTCAGATTCTTGAGTAGTCACTGATGCTTTATGCGTTCTGCAGTAGTTAAATCAATTTATTTCCATATTCTGTATGAAGAGCTGGGAATCACTAATAACTTTGTAAGGGAATACACTGTTTTATTTTTGACAGCCCAGCATTCATCCCACATACACAGAAGAAGTGCAAGCAGCAGTGGTCTGACAGTTGGGAACTGGAGTTTTGTTTTGCTTCTTATTTGAAGTTAAAATGAATTATTGATACTCAGAAGTATCTTTTCAGTTTATTCATTCAAGAGAGTCTGAAAGTTGCCTCCTATTTGTGAATTAATACTTTGTGAAAGTTGGACTACTTATCACAAATAGGCATGAAAAAATACAGTTTTACTCCTAAGTATTTTTGAATCTTATTGTTGTGGTGAATTTATTTTATGTGAAAAGATTACAAAACAAGCAAATGCAGTGTTGGTACCTCCACGGTGGAAACTCAGGTTTCTTGTCAGAAGGAAGGTACCTTTCAAGTTAATAGAAAAGATGATGGTCTCTCCTGATATGGCATCCACCGATGTGATGGTTTCATGAAATATTCTGATTCTTTCACATTACTAGTTTATTTAAGAATAGAAAATAGATAACTGGTCTTGAAGTTACCTGCCTTTACTACAGAGGTAAAAGGTGTATAAAAAATAGTTAGCAACATTTTTGAGCTGGAGACAATATAGCACAAAAGTGGAAGTAATTGCAGAATTGTGAGGTGAACTGTTAGATGTCTTATCTTTTGAAATGATTTGGGATTAAAATATTATAATATTTTGAACTTTATGCTTTTTTGAAGCCCTCTGCCTTTTTAATGTATTGAAATGATGCATTCAAATGTGTGTTTTCTTGTTATTTTGTAATAAGAATATTTTTTTAAACCACTTTATGGGTAGCCTTTTTTCTGGATTGAGTTTGAGGAAATCTGACTAAATTGCACTGACTTTTTTTTTTTAATAAGTCTTGAAAAAATGAGATATTAGAAGAGGGAAAGTGTACACCAGAAATTTCTGTTTCCAGTTATTAGACTTCATGTGTTTTTTTTTTTTTTTTAATAGTGCTGTTCTGGAAACTGTCCACCTTGTGATCAAGTCTGTGGTCGGACTCTCGGCTGCAGAAATCACAAATGTCCTTCAGGCTGCCACAGAGGTAAGAACAGGTGAAGAATCCCTGTAGTGATGTAATATTGTTTATTTTTTGCCAAATTTTATGCTTGCATGACTGTATGTGGTGCTTAATAAATTCTTTCCATTGTTAGAACTTAAGGACTTACATAGGGGCAACCTGAGTTTTTACCTGGTTATTTTGCTTAATGCTTTTCCTCTGAAAATGCTCTTGTGTCCTTTCCAGTTATGTGATACAAAAGCCATGGCTTGACTTCCTTTTCCCAATAATTCTGTTCACTAAATGTGCATAACAATGTCCAAATGCATACAGAAATGACTGCTGCTGATTGAGTCTGGACGGTTTTAAAAAATTGTAGAATGCAACACGTGGTACAAGTGGGCTTAAAATGAAAAAAAAAAAAAATATGGAATTTGAATGTATATCGGTATCCTACTGGTAGAAGAAAATAAGAACTTGTTACTGACTATACGAAGGATAACAAAAAAGTTTGCTTCTGAATCTGGTGACCTTGGTTAGAAAGATGCTGGAAATGTGCAAAATTACCTGGCAGATTGCTTTGACATTTGCATGGTGGGGGGTTAAATTGGAATGACTGAAAAATTGTCTGCCCGCTCAGCAATTTTCCCCATAGAATCTGCTGCTCTGCTGAAACAGCAGCCAAGTAGCCCCTGTAATTTTCCTTAGTATTCTGAAGTATAAATTGCAGCGACTCAGGAAATAAATCACAACTTGTTCAGCCAGTCTTTCTTTCTTCTGAGGCAGTGACTTTTAGGAGGAGAGGGCAGGTAAATGTGGTAGTTGTACCTGTTAGCTTGCTATTAAATCGGTTACCACAAACTAGCAGTTTGGTTTTTCTCTGTATACTGTGTCCCTTTTTCTCTTTCCCTTTCCTTTCTTCTCCATGCCCTGTAGCTCTCTCTAAAATCTTGTAAATATGTAATTTTTTGTGTACTGTCAGAAGAAAACTGGTAACAATTGCTTTTCCACATTAGTTTGGTTGATAACTAAATTCTAGAATAAAATTCTGATTGGAAAACTGAAGAGGTAATGCTGTATATAGGATAAGCTTTTATGTTGGATGATTGTTTACATTTGATGCTGCTTCTGTTTTACAACCTGGCTAAAAGTGACAAAGATTTCTAGTAATTAACATGAAGACAATAAAGCAATGTCTGTAAGAAAACAAAAGTGATCTCTGAGAATGTAAATATCAAATATATACACTTTGAAGAGTAACTTATCAAAAGAGCATAATTGTCTATTTACTAACAAAAGTTTCATATAATAAAGGTAATGATAAATTTATTTTTTAAATTCTGTGTTTTAACAAAATGCAGTCTAGTACAGTTTGTAATATCTTCATGAATGTTTGAAAGTATTCCTAATAAAGGCAATGATTTTAATTTAAAAATATTTATATTAATTTATTTCTCCCTGTATACCAATATTTTCATAGCTACTGAAAGTTATGATTAATTATTTTATCTTTAGTATGTAATACCAGGTGAGGGTAATTTTCCTATGAGCTGTCAGATTGCAGTGACCATTGATATTAAAGAAAATAGATGCTTCCTAGAAAATAACTTCCCAGATGGTGTCCTTTAAAAGGCACCAAAGCTCAGAATTTTTAGAGGTTGATGATAATAAATGCTTGGCCTTTAGCTAGAGTCCCTGAAAAAAGGTAACTTAATCTATTCTGTTTGTGGTTTGTTTTGTTTTTTATCTTTTTTTCTTAAATATTTATTGTGCTTGCTGAAATTTACAGTGTGTTGCCAGGGAAGAGAAATGTTTTGCTTCCTACTATAGTACATTACAACACTTGATTTGAGAACAGTGTGCTCTCACCTTCACTTCAGGCTCTCTGAATCTCTGATCTCTGCCTTTCTGTATTTTTGAGAATGTAGTCAGTTGTCTTCCTTATAGGATATTTAAGTGAACTGTAGACATATTTGCCACTCTGGGCAATATAGCTTTAGATCTTCAGTTTATTTTGCAGAAGTAGCTGGAGAAGCTTGAGAAGTGGCCTCTTGGAAATCTCTTTAACAACCAGGTGCAAGGTGCTGCACCCTGGGGTTGAGGCTATCCCTGGTACCAACACAGGCTGAGGGATGAATAGATCCAGAGCAGCCCTGAGCAGCTGAGAGGCTCTTGGGAGTGCTGTGAGAGGCTGGACATGACCCAGCCATGTGCACTCACAGCCCAGAAAGCCAAACATGTCCTGGGCTGCATCCAAAGCAGCATTGGCAGCAGGGAAGGAAGGGGATTCTGCCCCTCTGCTCTGGTGAGACCCCAGCTGGGACACTGCATCCAATTCTGGAGTCCCAGCACAAGAAGGACATGGACCTGTTGGAGAGAGTCCAGAGAAGGGCCACTACAATGGTGAGAGGTATGGAGCACCTCTCCTGTGAGGAAAGGGTGAGAGAATTGGGGTTGAATTGGAGAAGACTGGCAGCCTTCCAGTCCTTAAAGCAGTCTACAAGAAAGATGAAGGGAGACTTTTTATAAGGGCAGGCAGTGGCAGGACAAGGGGGAATGGCTTTAAATGAAAAGAGAGTATGTTTAGATTAGATATTAGGAAGAGATTTTTTACTGTGAGGGTGGTGAGGTATTGGAACAGGTTGCCCAGAGGAATTTTGGATGCTCCATCCCTGGCAGTGTTTTAAGGCTGGGTTGGGTGGGGCTTTGAGCAGTATGGTCTAGTGAAATGTGTCCCTGCCTATGGCAGAGGGGTTGGATCTAGATCATCTTTAAGATCTCTTCCAACCCAAATAATTCTGTGTTTCTGTGCATGTTGAACACCATATTGTAATTTAATTTACTTTGCAGTATGAAGACTGTAGTGCTTCCATCCTTTTCTCTTCAGCAGCCTTTTGCCAGTGAGACATCTGCTTCTTGAAATGCTGCTTTTCAGATTCTGCTAACAAGTCAGAATTGCTTAAAAATTTTTGCTGTATATATCTTCAGTTGTTTTCTTTAAAGCTTCAGAATGCAGCGTGATTAATAAGCTAAAATCCCATGTCTTTGCTTTTTTAGAAGATTCATACTCTTGCTGTTAAATTACTCAGTAATAAAACATAGTAGTTGGCAGTTGGTGAAGAAATGGTGTGGGAGAGTTATGAATTAAAACATAGATCGTTTACAGACACAGTTTTTAAAATGCATCAGATTAGTAACTTTATAGATACGGAGGATGTTTTCAAGGAAGCATTCATTATACAAAGGCTGAACATTAATATCTTACTAAATCTGCAAAACTTTATTGTACCAATTTTTCAGTGTCCCTTTTTGAATTTATATGAAAGAGGACATTTCTTTGTAGGTATGTAAGACTGAAATACAAATTGAAAACATCTAAGTGTTGTGTGATCCAAATAACTGGGCTTCTTTTTAAAATGTGAGAGAGGGATTGTTTCTGACTTGCTTGTCATATTGTTAATATGTTTATTTTTAGGTAGTTGTAATCCATGTCCAGAGACTGTAGATGTGAAATGCAACTGTGGAAAAACTGTTATTAAAGTTCCCTGTGGCAGAGAGCGCACCATCAAACCTCCCAAATGCAAGCAGCTGTGCAGGTCAGTATAGATAGTGTGTCTGTTTCCTGTTCTTAAGTGGAGTTTAAAGTGTTCTTAAAGAAAGTGGTAAAATACACCTTGTAAGGCAAAAATTGTTCATTATCTCATTACAGTTATTACTTCTCAGTCTTCTGTATCCTTGCTTATGCAGATATAGATTAGCAAAAATCCTTCCCATCAGATAGCTTTCTGACACCGAGGTTTCATGAGCAGCTTGCCTGCTTCCTGGGGAAGGTTCCGTCTCATCAAGCTCTCCCAAATCTATAGTCCAGCTAATTTCTTCAAGTCATCTCTGGTATGTTTTGAAGTACCTCAGTGAGGCAGTTTATCTAGAAAACTTTGCTAGCAAAAGAAAAATAATATTTTCTGCTGGGGTGTAACATGATTATGTAGTGCAGAGTAGAATTAGGATTGAAACAGCTGTTTGAATATGTAAACCCAACTTTGATTTTTAATTTTATTTAGAATTCCTCTCTAATTTTATTGTAATGTTAACCACCTGCTGAAGGTGAGAAGTAACGTAATTTAAAAAAAACACCACCAGTTTGTTAATTTCAGTTCTTTGAATGTTGAACATATTTGCCCAGTGGCTGTAACTTCCTATTTCTTGCTGTCATATTGATTCATTCTTGGATTTTACTTCAGTCGGCCGCCTACCTGTCACCATTCTACCCAGGAGAAACACTACTGTCACTTTGGGCGGTGCCCTCCGTGTCGCCAGCCCTGCCACAAAACCTTAGAGTGTGGTCATTTGTGCCCTGTTTCCTGCCATGATGAAGCACTTGTGAAGCAAACTGGCTCAGTGAGTAAACAGTGAAAAATGGTGCATTTTTTTTGTTCGGAACAACGAGCATCAGTTGACCTGAATCTTCTGTTTTGAGGCTTTTGGAGTTCAGAGTAAACACATAATTGAGCACAGATGTACACAGAGATACTGCTCAGCATGATGCTGTGTGGTTCTAGCTCCTTTGTTGCCATCTAAGTAATTTTGTAATGCATAATTGAATTGCTCAAAAAATTATAAGATTCTTGTTGGAGTTGCATTAAAAACATTTAATTTCAACTATAAGCAATTGCTTTTAACATAAGAACAAAAAAATTTAAGTCTGGTATTTACAAAACCATCAAATTTTGCACAAGTTAGAAGTCAGAAATTGTCAGTTTTTAACATAACACATGTTATGCACTGCATGATGGTAATTAAAGTAGCTTACTAATTGAAATATTTTTACCTTTATTAACTGGTTAGAAATGTTTTACTGGTCTTTCCCATTTGGCTTGGTGCTTAATTTTTAGCACTAGGAGCCACAGGACTTAATTTACCTATCCCTAACCAGGCTGGGGATGAAACTGTAATTTTTTTTGTCTATATGGGATGTGGAGATTTCCATTAGTAAAAAGCTAGTTACTAGAAAGTGAATTTCTTAGAATTGGAAGTGCTTTAGATGTTACATTTATTAATGGTCGAGCAGATAGTTCCACTTGTGTTTTGTATTCAACTAGTGTCTTTTGCTCTCAGCATCAGTCTGCAGGGCCTTGGGAACAGCCATCTGAGCCAGCCTTCATTCAGACTGCACTACCGTGCCCTCCCTGTGAGGTTCCTATAACAGTGTAAGTATTAAAATTTAAAAAAAAGCAAATTAAAAAAAGAAATTTTATATGGAAAGATAGTTATTTTGTGTCTGAGAAGTTATCAGGGATATTTTTTTTAAAAATAACTGTTCTTCAGACTAGATCTCTGAAATAACTGGAAAATGTGATGTATTAGTAGAGACAAAGAAGATGCTATTTGGAACAATAGCAGGTTACTTTCTAAAAAGTAACTGATTTCATATACAACTCCAGTTAATTTGCGCATCAAACAAATGTTGAGATTTTCATTATAAAACAGCAATCCCAACGACTGTGGAAAAGGAGGAGGCATTGAGCTGCATAGATGGATTATTTTCTTAGTTTGCACTTTTAAAAAATAGATTGCATTAATTTTTGTGTGAAAAGCACTGTCACTGTTTTAAGTTGCATAAAAATATGCGTTTTCTAAATCTCTGATTTTTTTATTTTTTAACAGGGAGTGTCTTGGACAGCATGAGGTGAGTCATGGAAACTGCCCTGTGAAGTGAAATATGGCAATTATCTTACTTGTAAGTCTGCAAAACAAAAGGCATTAAAAAGAAATAGTAGATTTTTTAATACGTATTTTAAAATCAATGAAGTGCCTTAACACAACAGCTTACATATGAGAAGGTGTTTTAGTTCCTTTCTGAAGAACACAGAACTATTTGACTTTGTAGAATTCATGGACAGAATTTAAACTCATGATTTATGTAGCTCTTTGTGTTTTCTTGCAGGTGTTTAAGTTGTGTTTAAATGTTTTTCGGTAGTCTTCTTCTTAAATATTTATGCTTTTTCCCCCCCTTATTATGTAGTTAATATTCTCTCTCTGTCACACAGTCTTGAGTTCTTGAACTGCTGTGTATATTTTAAAAGGATAAGGAATATAATATCATACTGGAAAAGTCTCATGTGACTTGGATCTAAGCACATATGGATGAAATCAGACAGTATAGTGGAAAATTTAGTGTTAGTTATTAACTTATTTTTCTGTTGTGTAGCCTTCTCTAGTTTTAGGTGAAGTTGCTGTCTATTTTTACTTACATGAGAAGAGAATCTAATTGATGCTTAAATAGCTGTTGTCATTATTCACAATAATTTCTAAAAGTTATGTAAGGTCAAGTATTTTTTCTTGATTTCAAAAGATGATTGCTAAACTAATTTAAAAAATATTTTGCTGTTATGGCTTTGTCTACTGGTATATCTGATATAAATTAATTGTCAAAGCCTGACTGACAATATTATAAAAAATGTAGGATAATTTTAAGCAAGTAAGAAATTGTAGAAAACACTAAATAAATACAAAAATATTGAAGATGCCTCTTTTTTTTTTCTTGGACCTTTATTAATAATCTCTTGATGTGTGTTGTAATGGTGCCTTGGTTATGCTTTGGTGACATCTTTAAATGTTGCTACCAGCATCTGTGTAGCTGCAGCCTGTTGGGGCAGCACATTCCCTAACCCAGCCAGGCTGTGAGTGCAGCTTTCCTGTTTTCCCTTCTGATGGTTGCTGAAGAAAAGCGTGTCCTGGAAGTGGATGAAAAGAACAACAGTGCTTGTCTGTTTGTTGCTGAAACAGATGGATTTTGCTTTGTTGTTCCACAGTAAAACTTATGTGTGTATTAGCCAGTTTTTTATTGAGTCAGTGACAGGGTTTTTGATAGGACATACTGAATCTCACCCGAACTTCCATGAATTTATGTACAAACAAAATGCAAGCTGTGGTCAATAGACCCGGTCTATATGGTGATCTAGACAATGTAAAAGGATTTGGTCCTGTTCACATGTACATGACTGTAAAGTTTGTCCTTCCTCATAGCAGAAGGACAGTATCACTACACTTACTAGAGAAAATAGTAACAATTACTTCATATTTATTGCTACTTGTTTCAGAATGATTAAAAAAATATTTCATTTTCTGTTGCTTACTAGTCTTGGCAAAATAATTCGGTGGCTTTGGGTCATGTTTTATATATGAATTTTCATAGAAAATAATGACAAATCCCTGTGAGTCTACAGCTGACTTTAATTATTTACATTTTTTGATGCTACATGGTTCTCTAGATGGATTGTTACTTCTCTCAGCCCGCAGAGGGCGGTGCTGCCTTCCTCCTGAAGTGCATCCATTCCTCCAGTGAAATTGTCTCCTATTTGAGATTTTGGTGGAAGTTATTGAAAAGAATGATTAATTAATGTGTAAAGAAAGTGTATTTTATTTGCCGTGGATTTTGTGCTCGTTGTATATTTTTGTGTTGTTCTGAGATCTCTGGAAAGAAAAAAAAACTGTAACGTCTGTTCACTGTTTTACAGCCACATTAGTTCCTAACTCTCAGCTCAAATTAATTTACTTTTGTTAATAAGAGAAAGCATATGTGTTTAGGAATGCTTCCCTCCAGTAGAAGGGTCCAGCCCCTGAGGGGATTTTCACTGGGAAATGGAAACTGTTCACAAGTGACAAAAGTAGTAGCAATTTTCTTAAGCAAAATTTTGCTGTTGAGCAGGTTCTCATTGCTGTACTATGCTACTAATTATGTTGGACTGTTCTTATACCTCTTATAATGGAAGAGATATAAAAAAGAAAGAAACTAGGAATGAAGCAAGCTGTAAAGTCTTCTTGCATTTTATCAGGATGCCTGCTGACAATGTGTAGATTAGAGAATAAAAGCAAACATCTTAGGACTTATAACAAGCACATCTACTGTCTAATATTTTAATATTTGGACAGTAATTTTAATTTATGTAGATATTGGAGTTGGTTCTTTGTTGGGAGGGTTGTGTATGGATTTTTTTTTTCTTTTTTTAGTTCTCTTTGGTATTTCATTTAGAAAGTATTTTTAAGGGATTGATTTCGTTTCAGCTCTTACATGTTCTGGCATTTAAAACAAGCAATTTATCACTTAAGAACAGACTTAAATTACTTTTCAGATTATGTAATTATATAAAATCTGCATAGTGGAAATATGGTTCTACATGATGTTTAAGCTAAAAGAACATTTCTTTTAGCTGAACTCTACAGCCTTCTCTTAAAAAATTGTACATATATTTAGAAAAATAAATAACTCATCATTCTTCCACTTACGGGTTCTTAAAAGTAGCTCTCAATTTTGTTTCAGGTTGTGTCACAAAAATCACCTATCAACAGTTGGTGCCATTCCAAAAAAGAAATCTTGATGTTCTAACTTTTTTTAACTGTTATATACATTGGAATTTCATAGCAGTAGTACACAAATGCTGTTTTAAAATCTTTTAAAATCAACTTATTCTAAATCTCTTTTAATGGGAAACATACATTAAAGCTGATACAAGGTAAATTAAGATAAAGAAGGAAATCTTTACTGACTATGATACCAGTTTATCTGCTGTATGTAATTTTCTTCTAGTTGCTTCATTTCATTGAATGTTTTAGAGGAAGGAAAATGCTCTGGTTTTGTTTCCTTGTAAATATCCTGTATCAGGCTTTCTGTCCTGGACATATCATTGAACTCTCTTTCCTCTTGGGTGTTTTTTTTTTTTTTTTTTTTTTTTTCTTTTGGTAGGGATTTAATGGTATGTTTTAATATTCTGAGTGGGTTTTAGTTCTGTTTTTTTCATAGGGGGAAGAGCATTACTCTGCCTCTAGGGTAAAATTTAATGTGAAATTTTATGAGATTCATCTTTAGGCTAAACACATCTTAAATGTTTCCACAATTTACTTCCCTTGTTGATTTTTGTTTTCATACTCTAATTGATTTATCTGTTAATTGTTTTTATGCATTTGGGAGTTTACCTGGAAAGCTTTTAAAAGTTATCATGTCTTTTTTTCCTTTCCTTCCTTTCCTTCTCCTGTGGAAGACCTGGAGTCTGAAAATGTTGCCTTCTTATTTTTTTTTCTCATTCAGCTTCCATAAAATACTTACGGTTCTCATCTGCCTTCATTCTCCAGCTCATCAGCCTCCTGGAGTTTGTGGCTACCTTGATGTTTGTCTTTGTAGCAAGAATTCCAGCCCTCATTTAACCATTTCAGGAGCTCATTCCAACTGCAGGAAGTAAAACTTTACTTTGTCCATTGGATTTATTACTTAGACCCACAGCAGAGAAATGAAGAAAAAAAAATAATGTAGGTTTAAATTAATTGAAAAATTTCAATTTTTGGCTACAGTGTCAGTTGATTCCAGGAGATTGTTGTATCTTACTGAGCTCAAGCTGAAGCTCTGCTGGATGCAGCCAGAGGGCTGAAATGTTCCCTCCAGTCAGCTGTCTGAAAGCTGCCACTGTTGCCTGGCTGGCTCCTGTATTTTACCACTCTTGCCTTTGAGTGCCTCTCATCTGTGTACTTGAGGGAGGCTGCTGGGAGGTTTGCTCCACTTCTGCCTAAATGCTTGGCTCTAACTGGAGCTGGTGGTTGTGTCCTTAGCTGGTGGAAGACTAACTCCTGGTAGAAAAAGTCTCACCAGCATTATGGAGCAGCGCAGCCTTAGAGCTAATTGCTCTTGTTGCCCCAGTCTGCTGTCACTGTCTGAGCCACAGCAGAGCCATAGTCATAAAAAACGGAGTGGCAATGGGTGAGCAAGGAAAGGTAGAGAGGGTCAGATTGTAATGTTTAATACATCTTTCATTCTTTTATCTTTAACATCTTTTGACTACTTATATTGCTACTGAAAGGATGTTGTGCTCTGAGGAGGGAGATGGAGTAGGATGTGAAGGGGCAAATTAAAAGCTTTGTTAATTGGTATGTGTTTTCTGAGTAGGGTACTAATCTCTGCTTCAGACCCTGTTTTTATTAGGCTTGCTGCTTGCTGGCTTTTCCTCCTTTGGTCACCAGAAGCATCCACCAGAGACAGAGTAGGATGTTTGCAAGGGGCGGTAGGACCCATGTGTTTGGACTAGGTGTGGTCGTTGTACTTTAGCCAGCATTAGCCTCAGCTCTGACACAGGGGTGTGAAACTGGTTGGATGTGATGGCCCCAAGGTTTTCTCCTGTGCATGCCATGCTTGATGTTCAGCCTGCCATACAGACTTCTCTTCAGTCTTGGTGAGTTGGGATGATCAGGGGAGTTCAGAAGTCTTGTGAATGAACTGGATTTTGAAGTGATGTGATGTAGAGTAGTATTGTTTGAGTGAAGCCCAGAAAAATTGATATAGGCAAGTGGATTTAAATTTTACTTTGTGTGGTTGAGGGAGATAACATGGTCAGTGCTGAAGGGAGGCTGTCCCTCATTCTGCCCTGTGGGGCCATCTCCTTCCTTTTCAGTTCCTGTGTTCACCTGTTTGTGTGGCCAAGCCACGGGCAAAAGACAAGAAACATTTTTCTATTGATTTCTTTTCTTCCATTTTTATTATTTGAATCATCTTTCAGTAAAGAGAGATATGTGGTAGGACTTGTTCAAAGTGGTAGGAGATTGCTGTGAGGGCTGTAGAGTTCAAAGAGAGAAAAGGAATGAGTACCCTGCAAAGCTGTTAAGTCAACTGCAGTTGCAACATAAAATCACACCCTTAGTCTAGTCAAAGTGAGTTATGTCACATTAGCCTCTTGTGTAATAACATCACGAATGGTTTGTTTTTCTCTGCAAAATCACATGAAATTAAGAAAAAAGTCAATTTTTTTGACAGCATCACAGAAAACTAATTTTTTTTTTTGTATGAGTATTATATAATGGTCAGAAAATGCTAACAGCGAGTTTCCTCTAATCCTTTTGTATGGAGGGACTTGTACTATTCAACTTTAGGCAAGTAACCTAGTTAGCAGTTTGCACTGGTTTCACTACCAGTGAAGAGTAATGGCTTCTAAGTAGATGCTCTGAAGGTTTCTGCAGAGTTCTCTTAACTGGAGTGTTGACCTCAAATTGGAAAGTACAAATGTGACATAGGACATTAAAATCTTAGTCCTATTATAGAGCCATTTCTACTTCTCCTTACCTCTCCTGGGAATTATATTTGATGTAGTCAATATTTGCTTTTTAGACTTTCTGGCTTGGAGGTTGTTTTCTGTTTTTCAAACTGTAAAATATTTTGGATTTATGATGACCATAACACAATTAGCTCTCTGAAAGCAAACTGTTACTGTCTTTTGCAATAATAGTAAAGCATCCTAGGAACCTTTAATGGAAGACATGAGTGTAATTCAGACAGATGGAACAAATGACACTAAAATATTTGAGCATATAATAGTCTTTCAAAAAGAAAGGGAAACTGTGCTGCAAAAGTTAGCTTGTTTAATGAAGTGTGCTTTTTTCCCTGTTAAAATCAGTGTAAAACAAATTTGTATGGATACATTGTTATGTGGACAGGAACCCAAAAGATACTTAAAAATCAAATAGAATTTCTCTGGTGTTTTTCTTTCTCAAAGGAGAACCAAAACTTCTCTGTAATAATTCAGTGTCACTGTGTGTGTGTAAATATATATGTATATCTTACATGTTACCTATGTGCAATGTTTGTATATATATCCCACCTGCATATCTATATTTGTTTATTCATTTTTAACTTTTAGGTTAGTCCGTTACCGTGTCACTCTGCAAATCCCTATTCATGTAAGAGATTTTGTGGGCGGCTTCTTGATTGTCAGAACCATACCTGTATGAAAGAATGTCATCGGGTTACTAAATCGAACAGTAGTGCAGATAGAAAGAAGGTAGGTTGATTTCCTTTTTGCTTTTGTGTTTGTGTGTTTTATATGGATATGCGTTGTCTTCAGTTTTACTTGGAAAACAAGGAATTTGCAGCTGGAAGGTACAGATCTATTCCATATCCCACTGGGAGACTTGCATGTGTGCTGTTCCCATTGATGCTGTGACAGTTAGCTAATCTGTATTTCCTTGGACTATAAATCTGAGACAAGATTACGCTTTTTGCAAATTCTATAATTTTTTTGTGATTACATTACTTTGATTTCATCAAAACTTTATGTAACACCCTAGAGAAGTCTCTTCTGAAGTTACTTTTTGTAACTGTCAAGATCAAGGGAGCTACTGATAATCCCTGTATATAAATGCACTTGCAATCTACTGGGGAAACTATTTACTGAGGAGAGCTTAAATGGGTTGAGCAGGCTGGGATACCTTTAGGAGAGCACTAGAAATGTTGCAGAATTGCTGAAGACTTTCAGAGTACTGGGATGATATATTCATGTTTGTCTGTGTCTACTAGAAACTGTCATTTACGCAATTAAGAAGTTGCAGGTGTTAACTGCTGAAGATAATGTGAAACAAAAGTATAAAGATTAAAATTGTTCAAGTTATGAGTAGTCAGAGCCACATATATATGTTTTCTGGTTTGGGTGAGTAATGATTCGGAGGAAAACAGCTTCTCAAGTGTTTTTTTAAGCATTAGTTTAGAAAAAGTTGGAACATGTGCAGTCTGGGCATTTAGAAAACAGAGAAGCATTCAGTTGGGTACAAAGCAGAAATGTTATATTTTAACTAGCTGTTACATTTAACTTAAATAGCATAGGATTCGTGTCCTGGAAGTGGTGGTGTAGTCATTTAATAACTGTATATTGTAGCTAGCACATTAATCTGTGATTGTGGAAATTTTGTCTGAGGAGTATGGGCTGTTAGTGCAACTGATGGAACAGTAACTTGCAGCAGCAGAGTGGCATCAGTAAATAGTGAGAGCGACAGTTAAGCATCCCCAGTTCTGACTATAAGAGGCTGCCTGCCTGCCTGCCTGCTGCATCAGTTAAGCCAATTAAAATGGGAATGAGTCAGGACTCTTCCTGGCCATTTTGAATTCCATTTTGAATTAGGCAGTACATTCTCAGAAGAATGGGAGTCTATGTACCTGCAAAGCATGGGTAAATCTCATTTCTCAATTTTCTTCAATTCTTATGAACTCAAGTTGGTGTTGACCTTTAGAGCTTTTGTTCTCTTGTTTTGCTAGACTAAATGTAGTCAGGACTGATTAAATTTCTGGCTTATATGTCTGAGTAGTGATTTTTCTGTTTGGAATTTCAGCTTGTTCTGCATGTTGTGTTAGAAAAATGTTGCAGAAAGGCCAGCTGTTTGCTTTTACCTACCATTAAATGTTATATTACAGTTTTCTAAATGGTTTTAGTTGTTGTTTTTCTTAGATTTGATTTTTTGTGAGTTAAGATTTGTAAACAATCACTGTACAAAGGTTTCTTTTTAAACTTCAGCAAAAATTGTTCTACTATAGAAGGAGAAGGAAAATTAGAACCTTAAAATTCTTATGCTGTTCTTTTGAACAGCATAAAGGGGAACACTGGTGTTGGAATAGTCTTTTTGGGGAAGCTTTGTGTAGCTTCATTCCTGGATAAATTTGCTTTACTTTGACTGACTTCTTGGAAACTAAACATTGAATGTGATGGTGGTCCTTAAATATTGTGCTGCATAGGTTCAGTTGATAAGTGGTGTCAATCTGTCAGGGTGTATTTGATTGCAGACTGGGGTTCTGGAAGTATTGTTAATATAAATAGAAATGAAGCTTTATTTACTGTGCTGTGATGTTCATCACCTTGTGCTGGTGGTCGCATCACCTGGAATGAGAGTGACATCACAGCTCTGTTAGACTTGTGTAGTCTGTGGAGTAGAAGCAAGACCTTAGGCAGCTCCTAGGATATATCCAAGTTAATAATCCCTTTTGGAAGATTATACAGAATATCATATGTGTATGGAAATGGAATGACTTAAAGTTTGCTTCTTAAAATCAAGCAAACCAATCCCTCCACCCCTGCATTAGAGGGTAGTATGTAGTGACTCAAGCATTACAGGAACATGGTGAGTGGGATAAGTTCGTTTTCAATATGTAATGACTTATTTTTCTAACAATTTTCCTTAGAGAATTTACAGGGGTTATGGTCATTTTCCAGAGCACTAATATTAAGGAGGTTCGTTTATGCCCAGGAGGGGAAATAGAATTCTCTTTGACTGACAAACACTGGCATTTCTGGTTTTGTCTTAAAAAACATATTTTATTAATTACTCTTGCTTGTGAAATATCTTACTGAATAGCTTGATTCTCATAGCAACAACACCCCAACTCTTTCTTCTATGTAACAGGTCGTTAATGACACCTCGCAAAACAAATACTTGGCACTTTGTTTAGTACTTTGTTTTAATTTTCTTAGGCGGGTCCAGAATGCTCACAGTGTGAAGAGGAGTGCACCAAGCCCCGGCCAGCTGGCTGTCCTCACCGATGTGTTTTGCCCTGTCATCCTGGGGATTGCCCATCATGTCTCCAGATGCTTAAAATAAAGTGTCACTGCAAACTATCAGTACTGTATATTGAATGCTTGTAAGTGACAGAACACAACCTAGCTTTTCATTTGAATGCTGTTAACTGGGAATAATTTCAAATGTCTGGGGATGGGAGCTACTCTTACAGCAATTTATAAAATTTCTCTTGATTATAATTTCAAGGATAATGTTTTTTTCTATTTAAATTTTACAAGTATTTTATTTGGTATTACTGCTAAAATTGCTATTAATGCATGGAGTCTCATGTACAAAAATTGTTTTTATAATACAGATAATCCTTTGAGTTATGCAAATATAAAGTAATCTACACAAAATTTGTTCTATATGTGCTTCTTTTAGAATATGTAAAAAGGAATTTTATACAAGTATTAAAATGAATGTAGTTAGTCTAAAAGGTCTTTGTCTTCGCAGTTAATGTTGTTCAATTTCTAGCTGTTTTAATTGAAAAACTGCTTAGTTTTTCAATTTATACACCTTTTTAATCATTTGTGTGCATGGATAGATGTTAAGCTAGACTTCACGAAATATAAGTTGGAACTTGGGGATTGTTCTGAAAATATTCATCATATGCAAGTAAATTTTTCTTTGTTCATTTTCTTTAAAGTACCTCAAGTCCTCTAAATTTGTGTGGGTTTGTCTGTAAAACAGGACAGTTTATATTAGTCACACAGGATGTGGACAAATGAATTAGCTTTTCTTTACAGTGAAATATACTGAAAATGCACCCCTAATTGCATTGAGTTCTGTTGTTTTTAAATGGCATCTTTCCTTTTACAGAAAACTAACATGTGCTGATTCAAAAGAAAAGGAGCTTCTTATTTCCTGCAGAAATCAGTGTCCAAAAGAGGTAAGCTGTATTAACAAAGAAATACTTGAGTTGATGGGTATGTGGAATTTTGTGAATGTAGGCCAAGTAAACTAGAGAAGCTTAGTCTAGGTGAGTATGTTAAATTATAGATGTGAAGGTGGTTAGTGAACTGTGCTTGAAGGACATTTATTAATATATTGCTGTCAGCTAGGAGGGTTATATTAAAGGAACAGAGGTTTGTCTCCAAGGCACTAATGGCTTGAATGTTCAAACATGCAGATGAAGTTGAATGTGGAAGAGTATGTCCTCACACATGGTTTAAAAAATGGTCATCAATTTATATCTCAGAAATGATAGGATGCTGTTTAATTAGGAAAAATGGGAAGAATGGTGCTTGCTATTCTCATCTAAGTGCAGGTTTAGAGTCCCTATCTGTGCAATTTGGAGGCTAAGGGATTTTATATTTAATAAATGAGATGAGATAATAATGCCCTGGTGTTTTAGTGAAATATATGTTAAGTAGTGTAAAATGGAAGACAAGCCAGTTAGTCTTTTTGCTGTATCTGGGTACATCTAAAGGTTTGCTGTGAAGAAGAGAAGAATAATATCCTTACTACATAAAACTTAGACTATGAGCCAGTAGCGTCAGTAAAGAAGATTCCTGTTCAATACTGTGTTTATGTAATAAACTTTGTGGAACAGGACAGGAGCTGGTTGGAGAAGCTAACAGATTTTCATCAGAAGCAGTTTAGAAATGTTTCAGGATTTTTCTTGCAGCAGTGTTACCCACAACTGGATGTGAGGGATGGGCCAAAGGACTTAGTCCTTGTCCCTCCCAGTGCTGCAGTTGTGTGCTGCTTGTGTGCTTTAAGAAATCCTTGCATTACTTACTGTGTTGTGTTTGTTCCTTAGTTGTCATTAATTGTGCTGAGAGTGACAGCTCTTTCTTTACTCCATTTCCCACTGAAGGGTTAAAAAACGTGTAAAGTGGAAAAGTGGGAATTTCATAATCATCTGGTGTCAGAAACTTCAAATTTGAATTCTTGTCTTTATAAGAAAACTTTAAAAAAAAAAAATATTGAATGCAAAAATGTACACGAATCCTCCTACTTTCCCAACAGTGTCTGATCCTCTGCTTTTCAGACAAGATTGTGTTAACCCCAATAGGAAGGCTGTGCTCTGTACATGTTTGTGTGTTCTGCTTTTTGCCCTTGTAGATGCCTATCTGATGGATTTTTTTTCTGTAAATGAATGTTCCCGTCACAGTTTTCTCATCTAGATATCTGAAAGCACTCTTTCTGGTGGGGGCACACTTTGGGATATTATTTAACTGTCCATTTACCTTTTAATTTTGTCCTTTCATGTCCTTCTCTGTTACTTTGGTTTAATTTGCTCCACAACTTCCTTCTCTGTATTTTCAAAAGTGCTTATAATCTCTTATCATGAACTATATGTTCTGTACTTCAGCTTCTCTTCAAAGAATTTTTTTTCCTGTGGCTCATCTTTGATTAATGTAAATGTTGTGATTTTTCTGAATGTATTTCTCAGACTCAGTCTGGGATTTAAAATCCGCCTAGTCCCAAACTTTAGCTTGCACTTCAGAATTGCCCTGTTGCACAGATAATGTCTTTTTTACTTATTTTGGTGAGATGTGAAATAAAGAGTACAGCAGCAGGATTTACGTTAGTTTTATAAAGCAGTTCTAAAATTCTTACTCCTATAAATGCTTTGGAAAGTAAGATTTTTTTACAGCTTCTGCTATCCGGGGCATCGTTTTACTGTAATTGATGATGGAAAAATGCGTGTTCTTCTTTTCCTGTGATGCTAGCTCTAGCTCTTACTGTCTTTCATGACATACAGAAGTTACTAGCTATTAGTACCTTCTTGCTTCAGATAGTTCATATCTTTGTGTTGCAGATTGTCCTACTTTCTTCAGATCCTACTTTGGTAACTACATGGGTACTGTATGGGGTTTTGACCATTTTTTTGTCTTAAAAAATCTGTTACATTTCTCTGAATACTGAACAGTTCTTGGGATGCTTTGTCTGTTTCTGTTTTATAAACAAAATATATCTCTGCAGCTTTGAGAAAATGAGATAGCTGTGTTATAATAAAATTATACTGATAATGCTCTTTTAAAGGAATCATCAATAACACAATTTGAAGGGGCAGCCTTAACAGACACCACTCTGCAGCTCCCATCACCACCTCTCCCCAGGAAATACAGGCCAAGCCCATTTTGAGTTTTTGTGAGACAAGAACTTACAAACAACTTGGACAGAGATAAGATGGATAGGACTTCTGACTTTAGAACATTTACAGATTGCAGATCTAAAATGTCTGCCCAAAACTAATTTGGAAGTGTTTTTGTGTGTAGTTCTGGAAGCCTGAAGTAAATTTCAAATTAGTGTTTCTTGAGGATTTTGTTATTCCATGTCAGAAGCCGATATCGAGTCATTTGCAGAGCTCAGTGAATTTGATGTTTGTTATAAATCAGTATGCACTATCACTCCTAGCTTACCGTAGTGCAACTTAGGTTCAATAGAATGCAGTATTTTACTGCAGTTGTCATTTTGAGATGTTTTTGGTTAGTGGAAATTGCAGTAGACAGTATGCTACCACATTTGTTTTGCAGTTGCCGTAGTACATTTAGGGATAAAGAAAACCAATTATATTATCTGGTCCTTTGAAAAAATGCTACAGCAACTTGAAAAAACTTGAGAAGTTTCAGGCTTTTCTTCTGGCTATGGCAATGTAAAACTAAAAAAGTAACTTCCAGCATTATATAGTACAGCTCACATTTCCTTTCTGCTTTAGGGAGAAGCAGTGTCTTTAATCCTGACACAGCTGTTATATATGAGATATTGTAATTAAAAAGTTAATTCTCTTGTTTGGTAATAATAACCAGATATCCTGTTGAAGGAAATTTAACTTTGTTTTTTTCTTAATCAGGGTGATTAAATTCTTATGATCATGCTTGCAGATGTTTTGAGATAATCCTTACTTAGAAATTTTAAGGATATCAGTTTTCATTGTTTATGTTTTCCTGTCAGTATTTGTGAATCTGTATTTAATACTTTGTTCCATGTAGTTAGTATTTTTGACAAAATAGCCATATTTCGTAGCTTTACTGTGCACTCTGCTTTTGTCTTGATGTGAAATATGGGACTCCATTATAATAAATCTTTTTGGGTTTTTTATGCATTGAATTAATTAAGCATTCTGGAAATAAATGTGTATGCATTGTAAAAATTTAGTTTTGTCTTTGGAATGGTAAACTTCTCTTTTGTGCTTAGCTTTTGGGATCAGTGCTCAAAAGTGCTATTTTCTTTAGTATCAGACTATTTTCTGTATTGCCAGATGTGTATTAACATGTTGTGTTTACTGTCTTCTGTTGGAGTTCACTGAAGCCTCCATAAGTGTTGACAGAGTTTATCATCATTAAGTATAATGTTAAGACTTAAATGCACTGCCTGTGGAAAAAATATTTGTAGGACATTTTTTGGTTGGTTTTTTTTTTTTTTTCAGAGCTGTGGATTAAATCCCTTCTTTTAATGGCCTTGCCATATCAAACATAAAGACTTTCCAATTTGGGCTTTAGTCCAGAAGCTATTGACAAGAGATTTTGTACAGTAGAAAAGGATCTAAAGAGGAAACACATTTCCAGCACCAAGTAGTTCAGCACTGACACTTAAAAACAAGCCAAAAAAAAAATCCTTTCCCATTACATTTTTTTTAATCCAGCAGAAGCAGCAGAATGATTGCTTTTGATTGCTTTTGTTTCCTGCGATCATGGGGAAATGTTGTTTTGCCATTCATTTCACTGCTTCTCTTGATTTTTTTTTTTAGTGTTGGTTGAGAGAGTAAGAAGAAAGTTTCCTGCACAGAGATGTAGGACAAGAAAAAAGCTGGCAGGGGAACTTAAGTGTGTACATTTGCTTTTCAGTATTGGATTAAACATACTTCTGTGCTATAAATATTTTGGTCTAATGGTGTCTAAGAATTTTATTGTCCTTAGAGGTTGAGGTGAGGATTACTGTCTTGATTTTGCAGCTCTGACATGTCGGTTAGAATGCAACTCTTTGGGCTTTGACACTATTAATGAAAATGTACCTAATTTTCATTATGTGGAAGAATAAGTTGGAAGTAATAGTTCTAGCCATGGCTTGTTCTAGCCAGCATGAGGTGACTTAGGTGACTTGCAGGTGAGACTAGATGGAGTTATTGTGTCTGATGCTCTTGTGCAGGGAGCCAGGAGACAGTGTTCATGCAGTAGCAGATTGGTTTTGCAGAGACTGTGGTCAGTTGTGAGGAGACTCAGCCATTAGACTCCATATTCTGGCTGATAGTCTCACCTTGGTAGCATACAAGACTTAGACAAGCTTCTCTCCTCATATTTTCAAAATGAGGCAAAATAATTTTTTTATTTCAGGGAAAGATATTTGCTGATGATCAGTTGTGCCTGGAAAAAAAACTAGATTCCTTTTTTTGATAAGGTGACCAATTTATATATTTTTCCCTCCAGATAAAATGAATAGATGAGATCTGCTGCATATGGCTTCAGCAGAGTGGTCAATGGTACTTAGTGAATGTCTAGTTCAGATAAAGGAGAGGGTTAATACCAGCATGAAGGTGGCTAAAGGAAACAACTGTATTTTATTATCTTTTGGAAAAACCACCCAACTTCCTCCCGCAAAACAACATCAACACTAAAGAAAAAGATGGAGCAAGAGATATTAACAATAAGGAAGATTTCCCAAAGACTGAACTGACACTTAACTTAGCATTGTTTTCAGTAATGACCTTGGCAGCAAAAACATGGTAATTTTCTGATGAAAGGTTGTGGGGTGTTGTCAGTGTAGGAGAATTGAGAAAGTGCATCTGTAGAACACATGTATTGGGGTCATGTTATTAAATACAGAAAAAAACCCCAAAACAATAAGACCATACATGTGAAGCTTATAATAAACTCCCAGGAAACAGTAGATAGTCTTATTTTCACAGCATGATTAGCTGGAGAGAAATGCAGTGAGAGCTGAAGATGTTTTGGGGAACGTACTCTACTAACAATGAGGTGCAATTAAGGCATTGTGCAAAGTCCTTCTTGCTGAGATGTCATTTGAAATATTACATGCAGTTCTGGCTGTGTATTCAAGAAACATTGATTGAACATAGTTGAAATTCAATTAAGGGAATACTATTATAATAAAGAGCCTTTTAAGAAAAGACAGAAATAGTTCAACATGAGGATAAGAACTGCAGCTTTGACTAGCTAGAACAAGCCTAGGAAACTCAAAAAAAAGCTCTTGCATCTTGTAGTGACCCCATGGAGAACCCTCCTTAGTGAAACAGTAGAATAGGCTCAGAATGGGGGACTTTTCCGCAGTAAGCTTTCATCCAGTCCTGGAAGGATATGTGAGATATATGCCTGTAGGAGGACTGGATTTCAGGACAGAACATGGTGACTTAAAAGTTCCTTCTAGTCCTATATGAAATGTGCTGAAACAGTAACTATGAAACTGAGCTGAAAGCACGACGTATCTATAATAGCTTGTGATTGTCATGGACATGAAGACATGTATATGTGTTCCATAATTTTAGTCTGAAAGATTCATGTTCTGTTTAGGTATGTGTTTCATGATACTAGCTCAGACATTGTGCCAGTTCCAATGGACTTCTGAGAACCCAGATTTTTAAATCAAAGTGTACCCACCTGGGTTTGATACTTACTTACTATTTTCATTCTTGTGGATGAAGTGATGTAGTATGTATACATTATGAATTTTTAATAAATGTGAAAAACATATCTTAAGATTGCATGTATTAGAGCATTTTCCAATTTATGTTAATCCCTTGATGACAGTGAAGAGGTGAAATTTCACTTTTGATAAAGAACACTGTCTAATGCTGTTTTAAGTATTTGGGGGCTTTAAAGCTCTCTGTAAGTAAATTGCTTAGATGTCTTCTGTGAGATTCTATCTTTGGTTATTAACTGTATTGGGTTATGTAATTGAAAATGAAAAATTGTTACTGTGAAGACTTCTTATTAGCAAGGGATATTTTTAGTCAAGTTCTTAACAATGAAAAAAATCTGTTTACTTTCCTGACATATTTTATCTAATACAATGCTGGGAGCATTGCTGCATTCTTATCAATCGGCATACTTAAATTAGTAACTCAATTCTTATGCAGTAAATGAATGATAATATTTTCTTTGTCAGTTAAAAACTACACTGGCAGTAAAAAAAGTCTTTATCTTTCAGATGGCAGAAACAGGAAAATCTGCTAAATGCAGAAATTAAGGATTTTGTGAAGTTATTTTTGACATTATAAGAATTTTGGTGACCTTTATTTGACCTTTGCATAGTTCAGATAATGCTTGAATACAAGATTTCTTCTGTGGTATTTTTGCTTCTGATTGTTTCCTCTTTCTTTATTACTCTGTCTAATCTACAAGTAGCTACAGTACACATAATTTCAGTTTTCAGGGGTTTTTTACCTTATCCATTTGTATTCTCCCAGCATAGAAATAGCTAGACTGATTGTTCTATCCATTACTGTGGAAATGACTGCTCTTGAAACATGGGAAAGGAGAAATTGTCTTCTAATCAAGCTGTGCCAATAAAAGAGAAATCATCCTACAGCAACTGAACACCACTAAATAAGAAGCAAACATTTCCCCCCACAAAAAAAAAAAAAAAAGAAAAGAAAAATTTATTATTTCTCAAGTTAAAAAACTGATTACCTGAATGAGTTTTCTGT
This sequence comes from Peucedramus taeniatus, assembly GCA_013400575.1. Classification (NCBI taxonomy): domain Eukaryota; kingdom Metazoa; phylum Chordata; class Aves; order Passeriformes; family Fringillidae; genus Peucedramus; species Peucedramus taeniatus. The sequence goes on from WBNO01018675.1 coordinate 214,071, forward strand.
TAAAATTCTGTGTCTGAAATAAAACCAATTCCATAGGTTCTTGGTAATTTTACAATGCTTTATTGATGTGGGAGTTTTATTTGTGCTTTGTTCCTTACAGTTGCCCTGTGGTCACCGGTGTAAAGAGATTTGCCATTCAGGGAGCTGTCCTCTTAACTGCAGCCAGAAGGTTAAACTCCGCTGTCTCTGTAAGAGACTGAAAAAGGTACATTTGCAAGTTGCAGTTTTTGAAGGATGTATAGTCTTTGCGTGCTCCTGAGCTTGTATGGATGGATTATGTGCATGCTGCAGATTGGAATAGGGCCTGTTACTATAGTAGAGCTGTAATAATTCACATCAGCTGAAGATCTGGGCTGCTATACTGGAAGATTCTCTGGAGAATATAAAACCTTGTTAATTCTAAAATATGTTAGCTGCCTGACTTGCAATAGCTTTATCTTCATGCATGCCTAAATTTTGTAGTTTTTTGAGAAAAATACTCAGATGACCTGGAGTGTTTTGAGAATAAAAATTACATTTTTATTGATGATATTGGGAAAATTTACAGAAGTTGGAATTAGCACAGGTATTGTGAAACCTGAACTAATGTAATTAATTAAAGTTCCCTGCAAACCTAAAAGCAAGTACGGGCATCAGCATCCTTAGCTTCCAATACAGATAATGACAAAGTAATATAACAAATTTACTATAGCTGTGCACTATTATGAGGGGAACAACAGAAATTTATATGAAGTTTTGAAAAATTATAATGTCTTAATGAAAAAAAAACCCCATGATCTGTCTTAATTTAAAAATGCTTAAATTACTTTTCTGGACCCAGTTAACTTCTGAACCTTCCAGCAGTTCCCCAGAGTCCTCAGCTTCTCCAAAATATGTCTTGTGCATCCAAGAAGTCTTGCAGGTCGGATGCTCAGCAGGAGAAAAGATGGCATATACAGAATAAGTGCTTAAAACTGATCAACCTCTGCTTACAGATAACCAGTTTTTTTTTTTTTTTTTAATTTCTTCAGCACTAGGAAAAGGGGAGAAAGTATGGTTGAGAATTACTTAATTTCCCCCCCAATACCCAGACTGTGTCCTGTAATCTAAGTTAAGATACTGTATATGAAATTTCTGAGACTCTAAATGCAAAGGTTCAGAAGGTTATCTTACTTGTCTAAGGCTAACAAATGAGTAAAGAGGAGAAGAATTAAACTGGGCTATTGATTTGTTTTTCCTTTCAGCTTAGCTTATTAGAAAGAAGAAAAGAAAAGGTCAATTTAATACATAACTACAGGTTGAAATAACATTCAGTCATTAGCTTTATATCTAAAACCAATGTTTTACTAAATAAGAAAGTTTTATTATTTTCATAAAGAAATTGACAACTAAAATCTTATATAGGGAAATGGTTATGAAAGTCAAATTATATGCTTAACAGGAAGTACAGTGCAGCAAGATACAAGAAGGCCAAGTTTCACTGGAATGTGATGCATTATGCAAGGAAATGAAGAGAAAAGCATATGAGGTAATGTATCCATTGTAGCTATAATTTCTTCTCAGAGCTTCAAGAAAAGTAGAAAAAAGAACACATTTTTCAAGGCAGTACCTGCAGAAATGCAATGTAAGTGGATGTGCTGTTGAATAGTAGCTATTTTTTCAGTCTTGAATTTATGAATGGTGTTAATTGACTCAAATACTATTTTTAAACAGTTATTTTCCTTTTTCTTTTTCTTTAAATTGATTAGAACTGATTATTTCCTCTTTCACTGAGAACAAGTGATGATCAGTGATGATAAAATAGTCATTAGTGCTGTAAGACTAGAGTCAGTCTGCTTCCCAGGGCATTGTAAGATCTGTCTTTCCAATGAAGGTTTTGCAGCTAACAGTTGCTCAGCTTGTCCAGTGTGGAGTATAATCTGCCACATGGTCTTAGTTATCCTATACTGGAAGAATTGAGACTTTCCAGTAACTGCAAATTACTACTTAGACAGCTGTTAATGAGACTTTTCCCTAGCTCAGCTGTTTTATAAAGTAAAGAATTTTCTCTGTGCTGTCACAGAGAGACAGGATATGACCCTTGCTGTTACAAACCTTTAATAAAAACACACACAAAAAGAATTGATGTTGCTTGGGTTTTATCAGGTAAGTATTAGATGTGATAAATGTGCAACCCAAGAACTCAATGGGTAAAGCCGAGAAGTCAACTTCTGCTCAGATTTTCAGGGTTGATTGACAAGTTCTAGCAAGTACCAGACTGACCAAATGTGACCAAATCCTGCAACTTTGCAAGCAGGCTGAATGCTGAAACTCTTGAGATATGCCTTTAGGGAATCTCAACCATAACAAACTGTTCCAGTAAGAATGTGAAGCTAAGTTCATAGTGTATGGAGTCCCTCCCTGAAGCAAGGTGAGCTCACAGTAAGAGTGCATGAGCTGAGACCCAGTGTGGGTCAGTGTCTCAGTGTAGTGCAGTGTCAGTGCTGTCTGACTGGAGCAGATACTGCTGCCAATTTCTTGCTCTGATGTTGTAATCCACAGGGAGAGATGGTCTAATGCACTGAGCAAATGGCTACAAGTTTCTGCTCTAAGCAATGCCACAGACAGACTGGATGGCACAACCTAGCTATGTGTACCTTCTTCACAGAAGAATGTGTAATTTACTTGTTTTGGGGTTTTTATATAAAGTGATAATGTTTTATTTAAATTTTTTTCTAGGCACCTTTTTGTAGTCTGTGTTGACTTAATATGCAAATGGCATACTAGAATAGTCTCCAAATATAGGCACTTGATGAAAGTAGTTTATTTAGGTCTATTACTGTTTAATGTGTCCAAACTGGAAAAAAAAAACTTGTTGAAAACTGCAGACCTTTACAAAGATAAATTAGTTTGCACATTTGCAAAACACCCATTAATTTCTAAAACCGTAGTGCATTAATTCTTAGTGAAACTTTTCATGTCTGGCACCTATTGAGTAAGCACTTCTTACTCAATAGATGCCTAGGAATTGAATGTGTCTTTTAATGTACATTTTATTAAAGAAATAGTCCTAGAAGTGTTTTTCCATGCTGTGATTATAATAGTTAAGATTCCCTTTATCTGTGTACATTATACCTGTGTATTTTATACAAATATGACCACACCAGTGTAAAAAGAAGCTTTTCTCTTGCTCTTTTCCACATTTAAAGGTCAGTTTTTCTTTTGTAGCTGAAGTTTTGCCATTAGATGGCAGTGAAAAACGAGGGGGCTCATTATGTAGTTTTTTGCACACCAGATTTTCAGATTTCAGATGTGCGTGGCTGAAAAGGTTCTTTACACACATTTCTGACATGACTGTGCCATTGTATCTAGATTAATGAAATTCTCAATAGTGCTTTTATTTGATGCAAGGTTTAGTAATTTAAAAATTAGTCTGAAAACCTGCAAATAGGACTGTGCTTTTGACCTGGCCCCAGTGCCTGCTGTTTGAGCTACAGTGTGCTAAAGCATGAGCTACTGTGCTTTCTCCTTAGTCATCAAAAGCTCTTGAATTGGAAATTATTTGTAACCAATTCTAGCTGTGCAAACAGTATTCAGTAAACTATTTTCATTGTTAGTATGCAAATCATCCAGCTACTAGGATCAAGATTTTTTTCATTTCAAGTTATTTATAGGTTTTTATATCTAACTTTACTAAAGGGAGTGATTCAGTGACTGCAATGCTAAAAGCATAAAAAGGTATAAACAAGGGAGATATATAAACTTCTCCCATATACTTTTCCTGTGGGAACTTAAGAGGGTGAGAGGTGTCTTTCTAATGGCCTTTCTTGGATTTATCTCCTGTTAGCATGCCTGGTTGTTTTTCAGTTGACATAAACTTTTGGCATCTACAAATGTCCTGTAGCACTGAAATTCTAGATTTAGCCAAATACTCTGTGGGAGTAGAATACTTTCCTCTATTGTGAGCCAGCCTCCTGGTAAATTCATTTTATGCCTTTGCATTATGAAAAATAATTATTGATGTTTTATCCCTGTTTGGCATCTGCATACTCTCCAGGATTTGGTGTCCTGTTAGTCACCTGATGAATCCTAGTTATGCATCTCTTCAGATGGAAGCCACTCCATCCTGTTATCTTTTGTATATGTTCAGGTTTCACATTTATTTAGTAATGTAGGACCAAAATCGAATGCAGGTGCTAAGATTCAAGTATGTGGCGTCTTGACATATTGACAATTTTTTCTGCACTGTTTTTTTCTAAGTACTTTCTAGCATTTAATTTGCTTTCTTTAACACTGCAAAATATTTCCATAGACTTATCAATCATAATTTCCATGACTGCTTTCCATATTACTTTTGGATGGTGGAGCTCACATGATGGAAAGTTTGCAGGCTTTTGCTGAGAACCGTTCTATAGGAGTAATTACGACTCCTTCAGAAAATAGATTTAGCTGCTGTTTACAACAGTTTATAATAACTTTGTGTGTCTGGACAGATAAAAGAAGCGGAGGCCAAAGCTGCTCTTGAAGAGGAGAAGAGAAGACAGCAGGTATTAGCCTTTCTTCTTCCTCATCCACATCATCCTCACCTTGTTCTCGTTAGTAAATAATGTAATTTCCATGCTATTGAAGATTTATAGTTTTTAATGTGATATTCACAGTCGTTCCTGTCAGCTGTTACCATACTCTGTGTGCTGTAAATTATTTACAATGGTTGAGGCCACATTTTCACAAACTATTTTCATAATTTTGTGCAAAATGGTAACTTTGTATTACTATAGCTTTGTATAATGTAATTTATAGCTTTGTATAATGTAATTTATTTTTAAACTAGTAACTATGCTTTATTTTAATCAAACACTTTATGCAGCATAAACACCACAGAACAATGAATAGCCTCTGCAAGATTTAAATATTGGGTGAAGCTCCCCTTCTCCCTCCTATCATAAAAGAACAAGGACAGCTAGATGAGTCTTTGTCCTTCAGGGTCTCTGGGGTGGGGGGAGACATGTATTTACTGTAATTGCTATTGGTGGTGAGGGTATGTGGTTGGCATTGTAATCCACAAAGCTGCTGTGCCAGCTGCCTGGAGGTGCTGATACTAATCATATTCAGGCAAACACTCTTAAGCTCAGTTGGTGGTGATGGCTAGATCAGGTTTGTCATCTGGAGTCTGCATGCCTTCCAGCCAGTTCATGTGTGCTTGTGTCTGAGTGAGCATTTGTTACCAAATCATATTCCATGTCTGGTGTGTGCTTTCTGACTCCTTTTACTCAATTATCACAGCATCCATGTATTTACTTTACACTTGTGTTTTCACCTGCCTGTCACACTCTGATTTTATCAGGGATCAGTGGCTTGCTCCCTTCTTGAAAGGGGGAAAGGGAGGCTTACAGAGCTGATCCACTTGTGCCATTTCCCCAGTCTCATTAGGATAGACAGTTTCTTTGTGGGTGCAACCTCTGTTATACACACTTTTTAAGTTCTCTAAGCGATTAATGAAAATGTTGCATCTAAAATGCTCTGGCAAGGCATGTTTTTGTTTGTCGGAGGGGAACCTCGTCTGCTCATCCTGCAAGAAAAGCATGGTTATGCATCTGTTGTCCAGAGCACCTGGCAATGTTTTGTGATCATCCTGCAGTGTTTATTGCAACATTCATATCTCAGCTGTCTACAGCATTGAGCACATATTCCCTCATATAACTCCTAGAAAGTTCTTCTATTCTTCTTGTTCTCTAAGCTGACCCTGGAAATGTTACTTCTGGCATATAGGTCAGGAAGTCTAACTTACATACAGATATCTGAAACAAATTGGGCAGAGGAAATCTGTAGGTGTTGGTTCTGCAAACTAAGTACTGAAGTGTACTAATGGGCATTTAAACATGTAAAGAACACATTTACAGTCCTAGAGCTAGAAAGCCAAATTTGCCGAGGTTTGTCTTACACTGAGTGTTTTCATGCATTCCAGAAGGCATCCCACCCAAATACTAATGATTTCTACTCAAAATCACTTAACTTATAGTCCCTCTAGTAAAGTCTCAGTAAGGAGGCTCCTCTAAAACAGTAGCAGATTCACTCTACCAACACAGTGTGCTGGATTTTGATTGTTTCTCTCTGCAGTCACACCACCATTGCTTTCTGCTTGTACATTCTCTGAAGTCTCACAGTTCCAGCCCAACTACATAAACTTTATGCAATATATGGCAACTGCTCCTGCATATGTGTTTTGTGATGGATGCAACTTCAGGGATAGAAAACTTCACCTATACATAATGAACCCTATTAAAAGGTTTACTAAGAGTTGTTAGTTATTTAGTGCATTAGGAAGCAGTAGGACAAAAACTGTAAAAGGACAAAACAAATTGTAAAAAAAAGACAGCTGTAACTAATAAATAGGTTCTAGAGCTGCATACAACTACTAACCTCAACTACTGCAGTCTTTTTATGTAACATTGGTTCCCATCCAGTTAGAACTCATAACCTGCCATCTGTTGATGGAAATTGGAGGACATCACTATCATAGGGTGTTGGATCACATTAAGAGTATATTTCTGAGTGTACTCCCTTCTGACAAAAGTTTATGTCTTGTACCACCTTCCTCAATGTCATTAGCACATTTTTGTAGAGACTGTTCATCTATTAGTCACATTTTCTTAAACCTATTTTGATTAATACTTCATTAAATGTTTTATATACAAATTAATTAATGCTTTAGCAAGTCTGTGCATTTATATTTTGGTATTTGCTATATTTGGTAGCAACTTTTGCTAATACCATTTACAGATGGAATCACTTGTTTCTTAGTGGAAGAGAAAGCTTGGCTAGGCTTCTTGTTATGGCCCTAGCAGCCAAACTTTCCCTCTGCTTCTAATTCAGAGGCACCCTGTGAGGCCAGGGTTTTCACAATTGCTAGAGGTGGAAAAAAGATCAGCGCTTTGATTATTTAACAACTCAGACCAAGCTCTCTCTGTCCCTCTCCACTGTAAAAGATTTGGTTAAATTTTCAAGCTAACTGTTTAGAGTTTCAATACTGGAAGTTAGGGTCTTGAACCCGAAGTGTAATTTACTGAGTTGTAGGAAAGATTTATTTTCCCTTCTTTTATGTACAAAAAAAAATTTTAAGAGATCCTTAAAAGTTAAAAAATCAAGTGTTCCCCTCCCCTATTAATATAAAAAATATATCCTGACTTTCAGTAAATAAACTTTGCCACTTGCAAGTTACTTGCATTCATTTAGCTACATTTTCCCATGGGAATGCTACTCCTTTCAGTGCAGAAAGAATATAGTGAACAGCACATGAAAGAACAAAATCCAGTGCCTGAGCAACACTGAACTAGATGTTTTGAGTATCCAGTTCAAATAAATACATGCCATTTTACTTTTAGTATGTTTATATACAATGAAGTTGGGTTCTTATCTAAATAAAACCCTAGGCTTGTTTAGGGTCTTATCTAAATAAAACCCTAGGCTTGAAAAGTTAAGCTTGTTGGAAGACTGGGCACAACCATTACTTCAGAGGTCATTAAGGTGACTTCAGGAATATGACAGTTACACAAAATCTGTAGGTAGATTTTCAAGGATAGTGATGGCTTCTCTCGCATATTCTGTGCCTACAAATCTTTTTTCATTCTGTGTTTTTGTTTTTTTAATTGTATATATATTTTTAGACAGGTTTTTGTAGAGTTCACAAGGAAAGCAATTCAATAGCTATTACATAAAGCCCTATGTTTTAATTTAACTATTGTAATTCATGGAGCTTTCTGCTTTTAAAATGTACCAATCACAAGTGTATAGTAACTATAGAAGCCCCAAATTTTACTTGAGTATCTAAGATTGAATACTGCCATGTTGTTTATAAAACCACAAAAACTCTGCCCTTGCCTTCAGATTTTGGATTTTGAAAAACCGTTTCATTAAAATACTTTACTTTTCTAAGGGAGGATTAGCTAGTTGAGAGTAATCTTGTTTCAAATGGGCTGTGACTTTGTCTGAACTCTTCTCCCATATCATCAGAGAAGTGCCAACAATTTCTGCCTTTATTAGGTACAAAGGAATAGACATCAAAATAGGTCCTTTCTCCTGCTAACTGCAGTATCTGGCTCAGGAAGGGAAGAGCTGATTTGTGAAACTCTGACAAATATTTGCTGTCAATGGAGGAAAACCAGACATCAGGCAACCTTGAGTTCTGAATGAAAATTTTATTTACTGAACTACTACTCTGTCCATTTCCCAAAACAGTCTTTTTCTTGTTTTTTTAATCCACCTACTCTATTGTCTTAGTCTCTCTTCCTGGCAGCACTGCAGTCATAGTCACATAGATTTATTTCCTCTCATGGCTGGGCTTTGTCCCTGTTCACTGTCCATGATTCCTCTGCTTCAGCTCAGTCTTGTGCCTTTTGCCCAGCCAGTCCTGGCTTGCTGCGCTCTGCTACTCCCATCTCTTTTCCTTCCACTCTATCTGGTTTCTCTGCTCCCTAGTGCCTTGTCCCATGTTTTCTTTAGTAGCTAACAACTTGACAAAAAATCCAGTTAATTGTCAGAATTTTTCTGATTTTAGTCTGTCTCAGGTCTTTAGAGCATCTCTTCTAATTTTCCTAGCAATTAGATACCTTCTCATTGGAGCGTCATCCAAGTCTTCACTCTTTATTCTAGGCTGCCTAGTTGCAGTTTTATTTCAGCTTTGTACACTCAAATGAGTTTTATTTGTATTCTCATGATGCTCTTTTTAAGAAATGTGGAGGGAGATGAGGAACAGGGATCAGAGATCCTATTGTTTATTCCAGACAGGACCCTGAAACTGCTGTTCTTTGTTGGAAGCCTGGCATTCTTACTTTTGCAATTGTTTTGCTCCATTTTTGGGCCTATAGGTGTGTGCTTCCTGTTGGGAGGATATTATATACCTCTTACAGTCATATGAGCGATTAAATGTTCAAGTTATAACACTTAACAAATGGAATATTTTTGTGCATATCTAAGATTATAGCAATTAATCTAAAATTTGGTGACCATGCAAATATAAAGAATTGAGGGAAATAGCATAGAGTTTTGGTTACTTACATTTTAATTAATTTATTTTTGGCAGAATGCATCTTTATTACAAAGGAATGTCTTTGAAGATTTCAGCTTATGCCCTTACAGAAGTTGGTAAAATAGCTTAAAATGCAAGTGTGTTTTTTCATAGGAAAAAGTAATTTTAACATATTTCATGGAAATAACAATCTTATTTTAGCTTAATATTTTCAGCCTGAGTTAAAAAACTGAGCATGCATAACTTCAGTTGGCTGCTGCATTTTTGGCAATGTTTTTATAGGAAACTAAACAGTGGTTTAATACTTAAAAGCAATGTGCTTCGTACCTGTGGGATGTAGTGCTACCATTGGCTGACAGTGTATTAAATGTTATTTGGTAATGGTACTTAAAACCTTCACATTTCCTAGTTTTTAGTTCTGATACAAATGTCAACTACTTGTGGTTCTCGTTATTTAGGCTGAACTGGAAGCTTTTGAAAACAGGTTAAAAGGACGAAGAAAGAATAAGAGAAGAAAGGATGAGGTAGAAGTTGAACAATCATCATGGCAAAAGTACAAGAACCTCATTATGCTGCCAGTGTTCGGAGTTGCTGTTGTGATGGTTGCATGGCTCATGGTCTACAATGACTGAAAACAACTCAATATTTAATATGCCTCAGTTGGACTTTAGGGAACTATTATTCCTAGAATATTAGTCTGTGTGTAACAGAACTTAATAAGCATAGATTATGTATGTATACTGTTTGCTAAGAAAAAATGCAGAGGAGTGAAGAAATGTCATCTTTTGTGTTATTACATACACAGCACAAAACTGAAGTCAGACACTGAAAGTAGTAGATTCTAGTCTACACTGAAGTGCTGGTAGTTTGACTGAGATCTCTTCTATTATTCTGTTATTTTTCCTTGTCTCCATTTCATAATATTAAGAATAGCTTAGTATAAAATGCTGTATTGAATATTTCCTGTAAAATCAGCTTAGCTGTTTATTGAAAGTTAGTGTTCTTATGCTGATCTTTGTTGTATCACACAATAATTTCTATGCTTCATGTCAGCTTTAATTATGACAACTAACAGGGAACCTTGGGTCATTTAGGCCTAAATATTCTGGGGCCTCGTTCAGAGCTTTGTTCAGGTAAAGGACTTGTGAACTATCTTTCAATTCAGCTGTATCACAAGCAAAACA
>WBNO01018676.1:0-59705 GCA_013400575.1 Peucedramus taeniatus
GACGCCCCGCTTCTTTGTGGGGGGGCGTGGCCTGGCGCGCGGCGGTATAAATACCGCGTCGGCGGGCGGGCGCCCCTCACAGCGCGTCGGCGGCGGAGCGAAGCGGGTTCCTGCGTCAACAGTGCTTGGACGGAACCGGCTGCGCTCGGGCCCGCTGCCACCTTCCCCCAACACCACTGCCTACACAGTCACCGGAGCACCCCAGCAATGGCAGCGCCCCCCTCTCAGGTGCGCCAGAACTACCACCAGGACTGCGAGGCCGCCGTCAACCGCCAAATCAACCTGGAGCTCTACGCGTCCTACGTGTACCTCAGCATGGTGAGGGCCGCGGGCGCGGCGGCGTGAGGGAAGGGTCCTACTAGGGATAAAGGGGCTACACGAGGGCCTTGCTCTGCGGGGGGTTCCTGGGCGCCGGGCGGTGCCTGCGGGCCCAGCTCCTCCTCCTCCTTTTTCTCCACCTCCTCCTCCCCCCCTCTGCCTTCAGGCCCGTCTGGGCCGGCCCCTGGGTGTAGGTGAGGCTCTTTTATCTCGGCTGCTCCGCGGGCCCCGCGGCCGTTGCCCTTGGCGGCTCTGTTATCAGCCGCGCTCAGCGCCTCTGCCCTTGGGGCCTGGCTGGGTGGCGGGAGGTGCCTAACGAAGCTCCTGGCACCTTTCCCGCAGGCGTGCTCGCCTCCCAGGCTCGGGTTTTCCTCCAGGAATCGGTGGGAATCCGTGGTTTCCTTGGGCCCTGTGTTTACACGTCTCCTTTGGCCCGAGGCGCCCATTATAGCTGTTCCTTGACCTCTGTGCCGCAATCCTCGTGCTTTGGGCGTGCTGGGACATGGAGATTTCCTAGTGACACCGGTGTGTTGTGGCACGTATTTTGTAGCGCTTTTTTTGTGTTAATTTGGTTCTGAGCCCTGTTTTGAGCTGTTGGTGGGTGATAGTGGTACACAAGCACCGGTACCTTGCCTTGAACCACCAGGCTGCTGGTCAAAGAGCAGAGAACTCTGTAGTAGGTTGGTAAATAATTCGCAGTTGATACAGAACTTTCCATTGAATCCTGTAATGGCTCTGACCAAGAAATAATCAAGCCGTGTCACAGCTTCGAACTGCTGTCACAGGCTTTTTTTCTACTTTCAGAAAAGTAGTTGCTTTTGAATTCATAATGTAATTTAGTTTATCTCCTGTATTTTAAATGTGACTTCCCCTGCAATAAAAGAGTAGAAAGTGCATTCCATAGTCTAATCCCTGGAAAGCCTAGGGAAGCAAGACATCTTTATTGCAGGAGTACCTGAAAGTTCTTGGCTCGCCCTTACCTGATGTTGCAAGTCATGACCCTGACTTGCAATGCGATCATTGTAAACAAGCTCAGGCAAACAAAGGGAAGATTTCTCCTTGAAAAGGGCTTTTCAAGGCTGCAGTTTAATGGTGCTCAGAACAGGTATCTGCGGGGTTTCAGGTTTTTTTGTTTTTGTGTTTTCAGAGCTGAGCCAAGGACACACACTCCATTTATTTGTGTCCTTGGTAGGGATACAAGTTAAAATTTAATCCTAGTTGGAAAAATCAAATGATACTAAGGGAAGAGTTGTTCCACGCTGCCTTGCTGGCCTGGACTGCAGCCATTCCGGAGCAGAGCTTTAGAGCCTGTGAACTCTTTTATTTTTCAGTCCTACTATTTTGACCGGGATGATGTGGCTCTGAAAAACTTTGCCAAGTACTTCCTGCATCAGTCCCACGAGGAGCGGGAGCACGCTGAGAAGCTGATGAAGCTGCAGAACCAGAGAGGCGGGCGCATCTTCCTGCAGGATGTCAAGGTGAGCTGGGGGCTGTCCCTGGCTGGAAGGGGGTGAATTTTCCTCTGGGTCCTTCCCAGAAGGAGCAGCAGCTGACACTGGAGAGGCACAGTAATTTGAGATATGGAGCAATTTGATTATTTGTGCTGATTGGCTAATCAAAAAGTACTTCTTGTGTAAGGAAAGGGTGCTGGGCCCCAGGTTGTTTGCTGTGGGGTGAGGGCAGAGCCAGAAGGCAACTGGTTCATCACCATCATTGAATTTAACACAGAGCAAATGTGCTCTGTGCACTCTTTTGAGAAGTGTGACTTTAAGGGTTTGCTCAGTTCTCTTCCGAGGGTGCACTTGAAACTTTTGACTTTGCATAAATGTCTAAACAGACTTTGAGAGACTGGAAGGCTCTCCCCCCTGCTGGTCTGTGGGTTCTTACAGAAAACATGTCCTGTGCTTTCCCCTTGCAGAAGCCAGACCGTGATGACTGGGAGAATGGCCTGACTGCCATGGAGTGTGCCCTGCACCTGGAGAAAAACGTGAACCAGTCACTGCTAGAGCTGCACAAATTGGCAACTGAAAAGAACGACCCACACGTAAGTGAATGCTGAGGATCAACGTGGCTGTCCAAGGATGTGGCTTTTAATGGTGTGGCTTTAGGTCTGAGCTGTGTCCCTGGTGGTGTTAAAGGTGAAAAAAGGTGTGAAGCAGGGGTGCAGCTCTTCCAGAGCCCTTTGGTGGGGTTATTGCTGTCCTTCCAGGAGCATTTTTGAAGTGGCAGGGACCTGCTTTATTCCCTCTGAAGTGTGTCTGTGAGCAGTCTCTATGGAGACCATTTCTGAGGGGGTTGAGTTCCATCTTTTTAAGGCTTTTTGTCACAAGGCTTTTTTTGCCACAAAATTCCGGAGTTGCTTTGGAATATTAAAAGCCCTGATGCTTCAGAACAGTGTCTGAAAACACAGAATTCTTCTCAGATGGAAGTTTTTGGCAAGGCTGGATTGAGGTTGCTTAATATCAGGAATAGATTATTACATGTGAGAATCCAAGCACTTCTTGGGAGCATCCTGCCTAAGTTAGAGGGACTTTTTAAAACAAAACCAGTGGTGTAAATCCTCATTGCTGTGAGTTTGGTGTGCAGTGGGGGTGTCTCTAATCTGTTTAGGAGCTTGGCTAATGCTTCCTGCTCTGAGGAAGAGGAGAGGCTTCCTGAGCTGCCTGGCTCTGCAGGGTTCTGGGAGCAAGTTAGCCTACATAAGCCTGGCTCACTTTGATCTTCTTCTGCAACAAAACTAGAGGCTGCTTCCTCTCAGCTTGAAAATTCTGCATCCTCTCCTTTCTGTAGAGAGCCTTGGTAGGGTTTCAGGCCTGAATTTAAACCTCTGGTCTCCCTTTCAGTTGTGTGACTTCATTGAGACCCATTACCTGGATGAGCAGGTGAAAGCCATCAAGGAGCTGGGTGACCACGTGACCAACCTGCGGAAGATGGGGGCCCCCAAATACGGCATGGCAGAGTATCTCTTCGACAAGCACACCCTCGGGGACTGTCACAGCTGAAGCCTTGCCAAGAGCCATGCTGTGGGTTTCAGTGGGACTCCTACTTACTGTCCAGCCGTGCATGCAGCTTCAGCTACCTAGATAAACAGTTCCATACTCTGTACCAAATATCCCCTGTTCTGTTCATGTTTTATGTACTGCCCTCCAGCCAATAAAGTGACTTGGTTCCAGCTGGCTTTTCCTGTTTAGTTTGGAGGGAGAGTAGGAAGCTGTAGTGGAGGCAGTGGGAGGTAAATTTGTTGTGTGACACGGGGGATTTGCAGCTGCTGCTGAAGGCAGAAGTAGGAAAACCTCTGTGGTTTCTTTAAATTCCTTGCAGGGAACTAAAATGAGGAAATGAAACCAAGGTCCTGGGCTTGAGCCTCGCTTTTTATTTTCTGAGGGTGGGCAGTAAAAATCAGCTGAGTGGTGTCTGCTGCCATCCAGCTTTCTCTGAGCACTGTTCAAGTCTGTGGTGGGGGTGTGGAACTTCAGAAGGAAGCAATGTGCTGGGCAGATGCTGCAGCTGCCTGTTCTGGCAAGCCCTTACCCTGCCTTATCCCAGTACCGGAAAACACCAGCCAGACAGGACTGGAAGAGGCACTGTGGGTCTGCATCACAAATAATGGGACTTTCTCCAGTCCCTTTTTCCCTGGACTGTCTTGCCATGAGTGCAAGTCCTGCCTGAGAAAGGACTCAAGTTCTCATTCTTGCTGTGAGGAGGAGGGAAGTATCCACATTAACTGAGCTCCTGTTCTGGTGTACACCTGGCTGGTCAGGCTGGTACCTGGTGTATTTACCAACACTTAGTCTTGTTCTTTTGCTACAGATGGTGTTTTTTGGTGCTTCTGTTCTTGTTGCAGCATGAGTTGTGCCTGCTGCTGTAGCTGAGGCCAGGAGCACCATGTCCTTAGTGCTGGTTTCAGCCCAGGCTGGGCTCCAGCGTCATGTCCAGCACCTCTGGGTGACTGCCGGGATAAGGCAGGTATCCCATGGATCCATGGATTCCCCTTTAGCTGTACTGGTCCATCTGCTCCTCCCCTGGGCTTTCACTGGCCTCCAGGATCACCTCCATCAGCCCCACGTAGTCACCCTCAGCTAAGGAGATTCCAGAGTCGTTGGGGGATGGACTCTCTGCCCTCCTGGGCTCTTTGGGAGCTGGGGGGTTGGTGTTTCCATTCCCAGTGTCTCTCATGTTCCTGGAAACCTCTGGGTGCTGCTCTGGAGCGCTGGCTGCATCTTCCAAGCTCAGGCTGCGAGCTTCAGGGCCCAGGTTGCCCTTGTGGGACCTTTCCAGCACTGGAGAAGTGACAGGAGTGAAGGAGAAGCAGAGGGAGGCGCTGCCTCCGGGGGTTTTGTTACTGGGGGTGTGAAAGGCACTGGAATGCTCCGAATTGGGAGTGGCCGAGGCTGTGCTCTCCAGGTTTAGCCAGGGGGGGCGTGAGGCTTTGGAACTCTTGAGGCTTTTGAAGCTGCCTTGCTTCTCATGCTCAGGGGGCTCTGGCAGAAAGGGAAATTTGGGGCTGTTGGATGCTGTGGACTGCGCTCCTGGGCTTCCCGTGGTGGCAGCTTCCCTGGAGCTGCTCTTTCCTTCTTCTACTGTCACAGCCACGGAGTCGGGACCTTTGCTCCGCTCTGTTGGCCAAACAAAGGTTTCCTTTGCAGCAGAGCCCAGGGAGCTCTGGCTCTTGTCCACATCGCTGGCCCTGGAAGGGGAGGCGTTGACAATGACATCCCGAAGGGAAGTGGAGCACGCAGCGATGCTGGAGAGTGCCGGTGGCTTCTTGCGCCCTTGGCGTCGGGAAGGGAAAATCATGGGGATGGAGCTGATGGGCGTCTGTGGAGCACTGTAGAACCCAGGCCTCTCATAAAAGGGAGTGGACATGAAAGCATCAAACTCCCTCAGTTTTCCCTCTTCGCTGTCCCACTGCTCCTGGGAGTCTCCCCTTGGCTGATTGATGCCACAAGGGCTTCCGGCCTTCCCCATGTCCTGGTAGGTATAATGGGAGAAGGGCGACGCGGGATCTCCTCGCCGGCGCAGCAGGTTCATCCGGGAAGAGGACCTGGAGAAGTTCGGGGACTGGACACCCAGGAGGCGGCCCAGGTGTCCCAGCAAGGGAGTGGAGTGGTTGGCCTCCTCGTTCTCTTTAATCTGCTCCAGGGGCTGGAACTCCATCTCTTCCTTTTGCATGCTGGGAAAGGCAAAGTGGGTTGTTATACAGCCACAGGGGGAGGGGAGGGATCTCCTGGGGAGGCTGGCAGCACTGGGAATGCTGCTGCCAGTGGCAAGCCTGTCCTTGTATTGCCATTAGCCCCCTCCAAATAGGGATGCTCATCGTACATGTGAGTGAGCAAAAGAGGTTAGATTTATCCTTTTCCATGGAGAATGCTGGCTGTTGTGGATGAGCATAAAAGCTCCTCAGGTCCTACACAAGACCTGATCCAGGGGTTGTGACACACTGTCCCTGCACTCACCTGATGTCAAAAGTGGAGCCCAGGAAGGACGGGCGCTTGTACTCGGCGGTGGCTGCAGTGTAGGGTGGCTGGGGATCGGGCTCGTTCCAGTACAGGTCCTTCTCCAGAATGGGTAAATCCTGGTGCATCTCATCCACTGCCATGAGGGACACCTGCAGGGGACAGCAGGAATGTCACACAGGGCGAGGAGCATTTTGTGTGCCTGTTATCGAGGGATAAAGGAACACAGAGCTGGAGGAAGCGGTGCAGCACGGAAACCAGGCAAGTGGCTGGGGTTGCTGTGGTTTCCTGTCATTTGGGTTGTTTCTCACACAGAGATTTGATTAATTGGAAGGAAAATGGTGCTGAAGGAGACAGGAAAGCAACAAACTCACTAGGACAGAAGGGTGGCAGGCATGGCAGAAAGCAGAGGAGGCAGTTTTAGATGGACACAGGGTAGGAAAGCAAGGAGGAGCAGGAATGATGTGTCATTCAAAGGCAGCTGAGGCCTGAAGGGAGCAGCCTGGATCCATCCCACGTGCCAGAGCATGGACTGAAGCTGCAGGTAGCCCCTGAGTACAAAGATATACCAGAAGCCCCAAATTCCCTGGTGTGGATTGGGAGATCTCTCCCACTGCAGGCAGGGAGGTGGGGGCAGAGGTGTTGCAGGAGAATTTGGTCATTGTCCTGCCTTGGTGTTCCTCTTCAGGTGAGGCTCACCTGGTGAATCTTCCTCCCCTTTACCTGCAGGTTCCTGTCAATGAGCCAGTTGGCTTCAAAGTCATCATCGTCCTCCCCAAAAGGGTTGATGAGCTGCTCAGCCACCTGCATGTGGAGAGCACACAGCAAAGGTCACCATTGTCATCCCTGCCCTTTTCCCTGCAGGGAGAAGTCAGGTGTGATATCCCTTGAATTCCAAGCCATGCTTTTCTTCCCAAAAGGAGATGGATTAAAAGTGGAAGCATTCGAGGGGATGGAAGACATTGGAATTTGTGGTAACTCCCCCCTGCTCACACAATCCTCCTGCAACTTAAGGAGCTCCTTTTTTCCCTCTGCTAAGGACCAAAGCCTAGGAAAAGTGCAGCTGGTGTCCAGAACGAGACAGTTGGAAAATTAGAAAGTCCTGGCACTTCCTCAGCCCCTCTTGGCTTCCTGTTATTGCCCATAGATCAAAGAACACAGCTCCATTCCTGGTGAGCTCACACTGGGAAAAACCCTTGGCTGCATCAGATTCCAGCTCCAGCGTGTTTTCTTGGACTTACCTTTAACCAGCCAGCATAGAAGAAGAATTGCAAAAATGTAAAGACAGGCACGAAGAGGTCTAGCTCATGGCCAGGATATGCTTTCTCTGGATCCAGGAATTGCCTCCCAATCAGACAGGCCAGGAAGAAGCTGTAAACAGCCACGGTCACCACCTGGGAAGGATGCCAAGGGACACACCAGGGCAGTGTGAGTTCCCAGCATCTCCCTTCAGTTCCACCCCACACAGCTCCAAAGCCAGGCTCTGTAGCCTCTGGGAAGCCTTGGATTCAGTTCTGACAGGCTTTTTGCAGGAGGATGCATTTCCCTGCAGAAAGCTACAGACATTCCCTTTTCCCTGCAGCTTTTACCTACACTGTGTGCTGTCCCTGGAATGATATCTGTGCAGGTGTCACAGGCCAGTGGCAGCAGCAAGCACATGACATCCTGGATGGGCTAGAAGTTGTCTCATGGCTCAGTCCATGCTGGCAGGCTGCTTCCAAGTCCAGGAAGGGAACCCTGGCATTGCTATTTGCTCCTTCCTTCCTTCCTTCTCCTCGTGCTGAGCTTTTATTAATATTTGCCTGCCTGGACTTCAGGTTATGCTGAGCTTTGTGCTTTTCTGTGTCACCATAGGACTGGAAACTTCCCCTTTTCAAGTTAAAAGTAACCAAGACTCTCACGTGGTCCCTTAATATAAACAAAGGGGTTCAAAACAGGAATATACTTTCCAACATGTTCCCCATTAACCTCCAGTGCTGCCAGAGCAGCAGCAACAGCTCCTGTTTCCTGGTGAAGGGCATCCCTCTTATCTGAGCAGCTGGATTGTAGGAGACAAAGGAGCAAGGTGGTGCCAAAGTGTCTGCCTGGGCTGATAAATAGCTGAGTACACACCTGGCACAACCTTCCTGGGATGTGATCCCTGCAAGGTGGTGCAGGGAGTGTGTCTGTGTGTTCCTGTGTTTTCCATGGATCTGTGGGGATTTTTTACCCCTGGATAGAGGTTATTTCTGGAGAGGTAGATGAGTCTGAGTTAGGGAAAGGAGACTGGGCTGGGTGTGTGCTGAGGTGTCAATGGAAGAGAGATGATGTGTGCAGGTGGGGGTGAGGGATTCAAGAGTAACCTGCATTTTTTGTGGGTGGGTCAGGTATGAAGCACTTCTACAAAGACAGGCTGAGAGAACTGGAGTTGTTCAGCCTGGAGATGAGGTTTGGGGGAGGCTGTGGCCTTCCAGTACCTTAAAGGAGCTTATGGAAAGGAAGGAGAGGGACCTTTTACACAGGCAGATAGTGACAGCACAAGGAATAATGGTTTTAAACTGACAGAGGGCAGGTTCAGATTAGATTTGAGGAAGGAATTCTTTACTAAGAATGTGTGAGTCCCCTGCACAGGTTTTCCAGAGAAGCTGTGGCTGCCCCATCCCTGGAAGCACCCAAGGCCAGGTTGGACAGGGCTTGGAGCAACCTAGGATAGTGGAAGGTGTCCCTGGATGAGCTTTATGGTCCCTTCCAACCCAAACCATTCCAGGATTCCTGGAATGGGTGTAAGTGGGGATATGCACGGGCAGTGATGGAGCAATGGGTGTGGGGATTCCCTTCTCACCTGGGTGTAGACCAGGGGGATACTGATCCAGTCGTATCCATAGAGTTTCCCACACTGGCTGCGCAAGGTGTTGAGCTCCTGCAGCGGGGAAAAGGGAATGGCATGTCAGGATAACTTCCCATCTCCTTGCAGAGCCTCTCCAGCACCACTGTCCTCTATTGCTCCAGCCCTTTCCCTTCTGCTTATACCTTCTCTGGAAGCTCAAGATCTCTCAAGGCTCAGTCTCAGCCTTGGAGGAATTCCCTGCTGCCTGGGTGTCTCCCCCTGAGCCCAAGATTCCTTTCTAGCTCATTTCACAGCAGAGTTTCTCCTCACAAAATGAGCAGCCAACAGGTGATGCCAAGAATCCCTCAGGAGCGTCCATTTCTCTCTCCTGTCTATAGATAAATATTCCAGAGGGAGATTTCTCTCTCTCTGGGGAGATGAATCCTGCTGCAGGCAACAGAAGCCACGTGACTTTCTCTGCACAAGAATACCAAGAAGGATGAGCTGCTCCAGAGCCTTTTCCTGTGCAGCTGGGCAGGGATTGTTGCCAGGTCTTGCCTGTGGAGCATGGCCTGTTGCCCAAAACAGATTATCTAAGTTTTTAATAGCGATGTGTTCTACAGGACCTCAGTTGTTGAGGATGTTTTTTGACCTTTCCTACACTTCCAGATCTGTTCCTCCTTGTGTCTTTCCATCTGGATCCTAGAAACCTCCACGGGCATTGTCTGTTCTGGAATGTGTCAAGGACCTGCTTCACAGGTGGCTCCCATTCCCAGGATCTCAAAGACCTGCCTGTCCCCTCTGTCACTCACATTCAGGATGCCTTGGAGCAGCACGCTGTCCCGGATCCTGCCGTCATTCCTCGCCTTCACAGCCAGGTTGGAGAACCACACGCACGGGATCCAAAACTTGTTGTGGGGGGAATTCAAGCTCTCAAACTTCTTGTGCTCTTCTGGTGTCATGAGGCCTGGATGGGAAAGAGCAGCTGGGAGAGGGATGGACATAGAGGGCAGCAGGAACTGATCTGGTCTGGAATGAAAACATCTGAATCTGAGGTAGATGCCTTGGCTCACCCTGAAAATCCCAGTAAAGACTCAGAATTTGGGAAGATATGCAGAAGGTCAAGTCTCCTTGTTAAAACATTGAGCCACAGAGGTGGGGTAATGGGATTTCACTTTGTATGTCTGCAGCACATCAGATAAGAGCCATCAGGGAGATAAAGCACTGCTGAGGGTGCAGCTGCCTGGTGTCCATAGATACTTGTTGAGAATGGGATAATTTGTGTCCCTGAAGTGCCTTTTCTTTTTAGGAGGCCAACAATATCACATCTCTGTGGACTGCCATGGGAACCCAGACAATGTGAGCAGACTGGGAATTGCTGCACCTTGAGGAGCATTTCTCAAGAAGATGCAGAGTGCCCAGCAGTTAAGCTCGGAGACCTGGGCCTCAAATTCCCACCTGCCCTGTGAACCACCCCATTTCCCAAAGAACCTTTCCCAGAGCCCCCTGCCCCTAGAGGAGCAGCAAGGAGCAGTGCTGACCTGCCCTCACGACATGCTCCATGCTGGGGAAGCGCTTGTAGACGGCGGTGCTGACGGAGCGCAGGATCAGCACGCTGACCAGGTTGCTGTAGCGCATCAGGGTGCGGCGCAGGAGCCTCCCGTACTCGTCCTCCCCATCCACGTTGCAGGACACCAGGTTCATGATTCGGTCTGGCCATGGGATGCTCTCGTACTGGGCCCACCAGCGGGACACCACCAGGGCCACATAGAAACCTGGAGGGGAGCTGAGAGAGTCAGGCATCTGAAAAGAGCTTCTTCCTCCCACTCTGTCTCTTCTCCTTCTCTTCTGCTGCTCACACGGGGATGGGTGCAGGGATGTCTGGAGGGGAATTCAGTCCTCCATGCTAAAAGGACTCTTGATTTCATAATTCCCTTCCAGCCTAAACTGTTCTGATTCTATGAAGCAACCTTAAAAGGTTTCTCATTCCAACCTCCTGCTGTTGACAGGGACATCTTCCACTAGACCAGGTTGCTCAGAGCTCCACCCAGTGTGGCCTTGAAAACTTGCAGGGGTGAGGCAGCCACAAATTCCCTGGGCATATCTGGTGCCACTTGGAACTTGCCCTCCTGTGCTGGGGGACACTCACAGCTGTGACAATAAAGGATATATCCCACTTGAGGAGTTACACAAAGGCAGAGGGAGGGACCTGCTCTGCCAGCAGAGCTCTGCTGAACCAAGGAGAAGAAATGCTGCCCAATTCCCCTTCCTGCTGGATTCCAGACAGCTCCTTACCCAGCACGAAGGACACGGGGATTAGCTCGGCGTAGCTGTTGCAGTACAGAGCCAGCTTCTCAAACATCAGCCTTTGGCTCTCGCTCAGGATCAGCCTAAAAGGGACAAACAGAAGCAGTTCTCCCTCTCCCTTCTCTCCTTTCTCCCCTCCCCTTCCCTCCTGTGAACAGTCTGGCAAGTGCCTGCCCAGCAGGATCCCTGCCCCAGTCCTGTGTTTTTTCTGTGTCCCGCCCCAGGCCAGGCTGTGGGTGTGAAGTTGCTCACCTGTAGACAAGGCTGATGGTGAAGTAGAGCGAGATGAAGATCAGGAACTCGGAGTAGAGCAGTTTGTAGATGCTGCCCTTCCATTGGAGCAGGAGCTGGGAGAAGGTGCCCAGGCGGGCATCAGCCACGCGGTTGGTGTAGGTCACTGTCATCACAGCTCCTGTGCAGGCACATGACAAGCAGGGCTTGGAGCTTGAGCAGGAGGAGACACAGGGACATCCCAAGTGTCCCACCAAGCGAGATGGAAAGGAAGGAGCAAACAGAATGAGCTGATATCAAAAGCCAGGTAAGATGGAGGCAGCAGCACAGAGAACCAGGAGGAAATTGACGGCAGGCAATTAATTTGATGAGCTTGCCATCTTTTCTCTGTCCTTGAGCTGGTTATAGTGAACAAGGATGTATTTTCTGGTGGATCCCTTTGTTTTTAGTGTTTGATTTTTGTCAGCATTCAAGTGGGGCTGGTTGGTTGGAGAGGACAGAGCCCACGTGCCGCCCCCAAAACACTTGTGTTAAGATTAAACTCAGGGTCACAAACTGCAAAGTTTATGCTTATCCCAGTAATTTTATTAATATAGTTTTTGTTCCAAATATGTTTCTGTAAACCTACTTGCTGGGAAACATCTTCCTGAAATACTGCTGGGGAAAAAAAAAAAAAAAAAGGCCAAGCAAAAGGAAAGGAGAAACCCCAGAAAGATTTCTTGGGACTGATCCAGATGAAGGCATCCTAGCAAGGACAGCTGGCTGCACTCTGCTGGTCTTAGTCCTGTAGGCAGAGCAGCCTTCCCTGTTGGAGATCTGTGGGATGGAGTTTGGCCAGGCTCACAGGGCCCAAATTCCAGCAGCTCCACCTCCCCTCTCTTTCAACCATATGTTGCACAATAAATCACAGTGGCTGAAAAATAGGCATTCAGGCTCCTGAAATGCTCCCCAGACATGCAGCATCCCCATTTCACTTCTAGTCTAACTTGCATAAATAATTCTTTATAATCAATTAATAATCAGACTCATGGTTGCATAAACCTGAATTTATTTTAAAAACACCCTAGCAAACAAGAAGACATCAGTGTTATCCTTGCCAGGCAGATTGGTGAATGATTTCTTGTGTTAGAAATAATTATCCAGTGTGACTATTGGTATTTCTGAATCCTAACATGTCACCAGGCATTGCTATTTAACAGAGGCAATAATGTTAATGATTATGGGGCCTTGGGTTCTTCCCTGAATAATGGGGATGAAGAAGCACTTCAAGGGACAGTTCACACCCTGAAGCAGCTGAAGGCAGATAAGTTTGGGCCCACATTCCTCGTTTCTTTCTCATTTAAGCATCCCAGTGAAAGATTTACACTTGGGTGGGGACAACTCTCTTCCAGGGAGCTGCTGCTGTGAAGAAAACCAGCAAAGTCTGGATTTTCAGCTATTTCAACCAAGCAGCATCTTTGTCCTAGATTTGGCTTTTTGGTGCTGCTTCTCCTTTGGGTTTCCCTGTTGTAACTCAGATCCCTGAGTCCCCTCTTAAGGGTGATATAGAGGAGCAGAGCTGTCCCTGTCCCCAGCTGCACAAATGCCCATTTCAGTAAATCCTCGTGTCCATTCCATATGGATTTCTGGGCACAGAATTTGGAAGAGTGGGTTTTAACTGCCCCAGAGGTTGCACACACAGGCTGTCCAGAAGAGAAAAGCATGCCCAAAACACCATACATTTTTGGGGCCCCTTACACAAAGCTGCAAATTTTCTCTGGGCTTTAGGGCTAGAAAGCGCTCAGGGAGATTCTTCATTGCGTAATTCAAATACAGATTCCCTTTTTTACCAAAGAAGGAAAACTCCAGCTCTTGTCCATGTAAATAATGGATGTCGCCCACCTCTACTCTGTTCTGCTCCCATGTGGGATATGGGGCTTTTCCCAGTGCTTTTCCCTCCAGCCCTGAATGGTTAAGGCACCTCCCTGCCCACCTGCCAGCCTGTGCTGGGCTGCCCTGGGATGTCACTGGCAGCTGGCATGTTCCATTAGTGGCTGAGGTCCATGGTGGGAGGTGGCACACTGGCACACCGGAGTCGGGATGGGCAGGAAGAGCCCACCCAGGGAGCTGCCTGCCACTGCCTGCATCCCCTGCTCATCCCTCTGGACTAACCAACACACCTGGAAGTCGACTGACCTGGAATTCAGTCGGGGGAGTCCACAGCAAGCAAGATTCTGGGACATCAGGTGCATGACCCACCACAAACACACCCTAGAAGGTATCACAAAGACGGACAACGAGCAAGCAGAGCAGAGGAACGGAGCCAGAGGAGGTCACGGATAGGCAGGAAGATGGATCTTTGCAGAAGAGAGTGATCCTCCTGCTGCTGTTAGGAGGACCAGATACTCACAGTCATGGGCTCCTGAGCCGTGCTGGAGGCTGGGGAGGTTTGGTCCTGCACGTGTCCCTGCTGGGTCCTTTGTGGCTCGGGCCACCGCCCGCCTCCTCGTGCCCCCTTGGCTCATAGGGGGATTGGACCTACCCCACACGGTGTGCTAAGGAGCCTGAGACCCACTTGGGAGCTGCAGCCGGTCACTTGATGCTGTAATCCCTCCTCATTACAAAAGAGACTCTGTTGTCTTTTGCCCTGTTCCCTCCTAATCTTCTGAGTAAGCCCTGCGTGTTTATAGAGGCGGCTGGAGAAGGGGGAGGCAGGGCTGGCTGCTCCGCTGCTGCTAACTCCTGGCACAGCCATGGTGGCTGCCAGAAGAGAGGCATTTTTCCCTCTAATTCTTTCCTGTTTGGTCCCTCTCTCCGTGTCACAATCTTACAGGAACCCCAGGAGATTATGCAGGGCTGGAATTTTCCACCAAGGCTGTAAAACACAGCGTGCCTGGGGGCCGCCCTCTCTTCCCTAGGTCAGTGAAACACCTGGTCCATGCTCTGCCTGGCTCTCACAGGATGTTTTCCTGTCATGCCTCACTGTCCCTGGATGAGTTTGCCACCTCTTTTGGCTGTGGTTTGGATGCTGGGGATTTCCACTCTGCCACTGGCTCTCTGAGACTCTCCATGTGTTCGCTTTCTTCTGCTCTTGCTTTTCCAGCAGTGCTTGAGAGCTGTCACTGTGCTTCCTTGCATGACATTCTGGGAAACATTGGTCCTTGCCTTGCCCTCAAACTTCCACCAAGCCAGGGGACTCCTTCCCTTTGTCTTCCCAGGGTCCTTAGTCTCTTTTCTGCTCCTTCTCAATTGTGATCATCCTTCCCTTCCTCCATTTCCTCAATGCTTCTGGTCAGGTCTTTAGGGCATTGCCCTTCCATGAGGCTCTGAATCAAAATCTTTTCTTAATGAGCTGGTCTTCCATTGTTTAGGCAGCTGTGGGACACTGTGGAGAGGTTGCACAGGTCTGACCCTTGCAGGTAAGAGCAGCAGGTAAGACCCAGGCTCCTCTAATAACCATCTTTCTCCTGTGCTTTGTCTTTGACACTTAGTTAACATCAGTAGCTGGGATCAGTTTGTCCCAGCTGTAGTTTTCTCTTTCCTGTGGCTGACCCTTGACAAGGGGAATGGGTTGTTTCACTGCTCCTCTGGAGCAGGTGCTGTCTGGCATCTGCCTGATGTGGGATTTCTGGTGCAGTCCTGGGAATTGCTGCCAGTGGCAGGGAGAGCATAATTTAAAAGGTGGGATTCAGTGAAGGGACATGAGAACAGGGGAACCCTCTCTGAAGGGAATGTGATCCACTTCCAGGGATGGAATTGGTGACCAGGCAGGCTGAGATAGATCTTGAGGGTCTTAGTGCCTGAACCCTCATCCCCACACACAGCAGGGAGAGCAAAATGCTTCAGGTGAGACATTTGCTGCAGCTGTTGGGAGCAGTTTGGCTGCTCCTGGGGACATGGAACAACAACCCCCTGGGTGTCATGCTGTTTGTGGAGGGATGTGCTGGCATCTGGGGGCCTCTGCTGCCCTCCTCTGAGAGCAGCTCCACTGGCAGCTCGTGTGCTCCACAGCTGCCCTTGGGACAGCAGGAAATATGTGTGGAATTTAATATTAAAGTAAATAACTGAGGGGCTACCAGCGTGGCAGAGCTGCTTGCATCTCTTTCCACATCCCCTGTGGCCTCAGACTCTGAGGAAGGGGATGGTCTGAAAGCCTGCCTTGCTCAGCAAAGCAGGAAGCAAAGAGGTGCTGACATCCATCCTCAGCCTCAGAGCCCTGGAATCATCCTCATTTTCTCCATGCTAATGATGTGGAGATTGAATTGCTGTGCTGAGAGTTGAATCCCTGTTTTGGGAATGCCAGAGGGCCACTCTCAATGCTGAGTTAGCAGCAGCTGGCTGGGAAAGGCACAGTGCCCTCCTTGCTGTCTCCCAGAGAACAGTAAGTGTTTTTAGGGACAGTGGGTCCTAAAGCTTGGTGAAATCCCTTTCCCTTCTCCAGTTTCAGTGCTGGGATAGACACAGAGGCAGCTGGCATCAGAGGTGTCTCTCCAGACTACATTCTTCCTTGAAATCTGATGTAACTTTAAAATGTGGAACTGGGAAGTGTCTGGGGAGATGCTGTTTTTCATGGACAGGATTTACTCAGAGGTTTGAGCTGGCCAGAAATGTTTGAAGAAGATGCAGTTACTCTGCAGTGCTTTTGTGAGGACCCCCAGGCTTGTTGCCCTTATGCTGCAGAATTCCTCACTAATTCTTGCCACTCTGGGCTGCCCTGGGAGCTGGGGGTGCCTGTCCTTGTGCCAAGCTCCATCTGACCCTTTGCATTTTGCTTTTAGGGGCTTGGATGGTGACAAATCTCTCACTTTCCCTCTGATGTTGCACAGTTCAGTGCGTACAGCCTGAAAATGAGGGAAGGGTCCTTAGTGAGGTCCCTCTTCTCTTGCCTTAGGAATTGTGGTGGGGATTAGGTGCCAAAGG
The DNA here is from genome assembly GCA_013400575.1 of Peucedramus taeniatus. Taxonomy (NCBI): domain Eukaryota; kingdom Metazoa; phylum Chordata; class Aves; order Passeriformes; family Fringillidae; genus Peucedramus; species Peucedramus taeniatus. The sequence goes on from WBNO01018676.1 coordinate 16,018, forward strand.
GAGGATGAAACGTGCTGGTGCTGGAAATCAAATACCCCAGAGGAGCCTTGCTGCAGCCCTTGCAGCCAGCTGAGCAAATATGTGGCACAGCCAAAGAGCCAGCCAGGAGGGGCTGGATGGAGCTGGCATTTCAGGCCATTTGTTCTCCTTTCCATGGCAATACCATCCAGTTTGAGTTTGCTGGGTAAGGGTGTCAGCAGGTCAGATCCTGCTTCCCAAACTCAAAGATAATCCCTGTTCTTCCTTCCCTTCCTAGCTTCTGTCTGGCTTTCTTTTTCTTTTTGCTCTCCTCCCTTCTTCCCCCTTTCCTTTCTCTTTTCCTTTCTCCTTTTCTTTCTTGTCATTTCCCCTCCTTTTATTTCCCCTTTTTCCTTTTCTTTCCTGCTTCTCTTCTGGGAAGAAGAGGGGAGCACATGCCACTTTCCCCCTTGTGACAAGTTACTTTTCCAAGCGGCTTGGATTCAGCATCTCCAGCACATCCCTCTGAAACCTTCCTGTCAGCACTATCAGTTCTCATCCTTCCTGCCTTTGTTGGCTCCTGGAAGCACTTCTACCTTTCTAATCCAAGGACCCTCTGTCACTGCTGGCCAAGCCTTGGGAGTTAATAATTACAAAGACTAATTACATCTGCTGCTGCTTTGCAGAGCTGAAGATCTTTCCCCTCCTCCCAAAAGTTCTCTGAAGATAGCAAAGGTTGCAGCCAGGGACACAAACATCCCGGACACTCCGTTCCCAGACTTCAGAGCATGGGCTTGGCCTGTGCTGTCCCTGTGGATCCCGGCCATGAGGCAGGGAAGGGCTGGAGGTGACACGGACACCCAGGAGATGCTGGGAGAGAGAATTGCTCCCTGTGTGGTATCCACAGCAAAACCCTCCAGTGGACACCAGGATCACCATGTCTGACTCTCCTGCCTCCGGTGCTGGGTTTGTCCCAGAGACAGAGGATGGAGAAGCTGAGAGCAGGGAGGGAGCTGTTGCTGTGTGTGAAGGCTCCAAAGGGGCACGGCTGCCTGGAGGGAAGGCCAGGGCAATTGCAAGGTAGGATGTGATGGGGAATGTTCTCTGAGGGCAGGAGCAGTTTTTTGTTCAAAATTCCAGTGCTGTCAATCCACAGGTGGCAATGGGATCCGCTGTGGAAGAGGGGTGACAGCAGGAGTGGTTTGCCTGTTCCAAGCCCAGTGCTCCCCTTGAATATAAAAACCCTGGACAATCAGGAGCGTATTTCTCCCCAGCCAGATTTCCCCTATCCTTACACCTTTCTGCGTTTACATCCCAGGCTTCCCCTCTGTATTGGCTTTGTGTGGGACCGTTTTGGTAGCGGGGGGCTACAGGGAAGCAGAGACCCACCTGCAGCCCACGGAGGAGCCCGCGCTGGAGCAGAGGCACGCCCGAAGGAGGCTGTGACCCCACAGGGAGCCTGTGCTGGAGCAGGGTCCTGGCCGGACATGTGGAGAGAGGAGCCCACCCTGGAGCTGCCTATTCCTGAAGAACTGACCCCGTGGAAGGGACCCACGCTGGGGAAGTGCATGAAGAACTCCTTGGAGAAGGAGGACTTCTCCCGTGGGAGGAACCCCACGCTGGAGCAGGGGCGGAGCGTGAGGCATCCTCCTCTTGAGGAAGAAGGAGCAGCAGAGACAGCAGCCCCCATTGCCCATCCCGCTGTCGGGAAGGAGGCGGAGGAAACCAGGAGCGATTCCGAGCCGGGGACGAACAGCGGAGCGGAGGCGCGGTTGTCGGGCATTTCCTCGCACCTCCTCAGCGCCCCGCGGTGAGTTGCCGGGTGCCAAAGCCCGCTAGCTCCCAGCTCAGCCCGTCCCGCCCGAGCCGGTGTCCGCAGTGACCCCCGGGGCCCGGCGGCGCTCAGGGCGCAGCCGCGCCGGCATCACGTGGGCAGCGGGGCCGCGGCTGCTCGGGATCGGCTCCGGAGCCTCCGGGAGCCCATCCCGGTCTGGCTCCTCCGGACACGGACCCGCCGGCGGCTCCGGTTGGAGTCCCTTCGGGCACGGCTCCTCTCCGGCTCCTCCGGGCACGGCTGCCGCTCCGGCTGCGGCTTCTCCGGGCGCGTCTCCGCTTCTCGCTCGGGCTTCTCCTCCGGACGCAGCTCCGGCTTCTCCCCCGGGCTCCCGGTGCGGCTGCCCCGGCCATGGGGGCTCTGGCGGGCGCGCCTCCGCCGTGAGCAGCAGCAGCAGCAGCAGCGGGACTGAGCGATGTTGCGGGGGTAGGTGCGGGTCCGGACGGGGAAGGAGTGGCGTCCGTGTGCCGGGGCTCTGTGTCTCCGCAGAATCCTGGAATGGTTTGTGTTGGAAGGGGTTCATCTGAAAGTTCATCTTCTCCTGCCACGGGCAGGGACACCTTCCGCTAGAATGGGTTGCTCCAAATATTGTCCAGTCTGGCGTGGACGCTTCCAGGGATTCAGGGGTAACCACGGCTTGTCTGGGAAATGCATTCTATCACCTTCACAGGGAAGAAGTTGCGTGGAAGCCAAGTAAGGAGATGGAACACGGAGGCAGCAGCATCCCCAGCCATAGGACTTGGCGTTTTATTGCTGAGGCAAAGACAAGAAACACCAATGTGTGTTCTGCTCTAATATAATAACATAAAAATATTATAAACCACTGCCAGATGCTTTGCCAAACATTTGAGGGATGATGCTGAGCACACATGGGGTCATGAGCTGCTCTGGACTGATGCTGGTCCGTGGTGGTGCAGGTCAGGCATTCATTGTGGTGGGGATGGAAAAGTCAGGCCCTGCTCCCAAACCTGGTGGTAAGAGTTTAACCTGGAGAGAGCCAGAGGCTGCTTGCACGGAAAACAACCCCGTCAGATCAGCACTGCAGGAAACATGTGGGGCCCGCTGGAAAAAGTGCAGACCCTGCACATTTTTTTGCTTTTTCTACAGAAACCAACTTTAGAAGGTTGTGGGGTGTTAGGGATTTTTTTTTCTTGTGTAGGTTTGCATTTCTCGTGTCAGTGCATGACTCTTAGGATATGATCCATTTTTCCTGGAAAAGCAGCTAGCTACCAGTCAGCAAGAGAGGGAATGTTTGTGGTGGTCTTTTGCTCTCTGGGATTGGATTTCAGAGCCCCACCTGGACACTGAGCAGAATCCAGCATAGCCAAGGCTTCCATAGGGATTCTATTTGCACGGCGTGGAGAAAGAATGAGCTATTCCATCGTAGATGATTTTCCAGGATATGTTTTTGGCATTACAGAGTGTGGGTGGGACTGTTTAATTCCTCCATATCCTCCAGTTTTTCTTCCGTAGTGTGTGGAAATACGCTGAAATATCTGTCTCCTGAGGCAACTTTCAGCTGAGAATTAGAGAGTCATAAAGGAACAACATTGTTTTTTCTTCCTGTGGGTTAGATTAAGTGTATTTCTATCAACAGACTGGTGAAATGTCCCTTTTCCTTGCTGCTTCTTTTATTCATTATTTTTATGCTCTGTGCTCTGGTTTTCTTGCTCCTTTCTGGTGTGATTTCTTCCCAGTGTTCAGAGAGTTCTCCATGTGTGCTTTTCCACATGTTTTCCTATGATACCTGAGCTGATTTAGCTGGGAGCTGCAGCTTCATTCCCTCTTTGGAAGGTGTTTGTGGACAGCTGTTGGTCTTGGACAGCTTGGGGGGCACAGAAAGGGAGAAATTAGAGTGGAAGTGGTGATAGGACACTCTGGGACTGAGGAGATAAGCCCAGGCTGTGTGGAGTCAGAGCAAGGGGAAAGAACAGGGCCTGAGTGGAATGCAGGACAGGAAAACACAGAGCAAAGGGAAGAGGAAAAAAGTGAGCCTGAGCAAAGAGAGGTGATGGCTGCTCTGCAGGAGGAGGTGGTGGGCCAGGAGCAGTGTCCAGGAGTGTGGGAGGAGGTGCACAAAGAGAAGGGCACCAGAGCTCAGCCAGAGATTGTGAGGCAGAGATAAGAAGCAGCAGGTTAATCTGCAGGGCAGTGTCTGTGTCTGGGCAGGAGAGAAAACTTCCACTCTTGGGGAAGGCTTGGGCACACTACCCCTGCCTTCAGATGGAGGGAGATTCCATGGGGAGAGTTCAGTGAGGAATAGGAGAAATGCAAACACCACAGTGACAGCTGTGCCCTGCATGCAGGCACTCTAATGATGTTTTCCATTCCTAAAACTTCTCCAGCATCTGTTAATTTGGGAGTTGACAGAGCCCTACTGAGCACTGGGGTGCATTGTCCTGGGACACTCTTCTGGTTTCTTCTTTCTAGGACATCTCTGCTTGCTGGCCACTGAAACTAAAAAATAGGGCTTCGATTCAGCTTGAGGAAAATACACTGGTTTAGACAGCTCTGTGGGGGATTTTGGTGGGAAATACATGGGAAAATAGGTTAAAATTGGTTTAAAATAGATCTTTTCCCTCTGAAGCAGGTGCAGGGGGTAGAGGAAGGCTGGATTTGCAGCAGAGGGGATTTGGGTCTTTATATTAAGAATGGGAAAGCTGTATTCCTTTTTTTCACTATTTCAGTAGGGAAGTCTGACCTTAGGTCTACTGGGTGTATCCTGGAATCCTAAAAATCTATCTGCAGGGTGTTTTTCTTGGACAGCAGGTGAGAATGGGATCCCTGGAGGAGCTGTCCTTAGTCCTCTGGTTATCCTGAGTTAATAAGGACACCCTGCCAAAGGAGTAAAGCACTTCCATAGGGTTGCAGGGCAAAGGAACTGGTGCAGCTGTTGCTGCCCAAATTCTTCCCCATCACCCTCCTTGCCTCATTCCCACTGCCTGTGCCTGAGGCTGGATGTGTTGGGAGTGTCTGGATCACCTCCACGCTCATTTTCCCCGTGCTGTTACCTTCCAGCCAGGTCAGTTTTGAGGAAGAGAGCCAGAATCCACCTGCTGTGGGACACTGGAAGCCCCTGATGCCATCCAAAGGTGACAAGGAGGAGCCAGAGAGTGGATGCCAGGATGCTGGAGGTGTGCATGAACCCCAGTCCACGGAGCAGCTCAACGTGTCCCGGCTGCGCAGCTCCTCGGTGGAGATCCGGGAAAAGGGCTCGGAGTTCCTGAGGGATGAGCTGCACAAAGCACAGAAGGTGAGCCCCAGGCTTTTGGGGAACTCCTGGGGAGGGTGGCACAGGTTGGAGCAGAGGGGGCTTTCCTGGAAGTGGTGGGTCAGGGATCAGGTGCTGGGGTGGGGAGGAAGGGCTGTGGTTGACATGGTATCAACATTCCTGTCCCTCTCCATTTCCTCAACAGGAGCTGAAGCTCAAGGACAAAGAATGTGAGAGATTGTCAAAAGTCAGGGAACAGCTGGAGCAGGAACTGGAGGAGTTAACAGCCAGCCTGTTTGAGGTACCACCCTCTTCCTTTTCCCATCATTTCTTAAGCTAAGCTTACATCCATCTCCTTTAAGACAGGCTTTCCCTGGACTTCCAGCCATCTCCTCCCACAACTTCCTCCTCTCCCCTGTTGTTCTTTCCCACTTGGAGAAGCAGAGCTGGCCAGTGGTGCAGGTGGAGCCTTTACCTGGATTTCTTTCCCCTTCTAGCAGCTGTGGGGTGGTAAAAAGAGCACAGTAGTTATGGTTCCAAAGTGTGGGAATGCCTGGAGCTGGGGCCAAGCACAGCTCCCTGTCCCTCTCCATGCCTGCTCTGCAGTCTGGGCAGCTGCTGTGTAATAGAGATGATTCCCTGGCTCATCCCAGCCCTTGCTGGGGGTGGGAACATGCTGGATGTCCTCATCCACTCTGCTCCAATGAGTGTCCAAAAGGCTTGTTGGTTGTTGGTTTGGTTTTGTTTTGGTGGTTTTTTGTTGTAATGGGATTCTTGCCAAGCTGTATCCTGGCAAAATCCCATTTACCCACAGCTCTGATGTCTGGATCTGACTGGGTAGTGAGGAAAGCCAGAGCCCATCTATACCTTTGAAACACAGGGCTGTGAGAGCCAAGGGAGCCCCCCCTCCAAAAATTTTGGCTGCCTGAGCACAGGGTGATTTTGGAGATCATGTAGCAAAGGGCTGTCCCATTCCTTTGGTGGCCTTGGCCAGATGCTGCTTCCAGACTGCAGGGAGGCCCCAGCTGGGCTGCATCCTGCTCCCCTCTTGCTGTGGGAGAAGCTTCTAAGCCAGTTTTCACCATTTGGCTCCTGGCTGAGCTCCAGCTCCTGCAGTGTCACAGCCATGCCTGGGGCAGTGGGGACCAGCTGCTCCGAAAGGGAAGCAGGAGCAAAGTGCAGTAACAAGGCAGGCAGGAGCAATGCCCTCAGCAAGACATGGAGCAGTGAGTGTGGATCAGGATCAGAGCCACAGGCAGCAGTCAGGGTCAGGAATGAGTGCAGGGATCACCTAGCAAGGCTGCAGTGACTGCAGGAACCAGGCTGAGGTGAGGCTGGAGTCACAGCTGCTGGGATAGGGGCAGGCACAGCTGTGGTGTGGAACAGGTGGGTTCTAATGTTAAAGCAATTCCCAAGGGCAAGGAAAGGCAGGTCCTTGCTTCTGGCATTCTTCTCAGCAGCCCCTATCAGTGAGAGATGACCTTGGCCAGGTAAACTCCTTAACTTAGCCAGCTACACTCCTGGAAAGGGGTTGCACTCTAGGCTCTGGCACTGGGAGCCTTCTCTGGGAAATTCTGAGGGAAGGCTCTGCACAGCTGACTGAACAAACTCCCTGGATGTGGCAGGGATGTCTGTCCCCTTGCCTGGAACATGTGACATGGCAGATCTGGGACCTGCCTTGTTGGCTGGGTGAGCTGGGATGCAGCAGGTGGATTAAAGCTTTCTCTGGTGCAGGAAGCCCACAAGATGGTGAGAGAAGCCAACACCAAACAGGCTGCAGCAGAGAAACAGCTCAGGGAGGCCCGGGGCAAGGTGAGTGAGTGACTCTCTGTGACTTCATTTTTGGGGTTGGTGTGGTGGCACCTCTGCCCAGCCTGGCTGTTTGTTGGCTGAGCAGAGTGAAGTGCAGCTTTATCTCTCTGAGATGCTGTGGTCCCTTTCCAGCAGAGCCTTGAGTGAGAGGGAGAAGCCCTCACAGACATCCTTGTAGTCTCCTGCAGATCCAGCTCTCATTTGGGAAGTGGATCCACAGAGAAATAATGAGTTCAGTTGCCACAGCTCTGGGATAGAAGGATAGAGCAGGGACATGGGGAGTTGGAATTTCCTGACACGGCTGCACCACAGGGCTGCTCAAATGGCTCCATCTTGAGGAGAGAGACATTTCTTTGGAGTTATTAGTTCTGAAAAGAGCCTGGGACAAAAGGAGTAGATTTCCAAACAGCTGCTGTTTAAAATTCTGGCTGATGGTGGCACTGGGAGGATGGTGAGGGGCTTCGTGGCTGGGCTTGTAGCTGCTTCACTGTGGTTTCAATGTTTGAGGGGATGCAGCAAATGGAGCCCAGCAGATGCTGAGGGTGACTCTTGCTTGTGTCCCCAGATTGACATGCTGCAGGCAGAGGTGACAGCCCTGAAGACGCTGGTGATCACATCCACACCCTCCTCCCCGAACCGGGAGCTGCACCCTCAGCTGCAGAGCCCCTCCAAAGCTGGCTTCAGGAAGGGCCACGGGCGGAACAAGAGCACCAGCAGTGCCATGGTGTCAGCTGCCAGCCAGAACGTGGCTCCAGAGCCTGTCAGCCGGGAGTGCAGAGAGGTGGGTGAGGGACATCGGCTGCATCGGCCTCAGAGCCGCCACTCCGGGAGCTCCAGGCTTCCCACGGAGCTCTGGGTCTCACTGAGCAGCTGTTTGTGCCCTGTTCCCTAAATTTGTGCTGAGGCAGGCACTGGAGGGCTTCCTTTTGTGGGGGTTTCCTCTTTGTCGGGACAGGAAACAGTTGAAGGATCACAGAGGGGCAGATCCAGGGGGTGCCAGTGCTGTGAGTGGATATCGAGAGCTGCTGAGCAGAAGGCAGTTCCACTAGCCAGATGTGGACACATCTGTCCTGGGAAGCAAATAGGAGGCAGGAAAAATGAAGCTGAAGAGGAATGTGGTGGGGGAATATGTCTCACTAGTGATTTTTTGGGAACTGCAGCCTGTGTCATGAAGAACTGTTGAAGGAACACAAAGGCTTGTTAAAGATTTGGATCTGTGATTTCTTTCTGGAGGCAACTTCCACAGGGTGCAGATCTCCTGGGGTTTCAAATCTCAGGGCTCAGCCTCCAGAGTGCCCAATGTTATGTATCAAGGATGGGATGGTTTTTTGTCCCTCAGAATCCTTACGTGAGAGGCGATAAAAGGGAACCTGGTATTCAGAGAGTTGCTGAATAGGTGCTCTCTGTGAAAGAGCTTAAATTGGGCCTAAAAATGGGAATTTCTGTTCCCTTTTTGCGCCTCAAGCTGAAGTCTAAAGATGTGGCTTGTGGCCCTGTGGTGCCTTGAGGACCATGCTCAGTTCCTGCAGGGGAGGGCTTGAGCCTTTCTCTGTATCTCATGTTTTTTACCTCCCTCTTTGCCTGTCTCTCTAAACCTCTTCCTTCACTGTCTGTCTCTCCCTCTGCCCTCCAAGTCTGGTTTCCCTGCTCTCCTCTCCCTGCTCCTTTGCATCCTCCCTGGGAAGGCTATCCACATCACCTATGAGCCAGGCTGGCAGGCCTTGGGAGCAGATGCTTCCTCCTCCTCCTCCTCACGGCAGGTAACCAACCTTTGGGAACGGGTGGGACCCACCTGCCTCTCACGCTTCCAGCCTTTCAATTCCAGCTTCCTTTTATGCTAATCTTTTTTTTTCTTTCATTTTGTTTTCCTCCATTTTTTTCATCTTGTGGCTCTGAAGCTGTTGCTGGTCCCAGGTGAGCAGTCTCCATGGCACAGAGGGGATGTGCTGGAATCTGGATTTTCCAGCTGCGTTCACTCATGTTCTTTGTGTTGCTCAGCTTAGTTTTATTTTTTCCTTTCAGAAGCTTTTGTTGGGCTTGTAGGAGCTGCTCTGTCAGTCAGGTTGGTGCTTTGCCCAGCGATCCATCTGGGATTTAAATGCTAGATCCCACAGAGTGTCCTATTGCCCCTCAGCTGCTCCCATCATTCCTACCATGGGTTGAGCGTGCACTTTGTCTATTCAGTGGTTGTGTGGTGGCCTTCCTGCAGCCACAGCAAGGAGGAAAAGCCACCTGGAGGAAAATGGGGTAGAGAGCTGCCTGTAGGCTTCTGGCACACATAACCCAGGGTGTCTGTCACTCAGCACAGAACTGCTGCTGGGTGGGAAACAGATCTTTGGAGCCAAGCAGCTTCTCTCAGACACTTCTGTGATGTCTGAGCCTCTCCAGATGCCAGAGCAGATGTTTCATGGGTTTCCTGCATATAACAGGTACTTTCTGATGTATTCCTCCCTGTTCCCCTTCCTCTTGGACACTCACTGCAGGTCGACTCCATTTTATTTGCTGAGTTCCAGGCCTGGAAGGAATCTCCAACTTTGGACAAATCCTGCTCCTTCCTGGACAGAATTTACCGAGAAGATGTAGGACCTTGTCTGGACTTCACCAAGCAGGAGGTGAGTGCTGGAGAAGCAGGAGCAGCTGGCAGCTCTGGAGTGTTACCTTCCTGGAATTCATTCCTGCTCTCCCTTGTTTTGCTGCAGCTGTCGGAGCTGGTGCGAGTGGCTGTGGAGCAGAACACCCTCACCATCGAGCCAGTGGCTTCCCAGGCTGTCCCTGTGGGGAAGGTGGCAGCAGAAGAGTGTGGTGGCCCCAAGTAAGGACCATGTCTCCCTGCCTTGTCCCCTCCTTGCTGCTGGTTTGTCCCCTGTCATGGAGTGGTGTGACAGGCAGCATGGGGCCACTTCCCACTAGCAGGAGTGATGTATATTCCAAACAAAGAGGAGGGAATTTATTCAGATATTAAATTTAAGTCCTTTCTTACCTTCTGAGGTGTCCCTGTGACAGAAGGGACGTGCAGGTTTCCCACCACTCTCCTGCAAATTATTCCCCAAACAACCCATCCTGTGTTTATCAGTTTCTTTTGATTTTTTAAATTTTTTTTTTTGTCTTCACAGTGGCTTCCGGTCACAAATCCTAACGTAAGTGAAATATTTATTGTTCAGCCAGTGATCAAAGGTCTCTGGAGCATTAACAAGTCACTAACTCAGCACCATGTGGCAGCTTGGAGGCTTTTGCTGAGCTGACCTAACTCTTTAACTCTGTCTAAATTCCACCCAGGCAGGATGGGAAGGAACCCATTGGCAATAAAATACCCAAAAGGAATTTGTTCCCTCTTTTCCCAGAGGCGAAACACTGATTTTTATGGCAATTTTGGTTTGTTTGATTGTGATGGCTGTGGTTTTACACAAGTAGTACCAATCAAGCAGGAGTCACTCTTTTCCAGGATGTTGCAATGCTCAAATATGTGGCTCCTTACAGGTATCTTGTTTACAAAGTTTTTGGTCATCCTGCACCTCCTGGGAATTCAGTCTCCTTGGGTTGTGTTAATATTTGGTCAATGATTACTTCACCTTGCATCTGGACACTTGGAACCCGTGCTTCTACTCTTGGCTAATGTTTGCCTTGAGAACAGTGGAAAACAAGCCCAGGGACAAGCTCAGGAGCTCTCTGAAACATCTCCCCTCTGCTGTCACCTCCTGTGGCTCCCCAGAGAAGGTTTTTTGCAGTTTGGGAGTGATGTTCCTCTTCCTACTGAGTCCGTGAGGAACGTGGTGATAACTGTGCACTAGAAAATTCTGCTTTAGTGCTTTAAGTGGTGATGGGAATCATCTGCCTTGCAAATAGCAGGAGAAAATGGAAGAAAATAAAGCAGTGCTGCACCCCTTGCTGGTGATTGTATGGAAAAGGCTGTTTTCACCCTCTGAAATCTCAAAATTGGGAAGCCAAGCTCCTTTCCTGTCTGCCCAAGGAAGGGTTGGCTTGTTTTGAGTTCTTGGTATGTGCAAATCCTGCTCAAATGCTGGATTTACCTGTTTTGAGGCCACCTTTGGTGCCCAGCCAGCATGTTTACATCTCACCACGAAAGCTGAGACACCTGAGCCTGCCCTGGAATGTGGGGGACATGTGCAGAGACCAGGGACATTGAGGCTCTGCTCCAGCCTCACCTCTCTAATAATTTCCTGTGGTTTCCTCTGGGGCTGTGTGTCAGGGAAAAGGTGCTTTCACCTAAAGTCTCCTAAACATTTATGGAATATTTCCAGGAGCAAGAGAATATCAGCCAAGGGGTTTTTTTTTTTCACTTCTTAACGCTGCCTGACCCAGGTGTGGCTTCTGATCTCTCACTTCCATCTCTCCAGGTGGCTGAATTGCTGGATCTGTGCTGTGCCAGCAGATTGCTGAAGTGCTTTTCCCTTTCCCTGCAGGAAATGTGCTCTGAGTGGCCTCCCCAGGACCTGCAAGCACCGGATCATGCTGGGGGATTCTGGGAATTACTACTACATTTCCCCTTCCTGCAGGGCCAGGGTGAGTCCTTCACCTCCTCAGGGTGCCTTAACCTTCCAAAATTATTCCATACCCTGCAGTGGACGAGTTCCTAAGGGTCAGCCCTGGAATTGAGGAAAAATTGTGGGATTTGAGGTTGTTCCTGAGGTTGAGGTGGCCCTTAGTTGATGATTAGGGGGCAGATCCAGCTCTTCCTTCTGCTTTCTGATAACCTTCAGTGCGTTCACTGGCCATGATTTCATTCAGTACAGAGCTTTGATTGTTTGGTTCTATTGTTATTATTTAATTCCCCTTTGTAGAACACAATAATTTTATACTCTTTGGAGGCTGTTGCTGTTCCAGTCAGATCCGTGCCTGGCAGTGGGAACAAACTGTCCCTTCTGTGGAGGGGAGGGAGAAGGTGGATCATTTCTTAATGTTGCTATTGGGGCTCTTGGTTCAGTGGAGGATTTTAGAAGTTAATTCTTTCCTGAGCTGCATTTTTGAAGAGCTGATCCCACAAAAAGTTGTTTTTGTGCACGGGTTTGACTCATTTTCATCACTTACACCAAAGCAATGTCTCAAATCTTTTGTTCTTTTTTTTTTTTTTCCCCCTCTGTTTCCCTCAGATCACAGCAGTGTGCAACTTCTTCACCTATATCCGCTATATCCAGCAAGGCCTGGTGAGGCAGGATGGTAAGAGCTGGCTCCAGGGGGATGCTTTCTATGGAGGCAGCTGGGGGGAATTGGGAGGAGCTGTTTGGAGTGACAGGAGTGGGGTCAGCTGGGGGTGTCCTTGAGAAGGAGATAAATGACAAAGAAAGGCATGAAGGGAGGAGGGGTGCATCTCTTCCCTCCTTATCAGCTTCCTGGAAGCTTTGCTCAGGGGTGGAGCTGGTAAGGGGTGACCTGATGGGCCTGTCCTGCTTCCCTCCCCTTTGGGAGTGCTGGGAGCACAGCAGAGCAGGAGCTGGTGGCCAGCTGTACCCTCCTCACTGATTCTTTGGTGTTTTTTTCCCCTTCTCTGCCCCTTTGTGCTTTGCAGTGGAGCTGATGTACTGGGAGGTCATGCGGCTCCGGAGGGAGATGTCTCTGGCCAAACTTGGATTTTATCCCACTGAGATGTAAGCAGAGCTCTGAGCATGGAGGAAACTGCTCCTGGAGGAAGGGCTTGGAGTGCAGTGCCTGTTCTGCTCCCTCCCACCTTCCCTCTGCCTGGAGCAAGGAGCAAAAGGCACAAGTTCTACCTTCAGCTGTCCCACTCCTCCAAGTGTGACTGGAATGCAGCTGCCACGCTGCCCCTGGAGCTGGGCTGGCCCTGGCTGCTCCAGGATGGCCATCCATGGACTCTGGAGTCTCCTATATGCAGTGTATAACCATTTTTTTAAAACCTTTTGTTTTTATATGCAGCCTGCTTTGGCATAACCCGAGGCCAGGCCTGTGCAGGGTGAGAATTCTGGACCTTCCTTGTGAGCCAGGACAGATCTGTCAGGACAGATGCTGGCTGTCTGTTCCACTCTTTTTTTTTGGGGATGGACAGTGCTGTCCCCGAGGTCCTGCTGACCACAGCAGCCCTGAAAATGCCAGCAGAGCACAATGATCTTGAACAGTTTGTTTCCAAGTACTTCCTTGTTCCTTCTCAAGGAGCCTGCGAGAGAAGCTCGTTGCCAGCGGAGTCACAAAGAGGGATTTGTTCCTGTTTTTAGCTGGATGTTTGGCACTGGCTTATGCAGGCTGGGGGATGGCTGGAGCTGTGCACCTGGGGCCTCCAGCAGAAGAAAGGGAGCAGGGAAATTCCCTAAATCCCAGCTGGCTGCAGGATTTTTGCCCCTGGACTAGGGAATCTGCTGCAGTTGTCAGAGGCAGATGCAGGACCCTGTGACAGTCCCTTGTGTGAAGTCCCCCATGATGCTCCTAAACACAAACTTCACCCACAAACAAGCCTTGGAGCTGTTCCTGTTCTTGAGGGAGCTCTAGGCAGTCCTGTTCCCACTCTTCAGGCAGAACCCACATCCCAGGTTGGGTTCTTTGTGTCTCCAGGAGGAGCATGCCCAGGCTGGGCAGTCCCAAAGCCCAGAGATTCCTTCCCAGTGTTACATCAGACCTGGAGATGCCTGTCCACTGGGAATCACAACTTTTCCTGGGCTGTCACTCCCTGGTGAGGGAATCTGAGACTTCTTTGTGTGCACATGAGGGATGTGGCTGAGGTTCCTGCCTGCCCCAAAGTCTGCTGGGAGGGAGGGATGTCACTGGAGCTGTAGGAATGCACAGGCCTGACACATCCTGAACTCAGACCCAGGTCTATTAAAGCCATGACAGTATTTTGTAGCTAATTTAGCCTTTTTTTCAGTGACTCTGGAATCAGCTCAGCCATCACCCACTCTGGGGTTTTCACTTGTGACAGAGTTATCACTCTGTCCCTCTGCCACCCTCAGCAAGCTGGTGCCCATCCTCAGCTCCACAATTCCATCCTCTCCTGAAGGACATTACAGTAGGAACTTGATTTTCTTCCACTGAGCTGCTGGATTTTGTCTAAGGGAGAGAGAAATAACACAGCTTTGGTTTCCCCAGCTGTGGATTTCAGCTCAGGTGAATTCCACCCCTGGAATTTCTCCCTGCATCTCTTCCCCCATCCTTTCTATCTCTCCATGTCTTCCTGTGTGGTGAGCTGCTACACTGCACAAACATTGCAGCTCTGGGAATGAGATGATCTCTCTGGCTGGGAGATGTTTTGGTTTGTGGGATATTTTTTCCCCTTGGTATCACATTGAAAAGCACTTTGAGACAGAAGGAACTGGAGCAATACCTTGTCTGAGGTTGTCTTGCATTTCAAACGAAGCAGAACAATTTGTGAAGGAAAATGAAGTCACTCTGTTAGCAGTAGCATGGTTGCACCCTGCTCTTTCATAAAGGAAAATAAACATTTGCTGTTAACCTCTACAAGCCTGGTTGGAGTTGGAGGCTTGGGGTGCAAGAGAAAATCCTACAGGATGGTGTTTGGGATGTTTTTATTCATCAGAGCAGGTACCTGTTCTTCCTGCTTGGTTGTGTCTCCTTTCATTTGCTGGCTTGAAGCATTGCATGGGTAATTGGGGGATCTTCTTCCCTCCTCTTTCCTGATCAGTCTCCCCCTTCTCAGCAGGCAGAGATTTTGGGTCGCTCTGGTTTCACTAAAACCATTTGCTCTCCTCCCTGCTCAGCTCTGCACATTAACATGGAAGATCTCCTCATCCCCTCTGGGAGATGGCAGTGGGAGAGCTGTGTGCAGAAAGGGATTTAATTTCATTTTCACTTAAAAAGCCACACAAGAATCCGGTTGTGCAGCACAGTCAGGCAGCCACGAGAGGGCACAGGCAGCCCAGGCAGGGATTGTCCTCCCTCCCTCATTCCCTCCCTGTCCTCCCTGGGAGAATGGAGCATCTCCAGGTCCAACCCGCTGCTGACCTTCCCTGCAGCCTCTTGACAGGGAAACATTTCTGCAGCTTCCCTGCGCTGCTGGGAAAGGGAATTGGGCAGCTGGAGAGTGGAAAGGAAAGGAAGGATTTGGATTTCTGCAAGGGATGTTGGGTGAGGCACTGGGAATGTTCTGCTGTGTCTGGGTCTTTCACTGTAATGTCAGCAGGGACTGCTGTCAGAAACTTCCCTGTGACATTGGTTCCTAAACTTCTAAGGTATGAGAAGACATCATCTCCTATTCCCAGCCTTTTCCACATGAACTTTCCTGCTGTTTCTCCCCTCATAAATAAACCAGAGTTTGAGCAGGTCCTCTGGTACCTTCTGCAATCTTGTCCCCACAAAGGGTCTGCCAGCCTGTCCTGGGCTGAAATAAAGACCTTCAAAGGGATGTGAGTTCAAAAATCTGCTTTTATAGATCTGTTTGACTTGCTTGATTTTGTTTTCATCCCTCTCCCTCGAGCTTGGGAGAGAAAAGGGATATGTGGGTATTTGGGTGATGGTGGAGGTTAGTGTTGTGCACAATGAGGTGCTTTTAAGCATTTGGATATTACTGTTTGAAAAACTGGGGTTTAGATCTGAGAGATTTGGTTGCTCCTTGCAGTTCCCTGTGTCTGCTGGCTGTGTCTTTTCCCTGCCTGTGGAATTACTCCAGGTTTGCTCAGGGCTGTAAATCAGGCTGTCTTTGTGCAGCTGGTCAGGCTGTCCCCACACGCCCACACACAGAGATGGATGGTTCCTGTTCCCAGGAACCAACAAATGAAAGATTCTTTTTTTTTTAAATTTTTTTTTATTATTTGCTCTAGGCACAATCAAGGAAAAGAGAGAAGATTAGCAGCTGGCCTCAGAAAAGTCAGGACTTTCCATTCTTTCCTGACCTTCCTGTAGCAAGAATCCATCAAAGCAGAGAGGATCTCTGTACAACAGACAGCACTGGGCCAGCCACAGGGAAATTCCAGTCATTTTGGACATTCAGAAAGCGTGGCCCTGCCAGGAAAAAGTCAGATGTCCTGGCACAGCTCTCAGTGTGCACGTGGCACCCAGGGCTGGGGCTCTGGGTGGCCAGTTCTGCCAAGGCAGCCCATTCCTAATAGGAGCAAATTCCCGTGGTGCCACCAGTGCTGGGAGCCAAGGGGTCGGATTTGCTGTTTATCATGTCAATATTCCCATGTTTGTGCAAGGCTCACTGGGCTGAGCTGGAAGGTTGACTTTAGCCAGGCTGAGAAGGCAGCTGGACTTTGTGCTGGTTTATATAACTTCCAGAGAATGTTTCACCTCCTTTGGGAGTAGATTAGGAGGGAAAGGGAACGTAGAGAAAATGAGACTTGGCCTCGTTGCGGGCTGGATGTGAGGGGAAGAAGGGAAAATGGCTTTGGAATGGCCTTAAGATGAAGGAGGGTAGATTTGGATGAGATATTGCAAAGAAATCCTTCCCTGTGAGGGTGGTGAAGCCCTGGCACAGGGTGCCTAGAGGAGCTGTGGCTGCCCCTGGATCCCTGGAAGTGTCCAAGGCCAGGTTGGATGGGCTTGGAACAACCTGGGACAGTGGAAGGTGTCTCTGCCCATGGCAGGGGATTGGAATGAGATGGGCTTTGAGATCCCTTCCAACCCAAACCATTCTGGGATTCTGTGATAAATCTGAGCCAGTGGTGTCCTGGCTCAGGAGATGAGATAGCACTGGCTGGAATGATGGAGCAGAGGGACAGCAGGGGAAGTTTAGGAAAGAAGAGGCACTCCTTAGCTTTTGTTTGGCTTCATCTTGAAATGATTCCCCTTGTAGGAGAAAACATCGGCTGCACAGGAAAAGCTGAGTCACTGATAAAAATCTGGTTATTTACAAGTGACTCCAGTGATGGAGAAGCCATTTGTGCAGGAGTAGAAGTCCCAAAACAGCTCCCCATGGGACTGTGCCAGAGAGGGGAGCTGGGAGAAGGAAGCTGAAGGTGGAGGTGTTCCCCAGGAAGCTTTGCAGTGCAAACCCCTGCATTCAGTCCTGTGCTGCTCACAGAGCTTCCAGGGATATCCATGTGGGCACACAGAACATCCTGAGCTTTTAACTCTGCTAATGCTTCCAGTTTCTGCTCCCTCTCTGGTTCTGGGGCTGCAGGCTTCCCTCTGGCAGATGGGAAATGGCTCAAGGACAGCTCCCTGCCCCTAATTCCCCTGGCTCACTGTGCTAATTCTGCTCTGTTAATCACCTTAGAGTCAATTTAAGGTGCTTCATGCCAGTGGACACTTATGTGGGTCACAGCTCAGTGACACCTTTGCTCTTTCTGCACCTGGACAGAGGTGACTTGTCCCTTGCCTTTGGTGACCTTCCCCTTTGTCAGGCCACCAGTGCCATCTGGCAAAACCAGGAGGAAGGAGGGAAGCACCAATCCAACTTTCCATCAAACTGAGGGCAGTGATAAGTCATGTCTCAGGAGAGCTGGAGCAGTGTCTGATGGTCCCACGGTGCTTTTGGGCAAGGAAAGTTTTGCAACCACCCCAAAATCTTGGCAGCTCTGGCAGACATTAATCCTTAATAGGAGAGGGAAGATGGGTTCCAAATCTGGTTTGTTTCACACTGGAATGATGTGTATGTGGAGAAGACCTCGTGGACTGTGTTTGAGTAGTGTCTGAACCAACTGAGTTGGGAAAACCCAAAAAAATATTTTTCTGTTGTCAGCAGTTGGGCATCGCTACTTTCTCCTCCTCGTGCTGGTTTTAAAAGCCTGGCTTTACACATTCAAAATACACAAATGAGTTAAACCCTCTCTCTTACTGCAGCACGTGAGACTCATCCCTGTGCCAACACCACCACATCCAGGAGAGCTTCTCTGAAGCCATTTACTGAATATTTCAATAGAGACCTGTAAAACTGTTCCTCTCTGTTTAGAGAGACATTGCAGAAAGGAAATTGCTTCCTAATCTCTGTTCTCTGTTTTGTGTTTGATTCATTTGTGCATCACAGGGCAGAGCAGGCTCAACATCTCTTAGCTTTTAATTCTTTATTTTATGCAGACAGAAACGTTCCCAGGGAATGGTTTGGGCTTGAAGGGATCTCTAAAGATCATCCAGCTCCTGACTTGCCCAGAAGCTCCTGCTGCACCATTCAAGCCCAGACATCCTCTTACTGTGGAGCTGTTGATTTTCTGCAGGGATGTGGAGGAGTCATGGTGCTGGAATGCTGCTGGAACACTGTGGCTTCATCATTCCTTGCCCTCTAGTGCTGTTGGATGCTGTTTCTCACATACTTTCACCAAATCAGGTGCTCAGTTTTAGACTCAGTGAGCTCCAGCTTGATGGGGAGACAAGAATGAGCAAGGCATGGAATTGGAATTGGCATTGGCAGCAGCACTTTGATTTTATGTCACACTTTATTTTCCCCTCCCCAGGGTGATGGTGAAGCACAGGCTGTGCTGCTTTGCTCTGCTGGGGGTTGTGAGTGTGCCCTAAAGGTTTGTGGACTTGCAAAGGGTGATAATTTCAGCTCTGAGTGATTTACCTGGAGATGCTAGACCAGGAACTGGCTCCAGCTGAGAAGCCAGCAGCATCTTCAGCTCAGAACCCAGACTTCCAAGTTTTATTAGGCATCTGTCAGCAATGAGGGAACAAAACACCCAGAGAAAGTGCAATATAGCTCCTACATTTTATAGAAAAACCAACTGCTGCTTAATGAGGGCCAGGCTAATTGAGGCCAATTAAATTAATCAGGTAAGTGAACCAGCCACACCCATTCCAAGGAGGATGGGTGCAATCACAGGCAATTACTGTGATTAATCCTCTCACTGTCAGCCCCACAGCCAGCACCTGGCCAAGAAGTTGGGGAGTTACCTAACTGTGCTCAGGAGGATGCTGCAGGCGAAGGTGGTGCTTCCAGGTGAGGATCCTTCTTCTTGGCTTTTTCCCACTCCTTTCTCGAATTTCTGCTGAGCCTCCCTTGACCTGAGCAGCCTGGGCTTGACCTTCAAACCTCAGTGGCTGGCACAAGGTGGAAAAGCTCTGACACAGGGTATTTTAGCACACGTCATTATTCACCCCAGTGAAACTTCTGTTTGTACCCTCCAACCTCTGTGGGGGGGTAGATAACACCTTTATTTTTGTTTTGTATTATTATTTCTTTTTATAATTTATATTATTTTATGTTCTGCTGTGAGGGAATCATTCACCTTCTGGCTCGCTCTGGAATTATGGATTATTCCCTTCATACTCTTTACAACATGGTTTCCAAATGGATAAGTGTGTGGCTGGAAATGTGAAGGAGTATTCACCTTACAGCAGCTCCAACAATGCCCTGTTCTGTAGAATCCCCAGGACAGAGGGATGGTGTAGGGAGGGCTCAGTATGGAAGTGTTTCTATGTGATATTTGAGGAATTTAGGCTAATTTTTCAATAAAATACTTATAACATGATATAACCCAGCACAAACACTGGAAAAAAATTGAGGATTTTTCAGAGGTTGAGCTTGCTGTTGTTTATTTGGAGTTTTTTTTAACAGAGTTTCAAAAACCTGTTGCGAGGAGGAAGCTCACAAATGTGGCTGCCCCATCCCTGGAAGTGTTCAAGGCCAGCTTGGAGGGGATAAAAATTGTACATCTGAACACCATGAAGCTGTTTCTCCCCATGCTGATGGCACACACAAATTATGTTGTTAAGAAGTTTCCTGAAACATTTAGAACTGGGCCCCTGCAGAGTAAGTAAAACATGATTTTTTAAAAGCAATATTGTTCATGGATGAAGCTATTGATTTGTAACAGTTAATTTTTGTGTAAGAGCCACCTGTGTTTGCATTAGGGGAACCTGTTTGTTTTGGGATGAAATGAAAGCCCTAGAAAGGGGTCATTTTCTGCTTTGAGTTCTGTGACACCTCGTGGCACCTGCTTTTGGGCAGGATGAGTTTGCCTATGGAGCAATTCCTCTGGACTCTGGCAAGCTCCAGTGTTGGTTTTAGGGGACAGATAAGGATAATCTGGCTATCACTTTGCCTCCTGACCCTGGACAGCCTGTGAGTCCCTTTGTCTGCCCCTTCACCTGATGGGACAGATCTCAATGGGTTCATCTGGCAGAACCAGCTCTGTTAAAGCCTCTGGGCTGACCTCAAAACAGTTTTGACCTAAAATCCACTGCTGGTGGCGACCCAAAACCCAGCATTGGATGGAGCTGTGGGTTGAAAAAGCTGCTGCAAGGTGCTCACCACATCCCAGGATGAGCCATGAATGGGCACAAAATGGACTTCAAGAAATTTGTAATATGCTTCTGTGAAGTTTTCACAATTTTGTTCTCAGCTGCTTCCTCAGACAGTCTGGAGCCCAAGTTTGAGTGGCCAGGCAAATCTTTGACAGGAAAATCTCCTTTCCTTTGGTGTTTGTTCCCAGGATGAGGGGAGGCAGCAGCAGTGATCCTGAGATTGTGAAGGCTAATAAAGAAATCCATCTGTGTTATTAAAGTCAATGGTATCAAAGTAATTCCACTAATTTCACCACATGAAGTGGAAAAAGGACTTTCCACACTCACTGGCTAACAGCTCCTCCATAAAAAGCCCCAGGAAAACCAAGGGAAGCCATAATAAGGAAGTCTGATCCCAGGTCCTTTTTTAGTTTGCTTCCACTTAGTGTTCTTGGCTTGGGATCTGATTTTGAACTGCTAAAAAAAAAAAAACAAACCAGTTACAAAGCTAAATCTGAAATTGGAGCTTGCATCACGCTTTATGTCAAATTCTACCCTGACTCTTTACAATTTTGAACAGGTTTTTGATCTCAGAGCAAAACCTGCATGGTGACATTCCCACCCTAGAAATGTCCTGACTTGCTTAGTTGGCATCTCCATGCCCACCTGCTTGTGGGTTTGTATGGCAGAAGGCACTCCAAGAGGGAACAAATTCCCTGAGCACCAATGGCTCTGGAAAAAAAAAACAAACAAACCACATAAAGCATTTTTATGGTCAACAAATAGTTATGATTTTATTGAGTGGCAGAATACACAAAGAAAAAAAATTGTTCTTTTTGAGTTACTGGATTTTTTTATTTTTATTTTCAAGAATTAAGAAAAACCAGGAGCTGTCCTATAGGGAATGTGGGTTTGCTGTTTTAACATTGGAAAAGTTAGGGCTTTGTTAGGAAGGCTTTCTTGGGAAGGCATCTGCTAAGGAAAAGTATGTCTTTGCTCTAATGAAGACCTCAAATGCAGCCAGAGAGCTCAGCCCCTGCAGCAGGGAATGATGGTGCCTGGACATGGGTTCTGATGAGCCTCCCAAGCCCTATTTCAGTGAGCAGTTGGGATCTAGACTCCTCAAATCCATGCTGGGAGGGAAAACTCCAAGGAAAGTCTCCTAATTCCCACAGTGCCTCTCCCTGGAAACTGGGGGCAGTGAGTCCCTGCTCCCAGAGCTGTGGGAGGGGGGCTCAGTGTGAGATCCAGCTCACTCCGAGGTGCCTGTGGATGTCACCAGTCCCTGCCACCCCCTCTGAGCCCCAGCTCTGCCCTGTCCTGCCCTGTGTCTCCAGCACAGCCCTCCAGGCAGATTCCAGCTATGCTGGGAGATCATGGGACACCTGATTCCAAATTTTTCCTCCTTCATCCCTCAGTATTTTTTCTCCCACTCTCATGCATCCCTCCCCAACCCCTGACCTTCCCAAACTTCTCCCATCTCTCATTCTCCTCCCAAAACACACCCAGAGGCTTCTCTTTGCTGCAGTTTGTGCTTTTCTCTGGCATCCTTGATCATCCTGGTCCTCCAACTCCTTCTCCAGTTCCCCACAGTGAGTGGGGAGAACAAATCCAGTCCTTCCCTGGCTGTTGTTTGATTCTCTGCCCTGAAACCAGCTCCCCATTGCCATGTGTGTAGCTGGGTTCAATAAACCCTGGCAGTCTCCCAGCACCTCTTACTGGCTTAGGGTTTTTTTTTTTCATGTTTGTGTCTCATTACAGTGCAAATGAATGACCTTTATCAAGAGAGAAAGTGGACAAGATTTCACCTCATTATTTTCAGAGAAACTGGTTAGTTAAGAGTCCTCAGAAAGCTGGGCAAACTGTGCTGAAAATTCTGTGTTTCAGTTATTTTGATGGCAGATTTTAACCTGCTCATGTCTCACTCATTGCTGCCTTGTTGGAGACAAAGCTCATGGGAAGTTTATATCCATCTACATTTCCAGTCTTACTGAAACTTCTGGAATATCTCCAGATAAACCTAATTTTACTTGGAGAACAATGATAACAAAGCAGATTGATGCAGGCTTCCAGGGTTCTTTGTCAGGAATCTCTTTGACCTGCTCCAGTTAAAGAGTGGAGAGCTTGTAGAATCCTGGAATGATTTGGGTTGGAAAGGACAATAAAGATCATCCAATTCCACTTTCCTACCGTGGAGAGGGACACCTTCCCTAGATCAGGTTGCTCCAAACCTCATCCAACCTGGCCTGTAACACTTGCAGGGATGGGGTGTCAACAAGGAATCAAGGCAGGTAAAAACCAGCTCAAATTCCAAGATAGAAAGCTGGGATTTTTGGAAGGAGAGGAAAAAGCTATATGAGCCAAAGAGGCTTTGCCTGAAAAATGAATAAGTTTTTTTGGGGAAAAAATGCCCATTTCCCTAAGAGCTGATCTTTCCCCAAGATCAACCCAAACAGTTTCCCAAGAAGAGAGGTGAGAAGAGAAGAAGGGGACAGGGCTAAGGAGGAAAATATTTGCTCTGGAAATAAGACAAAAAAACCCCAAGGGCTGTCAGAAGAATAGGCTGGATATTTAAAAGCTTGCACTGCTGATGCCACTGTGCTCGTGGTCATCCTTGCTGGAGCACAGTGAGGTACATTCAAGGAAAGGGTGCACAAATTAAGGCAGTCCTGATGAGGTTAGCCAAATTCCAGCTGAGCTCCTTACTACCTGCCTGGGAAATTACAGCATCCAGAAGGATGTTATTCCTGTAGCTTTTCACCCTAAACATTCCTGGTGGTACTTGGGTGAGCAAGACCCCCAGAACAAGCCCTTTACAAACCATAAGCGTTGCTTGCTGAAGTTGCAAGATGCTGAATTCCCCACTGTAAGCAAAGATAAAATCTCATTTTATTCTCCAAAGAAGGTGGGGGAGGGATTACATTTTTTTTTCAATGCTGGCCACAGTCCCAGAGTCGTCTCTATTCATGATGAAGCACCTTGCTGATCTGTGGGATGCTGCTAGGATTCAGGGATTTGACAGAGAAGATCCAGTTTCAGAGCTGAGGGAAGTAATGAGGTGTGCAAAGTAACCAGAGTCTCCCTCCTGGTGTTTCCAGGGAGCACCGAGGCAGATGCTGGAGCTGGAGGCTGCTTTTGGAAGCATGGCCCTTTGTCCTAAACCAGATATCTCTTCTGTTGAGTTGCAGCTGAACCTGAACCCTTGGATTTATTTGGGTCCAGAAGCACCTGGAAGTTGTCCAACCATATCTCCCGATAAGCCATTAGCGAATTTTGATAATTAGGTGCTGGGCAGAAAATTGAGCTTTAGACAGCTTGTAAGAGGGATCTGCAAAGGTCTCACATCAGCAGCACAGCCTGGGCAGGGCTGATTCCAGCTGGGATTGACTGTTTGAGCAGCTCCTCCTTTGGCAGGGAGAACTTCTCTTCTCCTGTGATTGTTCCCAAGGGAAGGGTGAACAGTGCCAAGGCTCCTGGCCTCTGGCAGGCAGGAGGAGGCTCGGTGCCTGCCAGGCATGTGCAGACAGGCAGAACTCTGGGTTTCTGCAGGGCAGGATGGTGAAAAGGCCATTTGTGGTTCCCCCGGAGCTCTGAGGAGCAATTAGCACGTTTTGCTTGTGTGATTGTTTTGGTCTTTTGTGTGATTTACTGACAATTCGATGTGCCAGACCTGCTGCTCATTAAAGAGAAAACAGACCCTCTCCTGAAGAAGACATTTTGCTGTTTAAACCCAGAAATCTTCTGCAGACCCCTGGGAAAAGGGGGCTGATCCTAAAAACACGGCTATGTTAACCCTGCTGTGGTTAGGAGTTAGCTGTGCAGGGCCAGGTCACAGCTTGCTCTAAAGGGATGCTACGATGAGAGAAGGGGAGGAGGCAGGGAAAGGAGGGAGCTGGGCTCTGGACAGGGCTGGAAGCACAGTCCAGCAGCTGCCAGTCCCGTGGGATGTGATTCCTCTTCCACACAACCATGGGAAAGAGGCATGAGCTGGCTGGGGTGTCCTTGGATTGCAAACACTTACTTGAGGCCTAAAAACCCTTAGGTGTGAACTAGGGTTTGTATGGTTTAGGCAGAATGAGAAGGAATCTTGTGAAAAGAAGGTCAAGGTCAGATATTAATGCCCCTTTTTTAAACATTTACACTGCTGGCCTTGCTTTCCACCCTCTGTAGCACATTTTAAATCTGCTTGGATTAAACAGGGCCTGCACCAGAAGCAGCTGACAAGACAGGAAACTCCCCTCCAACCCTGGATTTAGACTGAGATCTGAGAGTAAAAGACACAAGTGTGATCCCCCCCATGCCCCCCCATCCCTCCCGGTCACTCACACCTCCCCAAAAAGATTCGTGATCACTTATGGAGATAAGCATCCAGCCAGAGATCTCCAGATTTCTTCAGGGACCTGTGGGAAGAAAATGAGAAGTTTGGGAATCTTGCTTCTGTCATGTTTTTCCTGCAATGAAGGCTGTTACTGAGATTCCTACTGAATCACAGGATCACACTCATAGAACCCCCCCTCTGTCAGTGTGAAGCCATTCCCCCTGGTCCTGTCACTCCACACCTGGGTCCAAAGTCCCTCCCCAGCTCCTTTGGAGCCCTTTTAGGCACTAGAAGGGGCTGTAAGTTCTCCTGGGAGCCTCCAGGCTTCACTCCACTGTGCCTTGGTGTTGTGTGCTGCTGTCCTAGGTGGATTTGAGGACAAAAGAAGGTTTGGACCCAGCTCTCCTGCCCACCCCACTTCAATCTGCCATGCTCAGAGTGCTTTGTGCAGGAGCTGCCTGGACTGCAGAGCTTTCTCATGTTCCCTGCCATGAATTATTCCCTTGGAGGAACTGAGACAGCAACATTAGCACCGAGGCTGCTGACAAGGACTGTTAGATCCTCTCCAGCTCTGCCTGGAGGGAATTGCCTGTTGCTGCTGGCAGAGCTCTCAGGGGATACAGCAGGGGCTGTACCCTGACCTGTTTCCCTTTGATTCATCTCACTTTGCAGCAGGAGATCTGCTGGCAGCTCCCAACAGCAGGAGACACCAACTGTCAGAACAGGGTGATATAAAAATCAGAATCATTAAGATTGGAAAAGCCCTCTAAGATTGACCCCAGCACTGCTAAGCCACCATGTCCCCAAATGCCACCATCAGGTTTGTACCCATCTAAAGGTCAAGTGTTTGGTACTTTAACAGCAACAACACAAATTTCTGCAGGGTCTGCCATGTCCTGGATCCTCTGTGCTAGAAAATATCAGGTGTCCCTGGAAAAATGAGCTGCAGGTGGGCTCGGGAGGGCCTTACCCAACGATGTCTACGAACGCTTTCCCGAGAGGCTTCTCCTCATAGTGGACTCCATACTTGGCACATAATGACTTCACCAAAGGCTTTACCTTCCAGAAGTTGTGCCGTGGCATTGTTGGAAACAGGCTGGAGAGGAGAGAGAGAAAACAAAGCTAAGAAAACTCTCGAGACAAGCAACAAGGGATGGGCATTAGTGTTTGCATCCTCAGGGGCTCATCGTTGGTGCCTCCTCCTCAAGCTGCACAAACAAGGGAAGGGAGGCACAGAGACACCCCTGCTTTACACTCCTCTGTCTCAAGGAGGTGGTGAAAACTGATTTTCCTGTCCTGCCTCAAAGCAAAGCCATGCTCAGGACACACTGAAAGCCAGTTTGTGCAAGAAGGGGCACGAGTGCAATGAGAGGGCAGGAGGAGTGAGGGAGCAGCCTCAGAGATGGCCACCCATTCCTCTGGGAATAATTGTTTCTTGCTGAACTGAATTGCCAGTGACCTGCTTTTCCACTTCTGGAAGCAGGTAAAGAAGGATTTTGGGGGTACCTTGCCCTATGTTCTTCCATATAGATTTCCTAAGCTGGCTCCCAAACCAGCAGCCTCACCCTAAAAGCCATTTATTTTACATTTGCTGTTGCCATTGGCAACAGACTGTCCATATGGCCCTGTTTTCCATATTTTTTCTGGAATCTGGTACCCAGCATCCTACACAGTCCCACACTCTATGAAACACTGGAGTGCTTTAGGGGAGGGGAGTTTTCTGAGGTGGATGCTTGGGATTTGAGCCCACAGCCTTTGCAACTGGTAGATGCATAATGATAACCCCTAATTAAACCCTAATTTAAGGCTGTGAGAGGGAAAGCTTTCAAGCAAGAGAGAACAATGTTATGGCTGTAAGAGAAGCAGACTATCATGGAATGGTTTGGGTGGGAAGGGATCTTAAAGCTCATTCAGCTCCTGCCCTGCCATGGGCAGGGACACCTCCCACTAATGCAGGTTGCTCCAAGCCTCATCCAGCCTAGGCTTGAGCACTTCCAGGGATGGGGCAGCCACAGATTCCAGGCCTGTGTAGTCTGGGACTCTGTTTCCTTGGCATACAATCCTTCCCCAGCTCATAATTCCCTGCCATGGGCTGTGCCAAGCTGGCAGTGCCCTCACCATCCCAGCTCTGTACTCACTGGTGCTCAATCTGGAAGTTCAGGTGCCCGGTGAACCAGTCATTGAAAAAGGACTGCTCAATGTTGCAGGTCGCTGCCATCTGCCAGGGAGAGAGGAAACTGTGAGGGTTAGGGATGGCTCATCCCAAAATCAGGGTGAAATTCCTCTTCCCTGAGCTCTGGAAGTGCAGAGCCTGCTGTGCTGGGCCTGCTGGGTGCAGCAAGGGGAGCTTCAGTCCTCCCTCAGGCCTCAGGTGATCAAACTCTTACTGGTGGTGAAATGATGTAGCAGCCCAAGCCCAGGTTTCTAAATCTCAGCCTCTCCCATTGGAGATCAGAGGGTTGACAGCAGAACCAAGGTGGAAAACAGGAGGAAAATGCATGGACACAAAGCTTCCCCATCCCCATGTAGTTACTGCCCAGTTTGCCTTAAGTGTGATATTCTGAGAATATTTCTTAGGTATTCTTGCCATTAACGATCATAAATTTAGATATTTTTTCTTAAAATTCTTAAAATGCAACCAAATTTTGATAGGGTTCCTCCCTCACACATTTTACTTGGATTTACAGGGAGATAGAACTGCCAAAATATCAAGAATATGGTTCTAGAAGAAGGAAGAGAAAAGGGAGAACTCAATCACCCATCTTCCAGAACATAAGGAAATAAGGCAGGCTCCAAAATGAAGAGTCAATATTTTTTCCTCAGCTGTTTTATTGCTGGGATCTACAGGCCTGGCCAAAACACCCAGGAATGTTTTTTTGGATTTGCAGTCACATCCATCTTCACTCACCACAGGAGCAGGTAACTCTTTTTGATTGTCAAAAATCAAAGTTACCAAAAAAGGTAACTTTTTTGATTGTCAAAGTAATTGCAGAACTTTGGAATTCCATGTTTTTCCCCAGCATTGCTGGCTCTGGGAAGAACATCTTTATGGGAGAGGTCATGGACAAGACACTCTGTCCTAGTAAGGGGTGGTGGTAACACTGGGGGTGGTGGTAACTCTCATATTCGTTGAGTAAATCCCATTTTGGGGTGAGTCAGGGGTGGTTTTCTCCCCTCCCAATTACCTGAGAGCTCAGCCAGTCTCTGTGCTTCTCAGAATCAATTTCCATTGGAATGTGATTCATCTGGGTGACCCACACGAACCAGTGACTCTCCAGAAACCTGCAAAATCAGGAAAAATCATGAGAATTTCTACCAGACATGGAGACATCAGGTAATTAGAGTGGGGTTTGCAGGGAGCAGCAGAAACTTGGATGGATGATGACAAGGAATTGCCTGGAATCATCCTTGTTCCTGGCTTGTTTTCTGCAAGAGCAGATGATCCAATTTTGCAATTTTGCTTTTTTTTTTCTTGCACTCTGAGTTTCATCAAAAGTTTTGGGAATAATGGGCTGTTTGTGATAAATTTTCCAGCTTGATTTCAGACTTGGAGCATGCACAGAATTACCTCCAAAGTCTGCTGGGAAGAGGGTGGGATGAGGCACTCTGGGAGGGTGCAGCCATGACCGAAGTGGGATCAGCAGTGTGTGAGAACAGGGAATGAGGAAAGGCAGGAGAATCCTGGCAGGACCATCATGGGGCAGGGGAAGGGGCAGGAAGAGTGCCAGAGGAGCTGGAACTCGGAGATGCTGACAGGGAAGTGAAGCAGTGGGACACAGCAGAGCTGAGGCCAGGCTCAAACAGCACTGGAGGGATGGGAGAGCAGCAGGGATGCCCTGGATCCCCTACCTGACAAAAGTGAGGAGACACAGGGACCCCAGGACACCGTAGAACGGGATGTAGGTGATGAAGTAGCGCAGGTAGTAGCTGATGGCCCAGGCCAGGTCCTGGGGGACAGAGAAAACACCAGGCATCACTCTGGATAATGTGTCCTTGCTGGTGATGTTGGGAACACTGGGTAATTCCTGCCTGCCCTCTGGCCTCCCTCTCTGCTCCAGTTTCCAGCCAGGCCCCGTAAGGATGGAGGGAATGTTTCACTCACCGCCCAGAACCTGCGCCTGATCATGGTCGAGATGATTTGGATTTGGAAATACACAGGGATGAGCAGAGGCGGGAAGACTGCAAGGCAAAGGGAAATGGTTTGGCCATCAGAGGGGTGGGAAGGTGTGTGACATGAGGGACTGCTTCCATGGAACTGGGAATGTGCAGTTCTTCCATGGAGCCTCTCACATGGAGGTTATTCCCAGCCTCAGCTGTGTCACATTCCCTTGCTCTGCAGGGCAATGTTCCAGGTGCTTGGATATCCCTGAGCTGCTTTTGGGACCTGCACAGGGTCCTGAGGAAGGGTGGGATGAGTTGGGATTCGAGGAGTTGCTCTGCTCAGACACTGAGGGCTGGAAAGGACAAGTGGCATTCCAGGAAAAGGGAAGAGAGGAGGGTGGGTACTCACTGAGGAAGAAGTACTCGTGCTGGTGGTTGTAAGGCAGGTACTTCAGCTTCTTCTTGCCATACTGCAGGACACAGAGAGACAGCTCAGCCTGGGATTGGGACATTCCCAGGTGAAAGCAGATTCTCTGCAATAATTCTTAATTCATTGAACTTATTGGGAGTTTTGACTGAATTCCCACCAGCGGGTAAGAAGAGATCTGGAGTGATTAAATGTCCTAACTTTGTCATTGTGTTAGGTGTAAACCCAATTTTTAAAGATAAATTCTATTTACTTGACGGAATTTTGACGCACTTCACCTTCTGCCATCCCTGTCTCTGTGAGAAGAGCTGCCAGCACCTCCATCTCTACTAATATGAATGTGATAGGCACAAAGTCTGATTTTTTGGAAGTGAAGGCTTGTAACACCAATAAATCAGGCACATTATGCCCTCTGGGCTGAGCTCTGAAAGGCTGTGTGCTTGGCATCATTTGGAAAAGGATTTTATACCAATGTGAGAATATTGGGATAGACTGATTCTAGCCTAATATCAGATATCTTGAGGCAGAAATCCAGTTTTTCCTTGTTATCACAAATGTTTAGGTTTTCCTTTAAGTAGTAGAACCATGGTCTGCTTTCTCAATAGAAAATCTGGCTGAGAAACCATTTTTAATGTTGTCTTTCCCCGTGTTGTCTTTGCTGCTTGTCCATTTTCTTGGGATTTTGTTTTTAAAACTAGAAGTCCTTGTTCCACTGTGAAAAACACCATGATTTAAGTGCTTTGCGTAGGTTTTTATAAACAGGCAGTAAATATTTTGGCTCTGGAGGGGTGGATAGAATTAAAATTACAATCACTTGATGCGGGAAGATATTTGCTATGGAAACGGAAGGTCAGTTTTGAAATGCTCCTGCTGGAATACTGAGGAACACTGTATTCCCCCCTCATGCTGGTACTTCAAGCTAGCAGGATGAAGTGGCCTTTAGTGGCTTTTTGCTTTCTCTCCAGTCCCATCTGCATTATTTTTCCTGAATTAACCCAAGACACTTTCTCCTGTGGTCAGCACCGGAAATGGATTGGGAATTAGTAGTCAGTGCTGCTCCTCAGCCCAAGGGTTGGCTCCAAACTCATGTCAGACAACGTAGCCAGACGAAATCCCTGGATTAAGCATTTCCTTTCTAGCATTCCTGGAAGTCCTGCCTGTGTAAGTCATGTCTAACAATGAGAGCCAACTCCTGGATTTGCGCAACCACTCTCCGACAGTAGTTTTCCATGTTTTCCCCACTGTTCCTTACCTCAACAGGCTGCGTATCTCCCAGGACAAAAATGTGCAGCATGTTCACATCTGGGTCCTTCTTGAAGATGTTGGGCTTGGCGTGGTGCTGGAAGTGGCGGTGGTTCCACCAGTTTGCAGAGGCACCCTGGGCAAGGAGATCAAGGAGTTTTCATCCATGGAGAGTTGCTCCCACAGTGGGATTACCCAATCATTTATAGGAATTAAAGTGCTGTGACTCAAATTGTGGCCAAAGTGGGATTTGCTTTGGAAAGAGCAGCAAGCAGGGAGTGGTGGAGTTGTTGGTTGCTATGAGGCTGCAGAGGGATCCCTAAGGATCATCCGTATTGAAAGAACGTGGAATAAACACACTCTGAGCGAGTTACAGGTCACTGTGTCTTCCCAGAAAATCCTGAAATGGTTTGGGTTGGAAGGGACTTTAAAGGACTTTAAAGCTCATCCAGTCCCAAGCTCCTGTCAGGTTGTCAGGTCCACTAGCCCAGGTTGCTCCATGGGCAAAAACCCCAACATTTTTGTGCCTCTGCTCTGGGATGGTTGAGAGCCTCCCTTTCCTACTCTGCCACAGCCAAAGTGATGCATTCCCAGAACTCCCTGGCTCCCTAATTCCCTTTACCTTCAGGTGCCCAATGACAAACTTGTGGACGATGTGGTTCCAGGAAGACTTCTTGAAGACTGAGAGGTGTCCAAAATCATGTTGCAGCCACCCTGCCTGGGCCTGGGATGAGGGGAAATCAAATTGTTAGGAAGCTATTGGGAATCAGAGCTAAGCAGGAAAGAAATGGAGATGGGGGGCACATTGGGAGTGTGAGGAAGATCTCTCTTTGTCACCTGGGAAGTTGTAAGGATGCAGGCAAGGATGAGGGTTGTGATCCAGCCGGTCCCAAAGTAGGAAATCATGAGCCAAGCCAAAACTTCCATGGCAAGGATATGGCCCAGGTAAAAGGAGAAGAACAAGGGGCTGGCTCGGAACAGGTTCATGTCCTCCGCTGTCTTCCGCAGGGTCCGGAAATCCTCCACCAGCTGGGACTGCAACAGGACAGGCAAGAGCAGGGTGAGGCTTGGAAGTGAGCCTGACTGAACGGTGGGATGGATGGAGGAAGGATGACCTCCATGCTAAGGACCCTGGCTCCATATTCCAGCTTTTTGTCCTGTATTCCTATGAATAAACATCCTGGCCAGTCTGAGCCCACATCTTGACCTTTTGGACCTGGAGCCAGGAGAGTAATCCAAGCTTTGTTGAGTGTCACATCACCTGATGGCTCTTGTCTGAATGAGCTTCCTAAGCACTAAGGAGAAGCTGGAGCAAGAGGGAATTCAGTGCTATTGTGCCTAATTCCAGAGCTCTGATAATGAGCACCCACTATCACCCGTCATCCATTCAATCCATGGGCCAGCTCCTGTGCAGCCATCCATGAGGGGCATTCCTGGGTCACTGGGGGCCAGCGTTGTCCCCTCTATTGTGAGTGACACAGATATATCACAATCATGGCCAGCCACAAACAACAGGGCAGGATTGAGTTTCCTGGCCAGAGCCAGTTGTGCCATGCTCTGGGCCTGAATAATGGATGAGTAGGGATACAGAGCTGCCCTGAGGATGGGCAGTGGCTGCTGCTCCTTAGCAAGGTCACCAAAATGGGACATCTGTTTTGGAGCTTGGTCACCAGCAAAGGAGCAGCAGAAGGGACCACAGTCATCAGAGCTGCTGCACATTTCCCACTCCACATGTCTCAGTTCCCCTTTCCCTTCAGGATGGGTTCAGTCCAGCCTGGGTGCCTGGAATGGGCTGCCAGAAATTGGCTGTTGGTGGCTCTGTGGGAAGGAGAAGGTTTGTACAGCCAAAAGTGTCACTCCCTTTCCACACATATTTGAATCCATGATAGGATGAAATTACTCTATGTGGAGATGTTCAGTCACTGAGGACTTCTCTCCCTCTCTGGAGAGCATCCCAAGAGGGAAAGAATGGTGGGAATAGCCACCCTGAACCCCAGCTGAGGAATGAATACTCACATTTTTGTCTCGATCCTGGCTGGGCTCCCCTGGAGCAAGTTCTCCAATAAGCAGCGGCTTGAGAAACTTCTGCACCAAGGTGGGATTGATATGGAAGGCCTGGAATGCATCCTGGAGTGGAAATAGGAGGAACTGTGTGAGATCCAGGAGTAAGATGTGCTTCCTAGTCACTGTGTCATTCCCACCCACCTCCAGCAGTTGTGGAACCTGTGGAAGAGGGGGCCAGGTGACTCCAGCTCTGTGATCACTTTTTGGGACATTAATTCCACTAAAGCCTGATGAATTTGCTGTCCTGGGAATGGTGAGACCTGGGATGGCATCCAGCCATATGGTGAAAGGCACCTCGAGAAATTCTTTCTAAGCAACTAAATACTTAAATCCTGTTAATTCCCTTGGAAGGTAGGCAGAGGGGAATCTGTGCAAATCCTTCCTAGGATATAAATACCCTTGGAAAGT
This sequence comes from Peucedramus taeniatus, assembly GCA_013400575.1. Taxonomy (NCBI): domain Eukaryota; kingdom Metazoa; phylum Chordata; class Aves; order Passeriformes; family Fringillidae; genus Peucedramus; species Peucedramus taeniatus. The sequence goes on from WBNO01018676.1 coordinate 48,473, forward strand.
CTGCTCCTGGAGGCAAGTCAAGAGAGGGGCTGACTGGTGACTGAAGCTGGATGTGACTGCAAACACGAAAAATATTCCTGGGTGTTTTGGCCAGGCCTGGAGATCCCAGCTGTAAAACAGCTGAGGAAAAAGTGGTGACTTTTGAAAAGAATAATGCCTTGTTTATGGAGTAATTTTGATCCTGGCATTCATGAGTTTATCTGGCTCTTCTTTTTCTCTATTCCTTCCCTTTTCCACATTTTTTGTCTATCTGTATCCCACAGGTGCCTGTTGCTCCTAGTGAGATCTTGGCCAGATCCTTTCACATGGCACAGATGGAATTTTAACCCCAAGGACAGCAGCAGGGACAGAAAGCTAACCCAGATCAGAAACCCTCACTTTGTCCTTGCCCTCTCCTCACTGCACAGAACTGGAGCCAGCTCTTAGAATTCACCTGGGAGACCAGGAAAGATTGGTTCCATGAAGTGCTAAGAGAGTATGGAAAAAAAATCCTTAAAAACAGGAGTCAGGGGAGCCATGATCCAACCTGTCCCCCTTTGTCCCATTGCCTAACAATTGTAGGGACCAACCAATATTTCCCTCCTGGCTCTAAAGACAAAGGGCAGGTTGGAAAGTGCTCCCTTGTGTCCAGCTGACCCTTCTGGGAGCTGCCCCCCATCTGCAGTTCAAAAATGCCAGGCAACAATCTCGGGCCCAAAGTCCACCAAAATCAATCTAAACTTGGACCCAGAAATGGGTCAGTGAAATGTTGACTCTGCTTCTTTGTTTCCCTCTCTGGAACAATTTGCAGAAGATGTGAAAGAGGAAGGAAAAGCAGAATGAGAGGGGAAGTGAATAGCTGACTGTGCCTACTTCAAGGCTCTGCAGTTTTGGGTGGGAAAAAAAAAGGGGAAGAAAGGGAAAGAGAGAGGGTGACACATAAGGAACATTAAAAAATGTTGATTAATATTAGCTGCTGGGAATAAAAAAGTCTCTGGAGGTCTGATTGGGTGCTCACTGCCTGGAGACCCTGCAAATGATGGAAGGATTGGATTTTTGTTACATTTATCTCATGAAGTTCCTGTACTAATAGGTCCCAAATATAAGATAGCACCTGCATTTTGGAATTGTTCTCAGTTCTGTACTGCAGGAGATAAAAAAGCTTAAGGGAAAAGATAATCCCTGGGAAATGCTGTGTGGTATTGGCACTTGACCTCCCAACTTTGTGATCTACTGACCAAACAAGCCAAAGTGTTTTATGGGATGTGGGAATTATTCCAGCTGGTTTTGGTGAGAAAAAAACTTTGTATAATTGAGATATGGCTGTACTTGAGCAATGGGAGTGCTTAGAGCAGTCAGCACAAGGATTTTTTTTTTTATATCCCTGAACACCTCAGGGACAGAGACACTGCAAAGTGTCCCTGCCTTTGTGTTCTGTGCATGAAGTGACATCAGAACAGGTTGGCCCAGACTCAGATGTTGTGTTTAAAAAAAATCAGAGATCCATGGAATGGTTTGGGTTGGAAGGGACTTCAAAAATTATCTTATTCCACTCCCCTGCCACGGGCAAGGACACCTTCCACTATCCCAGGTTGCTCCAAACCCCATCCAGCCTGGCCTGGGACATTTCCAGGGATGGGGCAGCCACAGCTTCTCTGGGTGCCCTGTGCCAGGGTTCCACCACCCTCACAGGCAAGGATTTCCTCCTAAAATCCAATCTAAACCCACACAGGGCTCTCCCCCTGAATGAGAGAGGGTTTGCTGGCTGTAAATGGTTCTTCACCACAGGGAAGCTGCAAAACTGATGCCAACCCTGGTTTAGTGCTCAGAGCGGTGATTTAACAATTTCAGAGCATTTTTAAGGCCATGCCTTCAATGGACTGTGGGATGCAAAGTAGCATGGGGAGGTGGGAGGAGAACCAGCAATCGTGAAATCACCAACCTGTGTTTCAGCTTCCCTCTCAAGGATTCCAGACAACTGCAGTAAGAGATGCTTTTTGGTTGCTAATGGAGATACTGGAGTTAAATTCTTGGAGACAGGAGTCAAACTCCTCCTGCTTCAGCAGCTCTGTGTTTAAGCAGTTGAAAGCAAAACCTGGCCCATCTTCCTGAGGGTGAAAGCTATTCATTCAGAGGATTTACTGAAAAGGGACAGACGGGCCAAAATGCAGCTCAGTGCTTCAAGGAAAAGAATGGAAAATAACCACAGGACGCAGGGAGGTGGGGGCTGATGGAAAGGGAAGGTTCTGCCAAAAAATGTTGTGGCACATGGAGCTTCCTCCTTGCTCAGGTGTCAGGAGCCGTGGAAGACCAGCAGTTCCTGTTCCTGCTCGGTCTCTGCACGTTTGGGAAGAGCTCTGAGGCAGCTTGGATTTCATTAACACGCCCTGAAGGGAGAACATGCTCTCTGGAAGCACTTCTGAGGAAGGTGGTTTTGAGGGGAACCCCAGACAACAAACAATTTATTTCTAATTTGTTCCTGTCTCAAGGTTGGTTTGTTTTTTTTTGTTGTTGTTGTTGCTGTTTGGTTTCTTATCTTTGACTGAAACCTGAGAGGTGGCTGAACCCAGCGGAGGAGCAGCTGGAGCAGCAGCAAATGGTTCGCTGCTTTTTTTTCTTCCCTCTCTTTTCTGTAGCAACCTGTAACCAAATTCTCCAGAGAATTTTCTCCTGGGGAAAAAAAAAACGCTAAAGAGCTCCTTGTTTTAAAGGCTCCTCACAGAAGCAGCTTTGAGACACAGCCTGGCCTCTGTTTAACCCTCCCTGTGCTTGGCTGCGTGACTCTGCATGTCACAAGCTGCACACCGGAGAGGGGGAGATTTGAGACACTTTGCTCCTGAATCCAGGGCTCGAGGCACGGCACAAGCAGGAGACAAAGGCAAACCAGCAGGATTTAAGCAGAGCAATCCCTACCAACCCATCGCGGGGGGGGGGGACACCTGCATCCGCTTGAACCGAGCCGGGAGCGGCGAAAGGGCTGAGCCGGGTGTCCAGCAGGTGCTGGGGAGATGGGGACAGGGGACAGCAGGCAGCTGGCTCCCCTCGGGGAGGGAAGGAGCCGTCGGAGGATGCTGCTGGAGCCGGGAGAGCCGCGGGGGTTCGGTCCTTACCGTGGCATCTTCGCCGGCGCAGTGGCTGATGACTCGCTGGCCCCCCGGGTGCCTGTTTGCCCACTTGGTGACATTATAAACCTTTCGCTCTATCACCAGCCACGTGTCCGTCCTCAGGTTGTGCTTCTGGATCTCCTCCCAGGTGTAGAAGCGGATCTGCGCCGCCGGCTCCCCCGAGTCCCCCCCTTGCTCACCCCCTTTCCCCATGGGGCCACTCGATTCTTTGTCTTCTTGACCGGAGGGGGCAGAGCCTGTCCCTGCGCCTCTCAGGGACGTGCCGGAGGGGAAGAGCTTTCCTGGCGGGATTGAACTCAGCTGATCCCCTGCTCCCTCCCTTCGCCTTCGCTCATGTCCTCCCTTCTCTTTGTTTCTCGCTTCTCTCCGCCTGCTCGGAAGTGCCCCCTAGGCTGGCTGTCCCCGCACTGATGCACTTTATCCTCGCACATAGCCCTGTGTTTTGAGGGAAGCTCGGCCCCTTCCACCCACACGCCCCCTCGCACCCCCCTCTCGGGCATCCCTCCCGGGCATTCTCCTCCCTCGGCATCCCCTCCCTCTCCCAGCATCATCCTTTTTCTCCCAGGCATCCTCCTCCCCCTGNCAAACTCAGCAAACTCCTCCCCGCGGGCATCTCCCTCTCCCCGGCATCCTCCCCCCGCTCCTCCGCCCGGTGCCGGGGCTCTCCCAGCGGGATCAGCCGAGCCCCAGCGCCAATCCCGGCTGTCCCCCCGCCCTCCCGCTCCCACCCATTGGCCCGGACCGATCTTTCGAAGCGGCTGCGGGCCGGGACCGCCGGGCCACGGGAGGGCGGGAGCCCCTCGCCTCCTTCTCCTCCTCCACCTCCCGCTCCGAGCTTCGTGTCCTCGACATTTTTTGGCTCCTGATGTAAAGAGCTGCCCCCGCCGGTTTTTTTCCCTCTCTTTTCCCGCGTTATTTTTCTTGCCCTTCCCTTTCTTTTTCCCCTCTTCCTTTTCCCTGTTTTCTTTCTTTTTTTTTCTTCATTTCCTTTTCTCCCCTTTCTTCTTTCCTCCCTTTTCTCTCCCTCCTGTTCCCCACCTTTCCCGTTTCCCTCCTTTCCCCTTTTTCCTCCCTTTATCTCCCTTGTTCTCCTTCTCTTTCCCACTTTTCCTACCTTTCTGCCGTTTCCCCTTCTTCCCTCTTTTCCCCTTTTGTAATTTCTTTCCCCTTCCCTCCTTTCTTCTCCCTTCTCCTCTTCCCTCCTTCTCCCTTTCCTGCCTTTTCCCCTTCCACTCCTTTTCCCTTCTCCCCTCTTCTTGCTTCCCCTCTTTCCACCCCTTTCTCCTCCTTCCCCTCTTTTACTGTTTTTTACTATTTTTACTCTTTTCTAAACCTTTTTTACAATTGTCTTTTTTACCTTTTTTCTTTCCCCCTCTCCTCCTTTTCATACTTTTTTTCCCTGCTTTTTCCTCCTTTTTCTGCCTTTCCCCCCCCAGACTTCTCACCCCACTTCTCACTGCTGAGCTCAGAAAGAAGCTATTGCTGTTCTGCCCCAAATCTGCATTGTTTTGCTGTTTTTGCCAGGCTGCCACTGGTGGCTGCCAGACTTCACAGCTTTCCTGTGGCACAAGCAGAGCTGGTTGATCTCTCCTGCCCCAGGCCATGCTTTTATTAACAGGTGGGATAGTTCCATCTCTGCCATCTTTTCCTTGCCGTGGGGCACTTTATTGTACTCAATTCCTGCGTTAGGTTATGCAAGGTGTGGTGTTGCAAGGACAAAAACAACACAGACCACATTCCCTGCAGCTTTGTTTACCTCTGACAGGACCTGTGGCCACTTTCCAGGGCCAGGCAGGTGTGATCCCCAGCTTTCCTGGTGATAGGAATCTTTTCCTGTGATTATTTTGCATGAATAAAGGGGAGGATTATTAATCCTTTCTGTAGTGGCAGAGCAGGGCCTAAGCAGAGGAAGGAATCCACAGGGTTAATCATAGAATCCCAGAAGGATTTGGGGTGCAAAAGGACCTTAAAGACCATCCAGTTCCAACCCCTTGCTATGGACAGGGAAATCTTCCACTATCCCAGGTTGCTCCAAGCCCCATCCAGCCTGGCCTTGGACACTTCCAGGGATGGGGCAGCCACAGCTCCTCTGGGCAACCTGTGCCAGGGCCTCCCCACCCTCACAGGGAAGAATTTCTTCCAATCTAAATCTCTCTTCTTTAGCTTTGTGCCAAGCCATGCCAGAGTTTTCCTCTGTTTCTGCCTGGTGTTAATGCTGCAGGATGCCTTCAGCCTGTTAAACAACCTTTGCCTGTGGTGTGGGGTGAGGAAAGTCAGAAATGACAGGAATGTTTTGCTAAGACTTGCAAGTTTTATTTAGTTTGGTTCAAAATAGCCCTGTGACAAGGATCAGGCTAAATTACAGCCAGACACCACATTAAGGTGGACCTGAAACATATTGCTTGTGATGAGGGAAAAGTTCACTGAGTTCTTTGAATTTGGGGATTTTAATCCTGTAGGTGTGCCTGGATATGTACAACTCAGGAAGAAATCCTTCCCTGTGAGGGTGGGGAGGCCCTGGCACAGGGTGCCCAGAGAAGCTGTGGCTGATCCATCCCTGGAAGTGTCCCAGGCCAGGCTGGATGGGGCTTGGAGCAGCCTGGGATAGTGGAAGGTGCTTCAAGCCCCATCCAAGCTGGCAGGGGGTTGGAGTGGGATGAGCTTTAAGGTCCCTCCCAACCCAAACCATTCCTGGATTCTATGTTGATTCTACTAAATGAGCTGAAGAGGAGGTTGGTACATTTTGGAACTTACCTGTAGATGGACAAAGAAGCAAAATCAGCTCCTAGAACTCCCTTACCTGGATATTTCCCATGGAAAATTGCACCATAACTTAATGACAAGCCATTGAAAGATGCTGCTAAAATAATCCCTGCTGCTCTCAGCCTCCTGCAGCACAGCCAGCCAGGCTGTCAGGCTTCAGGCAGGGCTTGTTCAGAGTTTTCTTTGGCTCCTGGGACACAAACCAGCCCCAGCAAAGAGAGGAGAACAGGCTGGGCTCTATGGCCAAGTGGGTGAAAGGCTGCAGTTGCTGCCCGGTGTAGCTTTAGCAGCACAAAGAGCTTGTGTGAGGGACATAAAAGCCCTGAGTTGAACCAAAGAGTCACGAGATGTGGGCAGAAAAGGTGAGGAACGTGAAAGGGAACAAAGGATGGGAAGGGGGGGATGTAGAAGTGGAAGAGTTTTTGCAGGGAGCACACGTGGAAGTGGCATGTCTGCTCTTCAGCTCATGAGTCAGTGAAGGACATCTGACTGGAATAGGCTGGGGTGGTGAAAAAGCAAGGAAAATTGGTAGCTCAGGTATTTTTACACTGCCTCATGCATTGGTTTAATGTAAAACTTCCTTTTCCCTGAGGAAAGCACTTTAAAAATGTAGCAAAAACCCTGATATTTTCTGTGTTTGTTATCTCATCCCTTTGTTGATTTTCATGTAGGAGGCAAGGTATGATAAGATTTTTTGGCAAGGTCTGATAAGTTTCTTTTAATTTGGTTTTTAGAAAGGACTGGACTTTGACAGCAGCACACAGACTGGCATTAGCACTTGGAAATGCCCTGTAGCTGTGCTGGAATCCTCATAGATGCAGGGAAAATCCTCCTTTTCACCCAGTTTATAGGATGAGATCCATCACTTGGTAAGGTCAGATGGCTCCAAGGTATGTGGTGGGAAAAAGAGGCAGCAGGAAAGAGCAGTGAACAAGGGAAAGACACAGAGCAGCTTTCTGAAGGGGAAGAAGGCAGGAACAGAGAATTTGGGGAGAAAAATAGAGTGAAAATCAGATTTAGCTGCACCTTTAAACTTTTTTATACTTTTAATTATCTTTTTGATACCTTTTTCCTTTCTGCCATAGAAAAATACATATAAGGAGAGAAAGGACTCCAGGTTTTCCCTGTCTTTCACAAGAGGGAAAGGCTGAGGAGCTCTGAACTGAAAAATAAATAATAAATTGAATAATAAATTCAAATATAGTGGGAAACAGCTGGGCTGGGAATGGGGGCTGGAGCCTGGAACCTGAGGTGAGGGAACCCAGTGATTAGGTGGGAATGCTGCAGCAGTCCATGGCTTTATAACAAACTTCTACCAAAGATTTTAGATTTGATGTTTTTTACTCTGACATATTCCACTTTTTTTCCCTAGTCCTGGGAGAGTGGCTGAGAGATGAGGAACTTTGTGAGGGAAACCAACAAAGGAACAGAAATCCCCATTGTGTGGCCATGGCTGGCAGGGATTCCACATTCTGCAGTGGATCTTGGTCTGCCCGTGGGTTTATCAGGGTCAGGGCACAAACTGCCAGGGGAGCAGAGGAGAGAATCACACTCAGAAAGCAGCAGACACTGCAGGAATAAGGAGAGAAATGCTCTGTTCTGATGCTGCTTTGTAAAGATTTCTAGTCAATGTCCTGCTGGTATTCCCAGGTTATCAATGGATCCTTTCCTTTTTTTCCTTACTCAGGTTTTGCTTTCAAAAGTGTAAAACTCCAAACAATCACCACCTCACTCCCTCAGTTGCTAATCTGAATTTATGACTTCTGAAGGACAAAAAATAAGCTTATTTTTATCTCCTCCCTTACACAAAGTGATTCCTGGGTGCTTTTCCTGCCAAGATGAAAACTCCTCACAAATCTCAGTCTTTTTTGCATCCAAACAGTCACTTTTGCATTTAATAGTCAGTTGAGTTATTAGAGCAGAGTGCTGAGCAAATACTCCATGAAGTTATACTGTTTGCATGGAAAATCAAGAATTTACAGTGGGTATAAAGTGTTAGCAACCCTAGAAAGAGTTCTGGGTACAACACTAACCCATTTAGGCCAAGTTATTCCAGCATTCCAGCTCATTCCCAATAATACACCAAGAATAAGGGGGATATTTCCAGTTTCTCCCTCTTCTGCTGGTGTTACACAGATCCTTGCAGTGGATCCTAAGCCTGGTGTAGGAATGGTGTTACAGGGAGCTGTCAGGAGCTTCAGGGTCTTCCCTGGTAATAACATAATGACTAAATTAGTGGTTTCCTGCTGCATTTGCATCATCAACGTGGCTGTTTTAATTGCACTGATGACAGAAGCTTGTAAATCATGCCACCACAATTCCCCTGTGCCTGGAATCTTCAGCTTTTCTTAGGCTGAACCAAAGCCAAGAACTGAATCTTCTTTTAGACTCTGCCCTTTTAAACTGTTTTTCAGCATTTGTTGTTTTCCTTTAATTTTTTTCCCCTGTGGTTTCAGACCTCACCATCCATCACTGTAATTCATTTTCTCCAAAAGGAGAAAAGAAAGGCTGCAATCCTTTCAACCCATCTTCCTCTTCCCCTGATTACTGGTTTGGTCACCAGATGCCCAAATATTTAGTGGTCCCACACTACCCAGGTCACTTGGGTATTTTAAAGCAAATTCCAGCCAAAAATGGTAGTGAAATAAGGAATTTTAATACATTTCCCCATATTCTGGTGATCCCCAGTCACCAGATTTGTAGGCTCATCAGAGGAGTGAACCAAAGAGCATCTCTTCCCACCCCTTGGATTTCTGGTGGTTCCTGGTAGTCTGGGGAGCTGGGTCATGATGATGATGATGATGATGATGTATCTGCTTCACCATCATGAGCATGATGGTGAAGCAGATACAGAGGTGGAAACACTGAAGGTAAAACAAGGAGTCAGGGCACTGAAGGACTCATTTTACCTGGTTAATTGTGTTCCAGCAGGGATTGATGCCAGGAATCCCAGCTGGATGCAGGATGCTGGTGAGTCTAAAACAGCAGCTGGTTTTTCCCTGTCAGTTTTTTATGACAAAGGTCCCATTCTTGTCTCTGAGACACCCATTGAGATCCCAAGTGGGGCAAGGGCAGGGCAAACAAGCACTGCTGGCAGCTGGCAGGACACAGAAACCTTCACTGCTCAGGGCTGGTGATTCCCAGAGCCTCCATGGCTTGTCTTGAATCATCTGCTGAGAGGAAAACAATCACAGCCACGGACTTCATGTCAGAAGGAGCTTGGAAGAAAATTCCAAGGGCTGTTATATAATTTGTGTTGATAAGGCATTAACAGCCCTTATAGCTGCTGAAACCAGAGGAAGCACATGAAGGGAACAAGAGTGGATTTTATCAAGTTTAGTGGTGCTTTTTGCCTATTAAGATCCCTCAAAGCAAGTATCCAAAGGTTTAACTTGTGTAGGAAGATGGAATTTATTTGCTTTTAACAAATACAGGAAAAAGAAAACTGATCTCTGTGCGTCCCCCGTATTCATGATAAAAGATCATAAATATCAACTGAATTTAAGATAAATATTCTGTTGTGCAATTGATGATGGGGAAAAGCGAAATTGGAAACAATTACTGAGCTGTTCTGAATATAATTCTGTTTTAAAAGATATTAAACCTCTATTAATGTTTATTAATAGGAATTGCTGAAGGGAAGGAAATAAAAACGTTCCATCCAGTGCTCTGCAGGCACAAATTCCAAGATGTGATGTAGCCATCAGGTGATGCAGCCTGGTGGCTCTTTGTTTCTATGGTTACCTTCAACAGGAATTGCTATAACTAGGTCAGATTGGAAGGTGTGAATGGAAACAAAGAAATCTGGGATCAATAAAGAGAGTTCAGGGAGAAGGCTGGTGCTGCTATGGAAAGGGAGATGAGTGTGGGGAGAGGAATTTTAATTTGTAACTCATATGGATGAAGTCCCACACAGAGGGATTGGTCTGCTTTAGCATCATTCACTCTTCCAGCATTATTCTGCTGTCTGAGGAATCATCTGCAGGGTTTTGATGAGATTTACCTGTGGCAACACCTTCCCTCCCTCTGGCTGCATATCCAGGCATGAGCAGCCAAAAGGAGCTTCAGGAACAGGAAAGGCTGAGACAGCTGGATAGGAGAGGCAGAACAGATGGAAGAGAGGGAGGGATTTTCTGGAAAGGGGAAGCAAAATCAAGGGTAGGGAAGATATGTCATAATCAGCACAGAAACAAGGAGAAACGGGTCATAAAAGTGGTTCAAAAGATGGAACTTGAGTGTGAGGAAGGGAAACTCCCTGTGATGCCTTAAGTTTTAGCTTTCATATTTTCCAGATTCTGTACTGCATTAGTACATAACTCTGAACTTCACATAAAGTGTTAGCAAGTTCTCTTCACAGTTTAGTTTGACAAAACAATTCTTGTCCAGCCCGAGAACCAAGGACAGCATTGCAGCTTCAGGCTCAAAAAGTGTAAACAACAGTGAATTGAAGAGAACAACCTGGGAGGATGGGACTACATAACCTGAAGCTGCAATTGGACAATTAAACCCCAAAATGGAAATGGACCAAAACTTATAAAAGAGTGCAAACTCATGGCTGGTTGTCCATCATGGGTCCATCTTGGGTAGAGACACGGCCAGGCTCTTGCTCTGCCCAAGGTGTATCCTTTGAAGGCCTTTTAATAAATACCTACTGTATTCCTTTAACTTTGTCTAGCCTCTGTTCCAGGTGGCCTCTCTAGGCATCACCTGGAAGGACAGTGCAGACAGCTGGGGGTCGGTCTGTCCCCCTGGTAACAAGTGGCAGGACAAGGGGAAACGGCCTCAAGGTGTGCCAGGGGAGGTTTAAGTTGGATATGATGGAGAATTGTTCTCAAGGGTTAACAAGCCCTGGAACAGACTGTCGGGGCAGTGCTGGAATCAGCTGGGGGGGTTTAAAAGCCGCGTGTCTGTGGCATTTGGAGACGCGTTTCCCTGGTGCCCAGCAATGGGACGAGAAGCAAAGGCTATAAACTAAAACTACAGAAGTTTCACCTCAACGTGAGGAAGAACTTCTTTACATTGAGGATGGCAGGGCACTGGGACAGGCTCAGGAAGGATGTGGAGTCTCCCTCTCCGGAGTCTCCAAACCCAGCTGGATCCTGTGCCACTTGCTCCAGGTGACCCTGCCTTGCCAGGGGGTTGAACTGAATGATCTCCAGAGCTCCCTTCCATCCCGAACGCTCCCGCGGTTCTGGCACTGATGGGCCGGGCGCTGCTGGGGGACTCGCTGCTCTAAACGAAATGATTCCGGGAGCCGTCCCAGCCGGGACAGCCGAGTTCCCTTCCGTCCCACGGCGGAACGGGCGAACGGCCCCGCACCCCGGCCGCCCCCTCGGGCCCCGGGGCGGGCCCACGGCGAGCGCAGC
>WBNO01018676.1:59762-100117 GCA_013400575.1 Peucedramus taeniatus
AGCAGGATCGATCCCTGGGGCTGGCAGCAGGATCGATCCCTGGGGCTGGGAGCAGGATCGATCCTTGGGGCTGGGAGCTGGCGGGGAGCCTGTGTCGCACGCCTGGACACTCGGCTGTTGTACACACGCGTACGCTGGGAGCGGTGTGCCGGGAACACACAGCACGCACGCTCCGCCGGGAATTGTTTGGGATTGTTGTTACAAGGAAGCGTTGCTGAAGGGATGAGTAAAAACCGCAGGCAGGAGAAAAAAACAAGCGCCAAATCCCCTCAGTAATTTTTGCACACATGGGAGTGTCGGGTGCTGCCCCCCCTCCCCTCCGTGTGGCACACGCGGTGACAGAGTTGTTGTTTGCAACGCGAGTCCCCTCCTCGAACTTCCCGAACCCAAGGGATGGCACTAGAGCAGAATATCACTGAAAGCCGTATTTCAGTCACGAAAAAGGAATGAATCATTCGTGTCTGAGTGCCAGCGGCTGTTGCAGAGCGGAGTAAATGCTGCTGGAGTGGCTTTGCCAGTGGTGTTTCCTTCCTTTGTCTGCTTGTGTCTTTTCCATGAATTTCTCCAAATGCACGTGTTTGGACTCAAGGGTGGATATGGGGTGGGAATCTGCCTCCAGAATGGTGTTGATGGACTGTGTTTCAGTCAGGATGGAACTTGAGATCTCCACGTGAAGATCCCATCGTAGGAATATCATTTAGAGCAAATATTTGAGAAATTTCAAATATTACTATTATTTTCAAAATAACAAGTGAATTTGCAACATTTTCTGAGGGCAGGGTGCACATTTGCATTTTCAAAGCCCTGCCACTGGCACGGATTGCCCAGAGAAGCGGTGGAGCCCCATCCCTGGAAGTGTTCCAGGCCCGGCTGGGTGGAGCTTGGAGCAACCTGCAAGGTGTCCGTGGCAGGGGGCAATGAGAGGAGCTCTGAGGGGCCTTTCTGACCCGAACATTCTGTGTTTCTGTGAGCAGAAAAGGGTCAGCCCGTGGGGTGAGCAGGGCTGGATGGTGGGATTGCAGCCAGCTGCATTCTTTAGGTGATAGTGATGATATCAGTGCCACTGGCGGGTGCAGCTGAACTGCTGACTGCACAGAAACCCCTGCCAAGTTTTATTTTCCAGTGGTTTTGTCCCTGGGGATCAAATGAACGAGACTCCACAAAACCAGGAAAAAATGGGAAGTAAAGGAGGAACTCCTCTGGTTTGCTGTTCTGATTTCTAGAAGGTGCAGTCAGCCATACCCTAACCCCCAGCTGGGATTGCACTCCAGGTTTTACAGCCTCCATGGAAAAGATTGGTCTAAATGTGTGGTACCATCCTCCCTTGCTCTGCCCACATACTCCTCCCCATTTTTTCTGCCTTTTCTAATGAGAAAATGCAAATGTTGGTTCCCCTCTCTCTTTCCCTCCTTTATTCAGTGACCCAGAGCAGGGAGGATGCTACAGCTGACCTAGAGCTGGCAACACCAGCCAGTTTTTTTAACCCCTTTCCTGACTAGAGATCTTTTAAAAGCACATTTTATTTTAAAAGCACACAGTGATGGCCTAGTAATTATAGTGGTAAACAATGCGTGGTGCAGGGATCTTACAAAATGATGCCCAGCAAGCAAATATTGTCACAGAAAATGAAAAAAACTCCCACATCCTTAGGTTGAGGGAGATTGTAAAGATATGCTAATTTGGGCACCAGGAGCGAAATGTCAAAAAGGAGGTAAATGGGAGACCAGGAATTAGATGCCAAAGTGCCATGTGTGCCTACAGGATCAGTAATTTAAATATAGGGACAGAATCTGTAGTGATTACAGCCACTAGTGGGTTTTTTCACCTGGTTGCCATGGAGATTGACACCACATTTAAATAATAAAAGTAACTGTTTTCCCCAACAGGAATCTTTTGAATGATCCAGCATATCATGGAATAGATTTCTTTTGCTGCCACCTGAATGATGGCTTTTCTTCATCCTGTTCCTCTGTCTGCCTTTCAGGATCCTTTCATTGCTTTTCATCTTGACAAGGCACTGGTAAGGAAGTACATGAACTCTCTCCTGATTGGGGAACTGGCACCAGATCAGCCCAGCTTTGAGCCCAGCAAGAATGTGAGTGTCATAAAAGCTTGGGTTTGGGGTTGAAACTGTACTGTTTAACTTTTCTGACTGGCAGGCAGAATTCCCTGTACATGAGATCATAGGATCTCCTGGAATCACTGTTGGCTGAGGCTTCATTTCTCATCATTATTTGTAGTTTTAGCAAAGATTTGTCTCCAGGTGACCCTCAGCTTCCCCCTTTTCATCCCTGAGAGGGAAAACTGTGCTTCTATGCCTGTTCCTGAGGTGATTTCTGACCAGTGGATGCTTTTGGGTCTCCCCACAGAAAAAGCTGGTGGAAGATTTCCGTGAGCTCCGTGCGACCGTGGAGAAGATGGGGCTTCTCCAGCCCAACCACACCTTTTTCATCCTCTGTCTCTGCCACATCCTGATGCTGGATGTTGCAGCCTGGCTCATCATTTGGTATTTTGGAGCATCCTTGGTGCCTTTCCTCTTCTCTGCTGTGCTTCTGGGCACTGTCCAGGTGAGCAACTATACAAAATAAGCCCCAAAAGCCAAATTTGGGACTTAGGTGCTTGTTGCCATAAGCAGGGGACAGATCTTATCATCATGGACTTCCCCAAATCCTGCTTCTCTCTGGATTCCACCAAAAGGGCAAAACCACACATGCTGCTGTGATAGAGCAGGCTTTACCTCGCTTTTTCCTCCCCATATTCCATCAAAGCTTTCCTTATTCCAGCCTTCCCCACACCATGAAAGCTGTGCCCTGCTCCTGAGCTCCACGGTGCCAGAACTCCAAGGCAGTGTGCAGGGTCCAAGCCACTGTGTTCCCATGGGAACTTGCAGGGAGTTAGAGGAGAGGGCAGAGCAGCTCTCAAAGCCCCAGCTATTCCTCCCGTGGCCAGCTGATCCCCTTGGAATTACAAGTACTTGGAGGAGGCAGCAGCAAGCTGCTCCTTAAAGGAGACTTTGTTGCCGATTTCAGAGCAGTTTTGTGAGGGAATAAATGCTTGTTCTCAGCTCTGTGGCTGTTTTTTTCCCATTACTTTTTTCCCCTTTCTCATGGAAGCAACTGTCCAGGACTAAAAGTCATTAGGCAGAGTCTGGAGTGCACTGGTGTGTAGTGAAAAAGGAGAGTTGGGATTGGGCCCTGGCAGTGGAAGCTGTTTTGCTATCCAGGGATACGTTGTGAGGAGCGTGGGAGTGGGAGAAGAAAGCCCTTTTCAGACACAGTCCCTCCTGACAAATCTTTTTCCCTAGTAGCACTGTTGTTTTCTTAATTCCAGGCCCAGGCTGGCTGGCTGCAGCATGATTTTGGACACCTGTCAGTCTTCAGCAAGTCCAGGTGGAACCACTGGGTGCACAAGTTCGTCATTGGCCACCTCAAGGTGAGCACTGGGTGTGGGGAGGGGCTGCCAGAGCCCTGCTCTGCAGCCAGAACCCATCCCAGGGTAAGGAGAGAACTAAGGGCAGAAGATCCACCTTCTTTAGGGCACCTTCTTCTCATCCCTTCCCACAGGGAGCCCCAGCCAGCTGGTGGAATCACCTCCACTTCCAGCACCACGCCAAACCCAACTGCTTCCGGAAGGATCCCGATGTCAACATGCACCCCTTGTTTTTTGCTTTGGGGAAAACCCTCTCTGTGGAGGTGAGACCTGAGGGAAGTTGGGAGGTGACAGCAGTAGGATTCAAATTTGGGAAGCTGCAATGAGCTTGGAGACTGGATGTGAATTAGTTTGATTTTATATAGTGCTACTTTGCCTTCCACTAGTCCCTAAAATTCCTCAGTAATATTCCAGCAACTCTGAGATCTTTACATTCTTAAAACTTCACTCAGAATTATTTTTGCAGTGTCAGAAGATAAGAACTAGATATTTGCCATGATTACAAGTTCCTATTTCCCTTGATGAGAGACTTTCAGTTTTATGAAGCTCAGAATTACAAGTTGTTCTCTTTTACCAAGATCATTGTGACTAATTGTAGTGATCTGGGAATGGCAGCAGCAGATGACAAGCCAGGGCTGTCTGGAACTTTTACAATTCTTGATCAAAGAAGCTATTTCAGTGGTCTCAGCCTGGCAGGGGGTGTCACAGTGTTCCCATCTGGAGTCCAGCTCTATTTCTGGTATAGCTCTGCAGTTAATTGAGTGGCTTTAGCATTTGCTGTCCTTTGAAAAAAAAACTATGTAAATTCATAGTGTCACTTTAAATGCTCTGATTTGTATTGAAATTAAGGGATGGGCTATTGGAAATTAGTTTGAACATATACAGGGATATCATGGCATTCCTCAAGGAAGCCAGTGGCTTGATCTGTTGTGTTTGTACAGCAAACATCAAAAAATGAGCAGCCTCAGAGGGAGGATAATCTGTTCACCCTCATTCCTGTGGACACAGTTTCATGCCTTGATGCTCATTTCTCTGTTTTCCAGACTAATTGCAAGGAGATGGGAGTTCCACACACTGCCATCTTCATTAACAGTAATATAACAGCATAGCTTGGTGTTTTTTTATTTCTGAAGCTTTGCTTTGTCAGCAAACTGTTTGTGTGGGTTTCTATTTCAGCATTTTTAGGCAGCTTGTGCCCTCTGTAGGGGCAGAGCTTCCTCTGCAGGTCCCTGTGTGTGTACAAGGCACTGCCCAGCCCCTTCTGCAGCCAGGGCAGGGTGAAAACTCATCCAGGCCGAGGTTCCAGGGGATGGTGGATGCTGGCTTGGTTGGATAGGACATCTGGAAGTTTAGGAGTGTGTGCACAGGTGTCTTCATGGCCTGAGTAATTTGTGTATTTTAACAGCTTGGTGTGCAAAAGAAGAAATTCATGCCTTACAACCACCAGCACAAGTACTTCTTCATCAGTGAGTAACCTCCCCCTCTGCAGTTCCATGGCCTGCAGTCACTCTGCCCCTTGTTTTCCCATTCCATCCCATCCTGCTGGGTTAATTCATGGCTTTGTTTGTCCCTCCAGTTGGCCCCCCAGCTCTGGTGCCCCTTTATTTCCAGTGGTACATCTTCTACTTCGCTGTGCAGCGGAAGCAGTGGGTGGTGAGTCAGCTCCACGGGGGCCAGGGGGGCTTCTCCTGGGTTTAGGGATGAATTCCAGTGCCAGATTTGCTGGGAGCTGTGTGTCTCTGCAGCAAAGGATGTAGGTAGAGATCTGGGAATGGTGTTTGCCATAGGGGGATCTTCCATAGCCTTTTCTCTGTGAAAGATCCTCTGGGTAACAAAATATGTTCTCTGGTGTTCTGGGTTTTGGTTTTCTCACTGCTTGGTTCCTCTTTAGATCCAGAGGAAAACGTGGTGCTTTAGAGCATCTCCTCTTTGGTGTTTGCCCTCTGCTGGGCTCATGGAACCAGGATAATTCCTGGGCACAGGGAATGGCTGGTGTCAGGTTAATTTGTGATGAGGCTGGGAAGGAAAAATTGATCAGTAGAAGATGTTATGGGAGGTTTTAAAGAGAGTGATGGTAAATTCAGAAGTCAGAAATTCTTCCTTCTAATGAAGTTTTCCCTGTCCCCTGTACTGCAGGACCTGGCCTGGATGCTGTCCTTCTACATTCGATTCTTCCTCACCTACTTGCCCTTCCTGGGTGTGAAGGGTACCCTGGGGCTCCACCTGTTAGTCAGGTATCATCCAACTTAAAATTCCAGCATTTTCTCTGCCCAGTTTGTATCAATCCTTTGTGTCAGCTTTTCTCCTGCCCCCTGGTTATTTTTCTCATCACTCCCTGTTCTTCTCTCTCCTGATCTTTTCAGTGGGACAGGGGTGGTTTCCTCTTGGGCTGCAGGAGGTGGAAGGTGTGTTGCAGGTCTGATCTGTTTGGGGTTGCTGGTGTTCATTTTGTCAGGCAACAACCAACTGGTGTGTGCTCAAGTGTTTTGTACTGACTTGTCACATCGTGGGTGTGTGATCTGTGATCATTTTTTGTGTTTGCACAGGTTTATAGAAAGCAACTGGTTTGTCTGGGTCACACAAATGAATCACATCCCCATGCACATTGATTATGATAAGAATGTGGACTGGTTCTCTACCCAGGTGAGACCTTATTTATGGAGATCTGTGACAGTTCTGGTGTGTAGTCCATCTATCTCAGCCTGGCCACCTCTTGTTGGCTGGAAATAACTCCTTGACCTGTTGTGTCCAGCCAGAATTCCTATGGGGATGAAAAACCTGTGTTTGAGACAGGGCATTGCTAAAATAATACTTTAAACAGGACTTCTTTTTTTTTTCTCTCAGCTCCAGGCAACCTGCAATGTTCATCAGTCCTTGTTCAATGACTGGTTCAGTGGCCACCTGAACTTCCAGATCGAGCACCAGTGAGTGGAAGCAGGGCTTGGGAATAGTTCCAAGCAGTGCTAGTTACATCAGGGCTGAAGAGCCTCCAAGGTCCCTCTATCAGCTGAGACAGGAACACAAGATAATGTGGGTTAATTTTGTGCTCTTTGTGTGGGGGCCGAACAGGAACTCCAAAAATAAAATTTCTGGAGCACCAGTGAGCACCAGCACTAGTGATCCAGCACCACTTCAGATCTAAGCTGCATGGCACAGGGGGGAGAATTCCCAGCACAGACACTGAAGGGACACAAGAGGGACCATTGCAGAGCACCCATGGCTTTGGCACACGGGGAGCTCGGGGCACTTCCAGAATTAGGCACAGCAGACGGGCCGGGATGCCTTGGGGTGGGGATGGATGCCATTGAATCAGCACCTCCTTTTCCCACAGCCTTTTCCCTACAATGCCACGGCACAACTACTGGAAGGTGGCCCCTCTGGTGAAGTCCCTGTGTGCCAAGCATGGCATTGAGTACCAGTGCAAGCCTCTGCTCACAGCCTTCGCAGACATTGTGCAGTGAGTATTGACCCACTGCAGTCCAGGGCTGTCAGTGCTGTGGAGTGAAAAGGGGAGGGACATGGACAGGGAGGGGCAGCCTCTAAAGGTCCCTTCTGATCCAGATCACTTCATGATCTCCTTTGCTTCGTCTGTAGAATTCTCCCCACGAGGCTTTGGATGGAGCATGGGGTTCATTCCCTTGTTTCTCTCTTGGCAGCTCTTTGAAAGATTCAGGGGAGCTCTGGCTCGATGCTTATCTACATAAATAAGCAGCAGTGGATCCCTGCAGAGGAATTCCCCAGCCTTGCTGTCTCCTGTGGTGGTCACCCTGAAGATCCTGCACTGAGGAGAGCTGGCTAAGCCAGATTTGGGGAGGTGGTGCTGCTTAATTCCATGGATGAATGTAATTAATATGATTTTTCCTTTTTTTGGTTTGGTTTTTTTTGGTTTTTTGTTTTTTGTTTTTGTTTTTTTTTTTAATATGTGCTCTTAATTTTTTCTTGTGCTTCTTTCATTCCTCTTCTCTGGTGCTGAGTTCTGGAGAAAAGCTGGATGGAGGAGGTTGTGTCCCACTGAGCTGGGTGCAGCTTTGGGACTGGGAACAGATTCCTTTCCATCTGCTGATCCTTCATTTGCTGAGTATATAGAAGGGAAGCTTCTTATCTAACATAGGCTTTTTGGGGTGACTCTCATTGTGAGTGTAGTAAGAAAGTTGGGACAGCATGAAATCAAGGAATGTGGGAATTAGGGAAGTGTGGAAGCGCTAGGGAATGGGATAGGTTCAGTATTTTCAATTACCCTGTTTGTAATAGGGAGCTCCCTATTTGTACATATGTGGGTGGGGTGGGGAGGTGCAGGCAGCAGTTCTCTAGGAATAGGATCTAGTTAGAGCCCTAATTGAGGTAGGGAAACAGGAAAGTGGAAGTTTTTCCGTGTGCCATATTCTGTGGGAATGCTGCCCTCCACATCTCTGGAAGCCTCTGGGTTATTTGGCCACTGGTGACATTCTGTGGGGGACCTGCAAGGGGTTTCCACCATGCCAGAGCTTGGAGTGTTATGAAGCCATTACTGAGTCAGAAGAGGGAGAAACCTGTCCCAGCCATACCTGGGATCCCTACAAGAGTGACTAAGGAAGCAAAAGCATTCCAGACCAGGCTGGACAGGGCTTGGAGCAGCCTGGTTTAGTGGAATACAATAAACCATGGCAGGGCATGGAATGAGCTGAGCTTTAAGGTCCCTTCCAACCCAAACCGTTCTACAATGATTCTGTGTGAAGGGTGATCATAATCACTCTGTGATTGCCTGAAGCTTTGGGCTTTTTTGAACTTCAGGGTGATTTGTTAAAAGGAGAGAATTCCTGACTCCTGGCCCATGGAGAGTGAGGCATTCCTGCCTGAGCAGCAGACAAATCTAAGGAAGTTAGAAAGGTGATGGGGGTCAGGCTGCTGTTCAAAAGGGTTTAACTTCTCATTCAGCTGCATGTCCACAGGCACAGCTCAGCCAAAACACTGCTGGTCTCCCTCTCTTGGATGATGTGCCTTCCAAACACACCCCAGTCCTGTGGGATTTACTGAACACTCTTACTGCCTTTCCTGGGGCCTTTTAATTTACTGTCCCAACGTTACAGATGCCAAACCAGGGTGTAGCACCTGCCACATCACTAAGGAAGATGCTCCATCATGCTGGTCCCCCAGGGACTGGTGGATTAGAATCCAGGAGGGATGGGTTGATTTTGAGGAGTTTTTTCCCAATCAACATCCAAAATGAGGATGAGGTGTTGAGGGAATGGAGGAAGTGCATCTTCTCAGGCCAAGAGTGTTGTTAAGCACAGGATAAAATTTTAATGGGAATAATAATACAATCATACATATATAATATGTATAATATTGTTATAATAATATATTGTTATATAATAACAGTACATCATACAATCAAATACCTGTTGATTAAGACCATAAAGGAATTGGGCCTTAGTTGTTGTTTGACCTTGGTTTTTTCCTGCTCCATTTCTTTCCCTCGTATTAAAACTGTGGATGGAGGAAAGTCTATTAATAAAATTCCTTATCTTACCAATTTGTGCTGTCGTCAGAGTTAAATACATCTGTTCAAGAATCTTCAAATGGCTGTCCACAGCTACAGAGAGAGAACTGTCATAAACTTCTTTCTCCAGAACTTGTGCTTGTCCTGTGTTTTCCCTGCCACAATAAAGAGGGAACATCTGCAATACAATAAACCAAATGCCTGGATAACTAGGAAAAATAACACAGATGAGCAGATTCATGAAGGGTAAGACCTGACTCAGCATAACCAGAGATAAACGTGCTGAGTTTTCTGGAAGTTTTCCAGGCTTGAGAAGAGTTCTCCAAAGAGTTTTCCAGGCTCAAGAAATACACTGAATTACATGACCTTGGAAGAACACCAGCCGCAACTTTTCATCCAGTGGAAACCTTTTGGTCTTGAAAGTGGAACCTGAGCATGGTGGAATAGCCACAGGGTGGCAGTCAGGCCACCCAGAAGGGGAGGAGGACATCCCAGAGGATCAGAAGGGAGGGATGAGATCATGAGAGTGACTTGGCAAGGGCAAAGACTGGAGTGACAGGACAAGGGGGAATGGCTTCAAACTGAAAGAAGGGAGGTTCACATGGGGTATTGGGAAGAAATTCTTCCCTGTGAGAGTGGTGAGCTCCTGGCACAGGTTGCCCAGGGAAGCTGTGGCTGTCCCTGGATCCCTGGAAGTGTCCAAGGCTGGGTTGGACTGGGCTTGGAGCAACCTGGGACAGTGGAAGGTGTCCCTGCCCATGGCAGGGAGAAGAGGATATTGTTCCTGAAGATGTCAGAGGTTCATAAGGCTTTGAAGATTATCCAGTTAAGTGGAATATCATTGAACAAAGAGGTAGCTTCAACCTGGAATAAATCACTTTTTCCAAATCAGGGAGGAACATCTTCAGCAATGGAGCAACTGGAATTATAAAAATGTCGGGGTGATGTTCATGCAGTTAAGGGTGATGGGGCAACTGAAAGAGGAAAATGCTGTAGTTCTCCCCTTTGCCAACATCCACTCATTTGGACTTGTTAATGGTGAGGATTTGCAGTCCTTGCCCAACTCATGGATGTGTTTGCATCCATTATCCCAAATTCCTGAAGAGGGGAATGGTGTTCTTTATGGAATTCTCCCCACCTTTAGAAAAGTAGGGGAAATCAAGCTGATTGTAGATCTGCACAGGATAGATGATGAATGCACCTGAGTCTCTCATAAACAGGAGGATTTGCTGCTTCCCAAGGTTCTTTTACAAGGAATATAAAGAGATTTCCTAACAGGTCAGGTGTAGAGGACAAGTGCAGTAATGCAACACTGCTCATGGGTGGGAAAGGAAGAGGATTACACTGGAAGAGATTTCTCTGGGATTTGCATCTCCTGGTATTAAATGTTCAGAAAATGAGGAGAAATTTCACTAAGAATAGTTTTGAAATAGCAACAAGAAATTATACACCCATGACAGCTTATATAAAATGCTGGTTATGATGGTGCCCCTTAGGCAAAATTTCCAAAGGTCTGATTGATCCATAGTAATCTCCCTTGGCTTTGCTCCCAAAAACCAGCCTGGCTTTTTGATTTTTGCAGCTCATCATTTAGGCTCTTGTCAGTCTCGTGATTTTTTTATGAGAGAATCAAATTGTCTGCGTTCCCTGAGCCAAATAAAAGAAGAGGCAGTGACTTGATCAGAAAATGAGAAGTTTTAGAGGAGAGAATACTTCAATCTGTCAGTAATAAAGAAATATTCAGCAGCTGAAGTATGGATCAATACCAGTTCAAGATACATTGTAAGTGCAAATTTTTAGTACCAAGGTTAATTAGCCCAAATTAGCAGGAGCAGTGCTAGATTGTCCTCTAAGGGCAATATAAAAAATCAAGAATAACTAAATTTTATAGGTGATAATTCCTTGTATAATGTTTGCTTTGACTCAGGAAGAGATCAGGGCAGGCCTGTGGGCAGTATTATCCTAATTAGGTCACCTCCTGCATAATAGACCTTTTCAGATGAGCACTAACCCATCATTTAGCTGCAGACCAAGATAGAATGATAACTTCTGGCAAGAAGGGGTGCCAATGTTCTAACAAGTGAGCCTGAATTCCTTTCCAGGATCATCTCCCAGTCGGTTAGGAAAAAGAAACAAGGTGAGGTAAGAAATGCTGGGTGTTGCCCAAGTATAATAAAAGGTGAGTGGAGATCTGCAGTGAGCTCAGGTTTTGACATTTTCTATGTTTTGTTCCCTCTTCTCCCCTCATCCAAGAGGAAAATCAGAAACGTGAAACTAGAAAGCCACGGGTATTTCTGTCTTCAGCAACTATTCCAAAGTTGCCAAAATAAAGGAGTAAGTATAAAATTATGGGACTTAGATCCCTAACAAAGAGGGGAGAAACAAACTCATGAGACCATTTCTGAGGGATAACCTGTAAGGCAGATTTGGAATAGAAAGAATAGTGAAGAGGTGGTGGAACTACAAGTAGGAGTTGCAATTGCAGCAACTTAAGCAATTTAGTAATCGCTAAATTGTCAAAGAAAAATTAAATTTTGCAAAAGAAGTAGCAAAATATGAAAACTACGAGTGGTACCCTTGTGAGCAGGGTAGGATGTAGAAGTTTGATGACGAGGGACATCTCTGAGGCAAAATGTTTGCGTTGCCCTAAGATTATACCCCAAAATCTGTGGCTGAGGAAGGACAGAGGCAGATGGTGAAGGCCAGGGAAGGGATGCTGGCCGAATATTGGCTGTGCCACGTTTATTGCAGAGGTTGGAAGGTGGCCCAAGGCCCACAGAAAGCCAGAGAGAAGGAGGAGCTCTGAGTGTAGGCCATGGAACCACCGTGGGTGTTTTAATCCTGGCTTAGGCCACTTTGTTCCTAATTAAGGTTGCACAAACCATGTATTGAAACAAACTTTCGAGCATGGGCACCTTTTGTGGAGTTTCTCTTCTCCAGAAGCAGCCAAAGCGTTCAGAAGTTTGTAAGCAGTGGGTGCCCATTTTCTGGGCACAGAAAATGCAACAAAAATGCTGCCTGGTCTGAAAAAAAACAACTCCAAATATGCAACAGTGAGAAAACAAAATGGGCTTGTTAAAGGCATTTAACAATTTTGACTTGGATCATGTTGTGTCTTATTCTTTATAACAATATAGAGCACTTGGGAGAGGAGAATTACAGAATTTATAACTTCAGGTCAGCTTAATTTAGATCTTAAAGCCACAAAAGAGCTCCTGGGATTCTGACTTTCATGAAGCTGAAGAGTGCAAAGGGTTTGTTTCATAGGAATTGCAAAAAAAAAAAAAAAAAAAAAATTATACTATACATGTTTTAATGCAATTTATTGTTCTGTGGGGAGATTTAGATGAGAAGGTTCACAGGGCTTATTACAGAGCCTAATTTTAGCCATCATTCTGAATTAACATCTTGGGGTTTTATTGTTTACTCATAAAATGCAACCAAAAGCTGGGAGGGAAAGCATGGCTTTTCACAGGTGGTTTTTTTCCTCTTTTGCAAAGGGTGTGAAGATGGTTTTCACAGAGAAAAAAACTGTGTTAATTTACTATTGATATCCAAGGACTAAGGAATGAAACAAAATTAATTAAAAAATTAAATATCTGAGCAAATTAAATCCCTCAAGGCAAGGTCTCCATCACAAACTTGACTCTGTCTATAAAAAAAACCCCTTGGTTTTGGTTTAGGTTTCTCTTTCTATTTCATTGGACATGGTATTCCTGATAAGTAGCTCCATCTGAGATGCAGGGTGGTATTTCATTAACCCAGAATATATTAAAAAAAGGGAAAACCTGGTCCTTTTCTCCTCCTGACTAACATGGTGCCTTTTCATGTTTTTATCAAAACCAGTAAATTACTGGATTATTTTTTTCCTTTCCAAAACAAAATTTTGCCCACTGCAAAAGTTGTTGGTTTTTTTTTTTTTTTGCTCAAAAAGATTGCAAAGATCTTTCTGAATGCAGCCTTTTCCTGAGTTATGGATTCCCCGTTAAGTTTTGTGCTGGAGATAAAATGATTTTAATTATTTCTATTTCCTGGCTGTGTTTGGGAAGAGACACATCATAGTCACAGAAGAGGGAGTCTTGAAGGAGAGTCCATGAAATCCAGGAAGAAAATGGACTTTGTGCACAGGAATGTGTGTGCTGACTGTGGATGGATGCAGGTAATTTCCTTGGAGCCACTGTAGGGCAGAGCATTCCTGAACCCTCCACAAAGGGCTCAGTATCCTGTGAGCTCCATTCCAGAATCCCTTGAGGACAAACTCTTCAAAGTAAAGTTATGTTGTATAAATTAGGTGGTACCTGCCTCCTGATGCAGAGACATTTCAGATCATCTCTGCTTTGATCAAACATGCTGTTCCATGGCTCCAGAGCAGCCAGGACAGGGCAGAGAGACTCAGCTCTGCTTCCAGAGGGAAATGCAGGTGTACTTGTAGATGCTCATCCAAGGTCACACTTCTCCAGCTTTCTCCACTGTTGACAACTAATTATGGAGACCTGTTCAACCCACAACTGTCTGTCTTCTATCTACCAACTCTGGTGAGGCTCTACACTTCATAAAATAGAGATTCTCCACTCACTTTTGCCCACTTGGGAGGTGTTCCCACTTGCAAGGCTCCATGAAAACCCTGTAAAAAAGTGAGACAATATTACTCAGAACCTAAAGATCCTCTCTGGAAACAAAGATTTTCTTAGAAACAAGATCACAGGATCATTAATGCTGGAAAAACCTCTAGGATCTCCAATCACTTCCAAATGTTCTGGAGTATCTCAGTACCAGATTTGTTTCTGGACCATTTATCTCCAGTGGATTAAGTGTAAGCTGCAAACATTTACGTGACAGACGATAAAAGGGCTGAGGCAGCAACTGCCAGCTGAGCAGTCAGGTGGTGTCCTTCTGGAAACCTGGGAAATTGTGTCAAGAGCCTGTGCAAGGAGCCTCTGAGTCATGGGAGTGGGGCTGTGGAGCAGCTCTGTGCACGTGTACCAGCTCCCGGGAACGCAGGACACGCTTTTTGGCAGGTGTGTGGGCAGTGGTTGCAGAACACCAAGTGTGGTGTAAATTCACTCTAACAGGTTTCTCAATAGTTTCTCTGGGTGAGCAGGACCGTGCCTTTCACTGTCTGAGCTTTTCCATGTGCCTCTGGAATCAGTTTGGTGACCTGGATAATATAGACAGAGGCAGCTTCTACTTTCACATTGGGAAGGGATTTTAATTTTACAGAATATCAGTGGGTGTTACGGGCCCCTCTGGATGGGATCTGACACTAAATAAATTTGGACAATAAATATTAATCCACACTGTTAATACAATCATTAGAGGACAATCATCTTAGAGTTCCCAAACTTAAATCCTCCAGTTTGGTGGATGCTGGCACCCACAGTGTTAACAGTGGAAATCACAGCTACTGACTGTGGGTATAGACAGAGACATCCTATATTTGTTCACTCCAATACATTCCTGGCTCTTTATCCTGCATCTCCTCGTAGACCGAAACCAAACCCCACATTTTTATCTCCTCCTTTTCAGTAGCTGCTACATGTACAAGTCTGAATATAGGGCCATGGGAAGGGTTTTTTGTACTTTCAGCCAGCTATGGAGTAACTTGATATTTTCACATGTGCACAAAACCCCACATCTGCAGGAAATTGCGCAAACTGTTGCATATTTTATTGCCACCACCTCAAGTACTGAACATTGATTTAGGTAAGACTGCACATATACATAGATCATGAACACATCATTAGCGTGGACACTTTCAGCTTTTATTTAGAGCAAGATAAAGAGTTACAAAATACAATGTGACAGCAGGGTAGAAATTATTCCTCCCATTCTTTTATCACTGTCTTCTGATGAATAGCAGCAGTCACATTTCTCTTTTACTTTGGGTGGTTCACCAATTGCCACATGTCAGGCACTCATAAATGGCAGTTTGGGGCTTGACTGATTAATTTGCAAGATGCTACATGATTTGAAGAATTAGAATTGCATAATTTGGAGTTCTGTGTCAGCCAGAAAACTGCCCACTCTGTGCTTGGGAGACAGGGAAAACGCCTCACTCTCCTGAGGTGCCTTGGTCAAGAAAGTAGTTTGGCTTTTTTATCTACCTTTATCTTTCTTTATCTTTCTGTCCTGCCTGAAGTCTGCAGCTTCACCTGAGTGTTTTCACACCTTCTTAGAACTGGGAGCTCACACAACAACCAGTTTTCTTGGAATCCAGTGTGTGAATTGTCTGGGAAGCTCATTGTCAGGAGAGATAGTTGAGACCTGCAGCTGGTCTGGCTTCAGGCAGGGACTGGACATCACTGCAGGCCACATCTGGGGTTATAGACCTAAGAAATTCAGAAACATAAATAGAACGTTTGGGGCAAGGGGGAAAATTCAGGATTTAACTCAGTATTGGATAACAGAGGGGTATGATGGAAATACCCCATCTGTACCACCCCTGACTGTCCCACATCTGCCTGCTGCTTGTACCTTCCTCAAAAGCACCCAAGGCTTGGAATCTTGGATTTTAAAAAACCCAACCAGGATTAAGACACTGCTAGATCTCAAGTAGGACAATATTTGATTTATATTGCTTAAATTTTTCTGCAAAATTGATGAGAGTTCACAGGAAACTTGGCATTGCCTTGTCACTGCATTTTATTACAGCTGAGAACTATTTACCTTTTTATTACACAACAAACCTTCACAATATCAGAGATGTTTAGACTTGGTTTCTGCAGGAGTAGTGTTTAAGTAAAGTTAATTATGTCAACATTGCCTTTAAGCATAGGTTTCTGAATCTACAGCCAAACTTGGTGTTAACAGTTATTGCTATTATTATTGTTGTTATTATTATTATTATTTATTATTGTTATTTTTATTACTACTACTGCTATTACTGCAAAATATTTTAATGTTATAGACTTGTGAATGAATTACTTGAACAATTAGATGGTTGCATGGTTCAAGAACATACAGGAAACTCTGAAACCAACTGCACACAGTTTTCTGTATTATCAATACAGTATTCTGTATTATCAATACAGCAGCCAAATTAACTGGAAATGAAGAATGCTTTCTTAATGTGTTCTTTCTTTACTCTGATCCGGTGGTATTTTAATCAATTACTTAGTTAGGAAAGACACGTTAATTTAGCATGCCAGAGTCAAGAAAATTTCAAAGACCAAGGACAACCTGAAGGTTTTAGGTGGTGATGAGGCCATTTAGAGGTAACAGCTGTGTAGGAATGTGCCCTCTGTTGACGGAGTGACCAAATTACCTTCGAAAGCCCAGAAGCTTCTTTCCTCAATTGGCAAAGACACCTCATAGGACCTGGGGGACTTCACCTCAAACTTAAGGAGAGCTAATTGGACAGAAGCCAAAATGTCTCCCCTAAGCAATTTATTAGAAAAGAACAAAGGAAATAATTGCTTTTGTGGGGTGTTTTACCAGAAGCAAGGACCTCTTGCACCTGGCTCAGGTTTTCTCTGTAAAGAGCCTTTTTTAATTTTGTTCTTTAGTAAACTTTTCTGTTTCCAACACCACCACTTGAGCCATCCTGCTGATTTTATGCCATCTGAGGTAGTTATCTTGGGTGTGATATATATCTCTGAGAGCTTATAAGAACTGGCTCGAGGAGATACATATATCATAGGTGATCTTCCCAAATTTCTGCCTTTATTCCTCTTTGTGTTCAGTGGAGCAATCAGACCTTGCAAAGGCAGCTCAGAAAGGACAAGAAGGAGCAGGGCTTTTCCTCACGGGTGTGTCCAAGCGTCTGGAAGAGGAGGGAACTGGGGATGGGTGTGTTTGGGCAAGGAGAGCCAACCAGCCTTTGGAAGCACAGGGAGTGGCTTGGAGTGGGGCTGTATAACGGGCAGGCCAGGATGGGCCACCCTCAGCTTGGACACGGAGCTGGCACTGGAGAATCCCAGCACGGATGGCTCCACAGACCGGCCCCAGCGAGAAGGGGACGGGACCCGTTCCAGCCTTTCCACAGCTCTTCACTTGGGAGGAGATCAGGATCCACAACGGCTGCGGGCAAGGCCAGGAGCAGTGGCTGGTGGTTGACAGGAAGGTTTATGATGTCAGCCAGTTTTCCAAGAGACATCCTGGGGGCAGCCGGGTTATCAGCCATTATGCCGGGCAGGATGCCACGGTAAGAGCTGGGAAAGCAGCGGAGGAAGGTGGTTCCAGTGGCAGGGAAGGAGGATGTGGTGGGGAATCCTGTCTGGTGGTGGTCATCACTGTGCTTGGTCAGAGAGCGGACTGAGAAAGCAGCATGATGACCTTGGGCTGCAGGACATAAGGAAAAGTCCTACAAATATGTTTGGACACAGATCTTCCAGGGATTCCTGCAAAAAATCTTTGATCTAGAGGATTTACCTAAAATCATTTGGTGTTTTTGGGCAGGAATAATAAATTCTAAGCTGATCTCCCAGACTATGCTGAGAGGAGATGGTGAATTTCTGAATAGGCAGAAATATGAGCATTGGAAACATGGGCATAAACTTGTGATGTGGGAGATTTACTTCTTGTCACGACAAGACTTTCTGACTTGAAGAAAGTTGCTTAGCCTGTCTTAATTCCTCATGTTTCAGCGTGTGGAATGGGATAGCACTTCCTAACTCCCGGCCCAAAATGGACCAGATCAGTTACTTTTCACATTTCATCCCTTGCACCCTGCTTGAAACTGGGGCAAAAAAATACCTGGTGATCTCAGAGGAAGAAAAAGGAGAGGTTTGAGTCTTGTTTGGTTTGGTTCACTGACCTCCAGAGCATAGTCCAGCCCAGAGATCCTGGTGCCATCTCCTGCAGTTTCTGCCACTGGACTTTTACAGAAGGAGTCAAGGAATGCAGAATGCAAGGAATGATTTGTCCCCAAGCCATGTCCTCCCAGCTCCTGCAAGGACCTGCAATTTACATCACTGTATTTATAGACACCCAGGGGCTTTAACCGCAGTGAATGTGTTTAAAAAATCACCTTTGATCTTAACTTGCTTTTATTGTTACAATAATTACAATCTGATTTTACTTGATCTTAAAGGTATTGTCAAACTTCTAGGTGTACTATATCCCTTTGAAGACAGGACCACAACCATTTTTGGATTTGTGTTGCATCCTAACAACATTTTCTGTCTTGCCCTTGCTAATACTAATCATTATTTTTGCTTTTAAAGTGTTGCTTGTTCATATATTCTAAGAAATCCACATAGAATAGCAGGACTGGAAGGTGTCTCAAAAAATTACTGGTGCAGGACCTTACCTAAAACCAGGATCCAGGACTTTTTTTCCCCAACAACTCTTGACTACTCTAGAGTTCATAATAGTGTATACATAGTGAGAATTTTCTTCCTCTGTGGGGATTATTTTGAAAATACAAGGCAAGACCATTGCCTTGTATTTTCAAAGTAATTTAATTTTTTAATTTGATGTCAAATGATGTCAAATAATTTAATTAATGTCAAATGTTGTGAGTTATGTGCATTGTAGGCGATAGTTCTTAAAGTTAATCTCTAAACTTAATCCTAAAGTTAGTAAGATGCTAATCAGGGCCTAAGACCAGGGAGGGGAAAGAACAGGCAGGACTGAGAGGCTTTCAGTGATAAGAATCTGTGATACTGATCTCATGGATAGGAGTTTCTGCTTGAAAGGATTTGGTTCCTGTTTCCTAACTGCAGTATAGATACTTATGGATTAAATCAGAATTCCTGGCAAGATGGAAGGATATATAAAAATGTGTAAAGGCCTGGAGGATGAGGGGCAGAAAATCATGATGGAAAGATTTCTCCAGTCCTCTGGGTCTGGACAGAGTTGCTCATTTGTCACTGTGACAAAGGGTCACTATATGTCTGTACAAAAGCTCAAATGTCCAAAAAGTCACCCTGTTCTGACTTTTTCTAGACTAAAGTACTCAGAGAGAGACTGTCTCCAGCCAAGAGGCTCCAAGGAAGTCCTCTGTCCTCTTCCAGGGATTTGATCCTGACCAGACCTGTGCAGAATATTTGGGTTGTGCTCATCCCTGCTGATTTTCAGAGCCAAAATCAGCAAAACCAGACTGTTCAAAATGAGGATTTTGTTCTATCTGCTCTTTCTGGAAGAAAAAAGGGTATGGCCAGCCTCTTTACCTTTCTTCTGGAAAATCCACTGAGGACATGAGCTAAAGGAGAGTTTTGATTTATCTGGAATCTCATCCCTTATTCCATTGTTTATATTTGATTTGAAACTGTGATTTGAAATGATTCTTGGACAGGCACTTTTTTGTCATTAGTGTTCCCACTTCCCCAAGACATCAACCAGTCTGGAAGCTGAGAGGGAACTGTAAGAGATACCCAATTTGTGCTGCTGAATATGAGGCTTCAGCATCTATTTTGTCTGGCCTTAGTGTTACACAGACAGGATTTCAAAGCCTCATCCCAAGCATGGCAGAGACACACCTCATTCCCTGCTCCTGGGTCCCATCCATAGGGCAGGGCTGCTGGCTGGAGCCTTCTAGGGACAGACTGTGCTGAAACAAGCAGAAGGAACAGGTTTCCCTCTGCAAAGGGTTTTTCATCAAACCCTTTCATGTTTATTAGCAGCCTCGCCTAGGAGCTTTTGTGAAATCTGGGCTCTTGGAGCTCCTCCAGCTTCCTTGGGCCAAGCTCCAGTCGATGGGAAAGAGTGACAGGAGAGACAAAAATGGACAAGGGGAGCAGGATTTTGTGTTATGATCCAGACCTGGGCAATGAGAGGCTCAGCTCTGGTGTTCAGTCACGTGCCCTCTCTCACTCCATCCCTCTGTGTTCCTCAGGATGCCTTTGTGGCATTTCACAACGACAAGTCCCTGGTGAAAAAGTACCTGAAATCTCTGCTGATTGGGGAGCTGGCACCAGATCAGCCCAGCTTTGAGTCTAATAAAAAGGTGAGTGCCCTAGATTCCAGCACTGGGAATGGCTCGGGGTTCAGCATGGAAGGAGAAGGAAAACAGGAGAGGTGGCAGGAATGGCCTCTGAGGGAGCACGCCTGATGCTGTGGGTGGGCAGGAGGTGGTGATGGGCAGGCATGGAAACATGACTGTCCCAGCATCACTAAATCCACCCCTGGGAGCAAGGAATGAGCTCCAGAGCCCCAAATCCTGCTCTGATCTCCTCGCTGGGATGTCTCATAATCAAAGCAAAGTCTGTTGACTTCATGCTTGTTTTGGCACAGAGCCCCTACTGACAGAACATCTCCTCCAACTTCTGTGGCTGTTTTGGGGTTCCTGGCTCTGCTCTATGACATTTTCATAGTAAATAGTGCATTAATATTCACTTTACCCACAGAAATCCCTTTTCTTTACCCACAGAAATCCCTCTTGGAGGATTTTCGTGAGCTGCGCTGCACCATTGAGAAGATGGGACTTCTGAGGCCCAATTACTTCTTCTTCTTCCTGATTTTCCTTCACCTCCTGGTGCTGGATGCTGCATCCTGGCTCGTGGTCTGGTACTTTGGGGTATCCCTGGTGCCTTTCCTGGCTGGCATGATGTTCTTCACCACTGCCCAGGTAAACTGCTGACGGGTGCTCAATGCTGCAGACACCCTCAGCTCTTCCAGGTGGAGAGGATTAATGGAATGCTCCTGTCCCAGGCATTGCCTCTCCTTAGATCCCATTATCTGGCTGAAGATGACAAGCACGTTCTACGTCACAAATTTTTGTTGCCTGCAGCAGATCTCATTTTGCTGACAGGCTGCTCCCTCGGGATGGTGAGGTTCTTGTGGAACTGGCTCTTTCACAAGATGGGTTGAGCTGATTTAATCACTTACCCCAGCAAAAAGAAGGAATATTTCATTCTCACCTGCACTTTTGGGTCTCTGTTTCTTCTGTCAGATGGCTCTGGTATTTTTTGGGTTCTTTATGAGTCCCCTCTAGCCCTGACTGGTTTTCTGCTGGATTAGTAAATTCAGCCATATAAGCAAAGGATCCATTTCAGGGTGGGTGTAGGGAAGGAAGGAAAAGGGATTTGTGGCACTTAGATGGGAGAAATTGAAGGATGTGGTGGAGGGAGGAAAACAAGATTTTCTTATTAGCACTGAATGCTTGAGTTTGCTCAGATCCCCCTGGAGCAGGTGCAAATGAGCTAATTTATTTAATTAATCTGTTTTAATTGCCTAATATCTGCTAAGGCAGATATCCCTTGAAGAGCAGTCTTGTATTTCTGTGGAAATATGGAAAGCAGTGAAGCCACAGACTTGGAAACCATTCCACTTCCTAGCTGGTTACTTGGAAATTAATTATTTGTGATGGTAGCAACAGAATTCCATGCTGTGACAGTGAAGTTAATTGCAGTGATGAAAGCTTCACTGCTTTCCCTATGTTCCAGATGAAACTAATACCTGGAATTGAGCAGCTCTAGTGGACAGTGGCCTGGATGGAAGTTCCCAGCCCTGTGAGTGTCCCTTGACACATCAGGAGGAGGATGAAACTCACACTATGAGGTTACAGAGGCTCACATGGCAAATTATTGCAATACAGCAGTTCTCTTTCCTCAGTGATCCTTTTGTCTCCCAGATCCAGATGGGCTGGTTCCAGCACGATCTGGGGCACTGCTCTGTCTTCAGGAAGCCCAGGTGGAATCATCTCCTGCAGATCGTGGTGATAAACATGCTGAAGGTAGTGGTGGGAATGTTCTCTGGGGCCGATGGGGACTAAGCAACGGCTGGGAGTGTCCCTAAATCCAGGCAAGGTCGCCTGTGAGGGAATTGCAGTAGATAGAGATGTGATCCTTGATATTGCTCCACTTTGAATCCCCGGTGTTGCCCTTTTCCCCACGCAGGGGCTGCCTGCCAGCTGGTGGAACCACCTGCACAACCAGCACCACGCCAAGCCCAACTGCTTCCGCAAGGACCCCGACCTCAACATGCACCCTCTGCTCTTCAGCCTGGGAAAGAACCTCTCCGTGGAGGTCTGCAAAAGCAGATTTAATGGCAGAAAGCTAGAGTGTGATATGTATCTAATATATAATAATAACAACACAGATTGTGCCTTGAAACAAAGTGGTTTTAAAGGTCCCTTCCAACCCAGACGATTCTAGGATTTTATGATAATTCCCAAAGTGCTCCAAGATCTGAGTCTCATGTTACTGCAGTGCTGAGGCACCCACTCCTGAGAAGCAAAAGCTTAAAATCAGTGCTTAAGGAAGGGAAAGCACCTTGAAGGCAGCTCCAGGGGTGAGTCAGCCCACTTGCATTAGAGAGTGTTAGTGAATCAGATGTTCCCTCTGGATCCTCCTGGCTGCTGGAGCTGTTTGAGACCCAGATCCTTCAGGGCCGGCGGAGCTGCCGCACACCGAACGCAAACACAGCGAATGATTTCCTAATCCTGAATTTTATGGCTTTCATAAAAAGAGAAACTATGAATAGATCCTCCCTGCTTCCATTATGGTTTCTGACAGCATCAGGATAGGCAAGGGCTCGTTTGCCTTTTCCTTGTAATTCCTTTTACTCACGGGATGATGAAATGGCCTCATTATGAGATACACCAGCCTCTTAAAATAATGCCTCTCTCTCTTTTACCTGCTGAAGAAACTCTCCAAGGCACATGGAAAATTCCAGCTCTGCTGTCCCAGACAGATTCTTGCAATGGGAGATACAAAATGCTTATTGATAGAAAACCATTGGCTCCAGTTGGGAAGGATTTTGTCTGGGATTTTGGGAAAGATCTCTCATATAGGAGCCTGAGCATCCAGAGCAGGTTGGCTGTGCTCCAGTGGGTTTGATGGAGTGAAAATGTGGGAAATCAGTTCTCATGTCTTCCTGCTTTTTAGCAGGATCAGAGTTAGGCACACTATGGATAGGCAAAGTGGATTTCAGGGCTGTTGTTTATCCAGTTTATTTATTGCTTCAGTGTTGATCCAGTGCAGACTGGAGCTTTGGAAGTAGTTTGCTTTAGCTCCTTATTATTTTGTCTTTTGAAGAATTATATCCACAAAAGTTTGGGGTGATGTTAAGAAACTTCTTGTGTAATTGGTGAAAAATTAAAAGGTGAAGAAATAAACTTAATTGTGCTTTTTGTAAATATTTCAATATCTTTTCATTTTTCAGCTTGGAAAGCAGAAGAAGAAGTTCATGCCTTACAATTACCAGCACAAGTATTTCATCTGTGAGTATCCCCTAAAACCATGAGTGCATCTCCTCCCCCACAAAATAAAGGCTTTTAAAGATATTCCCATTGAAGTGAGAGCTCCAGGAAGCTTCCTTCATGCTAAAGAAGGTCCCTATGAGGAGGAATTGCCCCTTAAGTCTCTCTTTGGGTTATGAGATGTAGATGGGAGTCTATCAAACAGAGGGTAGAAAGGGATGGGGAAGAAATGGAGAAGTGATGAGAAGAAAAGAGGAAGAGATTATGTGGATGCATGGAGGTTAATATGAGTAGAAGACAACAATTTTTCTTCCACTGGAAAGAAGAATCATTTTTATGTGTGTAAGTGAACTTACAAATGTCTCTCTGTTCTGTCCTTCAGTGCTGGCCCCCCTCGCCCTCATACCCTTCTTCCAGCTGTCAACAATCTACTTTGCAATCAAGAGGAAAAAGTGGTTGGTAAGCACTGCTTCCCTGTCTGGAAAACTCCAAAAATGTCACTGTATTCACCTTCATCTCCTATTGGTCAGGTGGTTGGGAGGTAAGAGAGAAAAAGGATAGAGAAGGCTGATTCTAGGCTTGCTGCAGCAAGAGAAAATTGTTTAGAAGAGGCTTTTTAGCCTTTTAGCAGATAAATAAAAGTTACCAGGAAATTCCCAGACCCAGAGTGTGATGGCAGGGCTGTTGTCTGCAGTTATTGATGGTTAAGCAGGAATATTTCAGGGACACACTCACCTTATGCAGAATGGAGCTTACTCTTGATAAATCAGAAATTTGCATATCAGAACATTTTTTAAGCTGCAGTTCAAGTAAAAGGGAGAGGATAGAGTGGAGGCATTTCACCAACAAAGGCTGATTTTCATCCTGATTTGCTTGGGGGGGGTTTGTTTGCTTTATTTTACAGGATCTGATATTGGTTGTGGCTTTCAACATCCGAGTCTGCCTCATGTATGTTCCTTTAATGGGATTTAAAACCTTCATGATATACTACTGGCTGTCCAGGTAACTCAGAGCACACCCAGAGCACCCATAATTAATATTTGTAATCAATACTGAGCTTCAAAAGAAAGAAATGAAAACTAAAACACTGATTTTCTCAGAATTAAACAGTCCAGAAGAAACAGTTTAACTTCAGGGGGGGTGGTGGCTGCTCAGGGACATCTGCAGCTACAACTTGAGTGGTTCTTAAACTCCAAAAGTGCTTTTTTTACTTAGGAAGAGACTTAGCCAAGTGTTTTAGTGTTAAATTTGGATGGGATTAGAGATATGACAAGAGTTTCTGGGTTTATCTGCCCAGGTACCTTGAGAGTAGCTGGTTTATTTGGGTGTCCCAGATGAATCACATCCCAATGGACATTGATTATGACAAGAACAAAGACTGGGTGTCCACTCAGGTGAGAAACTCCTTTCTTCTGGAATAGTGGGTCTGCTGGTTGAAATTATAGAACAGAGACAACGTTGTTATTCTCTTAGATTTACTGTTAATGAGGTTTGCCCTTCCATTCATTAAATAAACATTTCTGTGATATTCAAACCATTTAAAATTTCAGTTGGAAAACAGGAAATCAAGATTTTAAAAATCCTGGTTCTTCTCTTAAAGGCCTTGACATATTTTTCACAACCCTTTCCCCTCCCTATTATAGAAAAGTACTGGTGGTATAAGAGCCTTTTTAGGCCAACTAAAGGGAAGCAAAGTGGGATACCTTTATTTTTGCCGTACAGGCTGCAAGTTTACTACACATAAATCTGACAAAATTGCCTGATAAAAAAGAATATGTAAATAGAGCTTTGCTGACATCTATCCTGCCTCCAGCAGTATAATCCCACATAGTGGGTTTGCAGCAGTTTCCTGTTTTATCAAGGATAAAAAACTCAGCCTGGCTAGTCTAGACTGTGTTGAATTCTTCAGGGCAATGATGGCTGTAATCCCTGATTTTGCCTTGATTTTTATGCTAGATAAGGGTGGGCAGTAATTGCTGGGGGTTCAATTGTTGGACTTGCTGGAAAATAAAATCTAAATCAACTGGGGGTTTTGGGTTTTTTTCCCTCCCAGCTCCACGCAACCTGCAACGTGAACCAGTCTTTGTTCAATGACTGGTTCACTGGGCACCTGAACTTCCAAATTGAGCACCAGTGAGTATCATACTGGGGGGAAAAATGGGAATAATCTGGGGCAGGAGGATATTTTGAACAGGGAGAAAGCCAAGCCTTGCAATAACTCTCCCTCATCCCATCCTGCAGCCTGTTCCCCACGATGCCTCGGCACAACTACTGGAAAGTGGCTCCCCTGGTGAAAAGCCTCTGTGACAAGCACGGCATTGAGTACAAAAGCAAGACCTTGCTGACAGCCTTTGTGGATATTTTGAAGTAAGTAACAATTAACAAGATGATTTTGCTCTGTGGTGGCAGGTAAGAGACACCCAGGCAGCCATTTCAAATCAATGTCCACAGAGAGATCAAACCTAGAGTTCATTTAGACTTCCCTAAAGTTTTAAAGTTTCAAAGCTTGTTCTTCTCTTCCTTAAATCCTCTCAGCTCATTGCCAGCAGTCAAACTTTGCTATGAGGTATCCATGCAATTTAAAACCCTTTTTTTTCCTTTTATTTCTATAACTACAGTTGTCCTCCCACAAAGTTGAGTTCTGTCTCTTCCTAAGTGAATTTTTCCCTTCTGCTCCTGCAGTTCCCTGAAGGATTCTGGGGAGCACTGGCTGGAAGCATATCTGCATGGATAGAAACTGGCAACTCTCCAAGAGAATCCCTTCACCACACAACTGCTGCCAGGAGCCAGGACACACCATTCCTCTGGGTGTCTTCAGGCATAGAAACTCAGGAGCTGGGCAAAGTTAATTTCAGTAAGAATGAAATGGGAAAGTGGCTTCAAGATATATTTTTACATTGTTCCCAACCATGAACTTCTGTTTTTTCCTGCTCTCAATCTCAGAATTCAGAGATGGGCTTTTAAGCCTGGGGAGAAGTAGCTCTTGAATCAGCTTGATCAGTTCAACTTTATTGGAAGTGCCAGCTCCTTGCTTATGGAAGAGGTTTGAAAGGAAATTCTTCTCCGAGTCATAGAATCTTGGAATGATTTGCGTTGGAAGGGACCTTAAAGATCATCTTGCTCCACCCCTTGCCATGGGCAGGGACACCTTCCACCAGACCAGGTTGCTCCAAGCCCTGTCCCTGGCCTTGAACAGTTCCAGGGATGGGACATCCACAGCTTCCCTGGGAAACCTGCTCCAGTGCCTCACAATAAAGAATTTCTTCCTAATATCCAATCTACACCCACTCTCTGTCAGTTCAAAGCTGTTGTCCCCTATCCAGTCCCTACAAGTTCTGATAAAAACTCTTCATCTTCCTCACAAGTCTCTTTCAGTATTAAGGTCTTCTTTGTGTTCTTGGCTCAGTGGATCAGTGAAAAAATGCAGGAAAAGTGCAGGAAGTCAGGAGAAATTAGTCCAGGGGGATTTTTTTTTTACATTTTCTTGAACAGATAAAATAAATGTGCAAAGAACAAGGTAACCTCTGGGGCATGTCCCCATGGCTTCTGGTCACCTTGCTGTGACTAATAAGGGTTGAAACAGATTCTGTTCCTGGATTGCATGGGCAGGCAGACCAGCTGGGGGCTGCTGACACCTGCAGTAGCTGGTGTGAGCACAGTTTGTGTGGCATGTGGTGTCTGTAGGCATAAATACGTGTCTGGGTTTTAACTGAGTGCTGGCTGTGCTGTCAGATTGGATTTCTGGTGTAGACCAGCTTTGAATCAGGCTGAGAAGACAAAGCACTGAGGAGTAGGTCCAGATTTCAAGGGTATTTAGGGTACTCCTGCTTTTATATATATATATATATATATTACATTCTATCTAAAAGTTTACCTCTTGGTGGTTTAGTACAATTAGTTTTACAAGAGAATTATGAATAAGGTTCTTGGTCATGAATTTTAGATTGAAGTCAAAGCCTGTTTTAGAAGGAGCTCTGATTTATCTTGCTGGTTTTGAAAAGCAATTATGATTCAATGACATTTCCTAATGCCACTTAGAGCAAATATATTTCATTATGGGACTGGCAGAACCAATGTGGTACTGTACCCACCTCACTGACCCAAAACCTGAAATGTTTTTATGGCAAGAACCTGTTGTGCCAAATAAAGAGATAATTTGCCCATAAAAGTAAAGGTCACATAGTTCCTCTCCTCTACCTTCACACTCAGAACTTTCAGTGGATAAATCACCCACAGGAGGAAGATGTGGGAGATTTAAAAGCAGCTCACTTGTGTTGCAATTTACAGACACCAACACCCCTCACCCCTCCTCTGGGTAAGAAGATCAAGCCCAACAAATAAAGCAGAAGGAGTTTGGACTTTTTTTTTTTGCCTTTTTTTTTTTTTTTTTTTTGAGAACATGACCATTTCTTCTTTTTAGTTATATTTTTGTGTGTAGGTGCAGGTGCCAATAACATTCTTCTGGTTACATCATAATAATGGCTGACAGGTGTCTTTGAAAATGGTCCTGTTTAAAAAAATAGTTGTTAAAAAGTGTTTAAAATGTAGTTTGGAAATCCCTGCTAACTGGTCCCTAGAGCAATTAAGTGTTTTTAAATCCAGGGCTGGTTATAATGGCAATATCCATAATTATTTGCAAAAGCAGAAACATTACATAATTATTTAAGGGATAATACTGTCTTAAGATGAATGCAAGCATTTCATGGTACTACATAAAGACATTTTAAAATTGCTGTCCTGCTGAAGGTAATATAAATATTAAGGATTCCTCCTTTTTTTTTTACCAGTGAGACTTGAAAGATGTGCTGATCCTGTGTCCCACTGAAATCAATACAAGGCTGAATCAAAAGGGCTCTTTGTGGTGTCAGTCTCATAAATTAAACTGATTATTTGTACTGTTTAATTAGAATTCTGTGTATTTCAATGTCATTGTTATTGATTATTTTTTCAATCTAGTTTTAATTAAAACATTTCTGTCTCTATTTGTCTGAACAGGCTGCTTTGTGTCAATAATAATTTCTTTATCTTTTTAATAAAGGTTATTCACAGTGGAGCTGGCTTACCTTGGTTAAATTCTAACATGTTTTGCAAACTCCAAGGGGTCAGGTGAGAACATTAATATTCCCTGAAAGACAGTATTTGCCATCTGAAATACCTGGAAGAGACAAGGAAATTAGGGAGATGCTTTGGAGAATCCTCCTGGCTGCCAGAGTTTGTGCTGAGATGCTGCTGGAAGTGGTTTCCCTTATCCAGGTAGAGCAAAAGCTCTTTTTTTGTTCTTCTCTCAGGTCCCAGACTTAGGGATGAAATTGGATAAGATGCTTTGGGTGGAATCTGATGAAGAGGATTTAGAAATGGATAGATCAACTCCTCTGTGTGGCAGCATCTCAGTCCAGCACTTCTTTTCCTGAGAGTAAAATTATTAACTTATGCACTGATTCCTCTTACCAGCCACCCCTGAAAAAAAAATCTCTAAGTTTTATTGCCTAAAAACTCTTCAATGATTGGAGGGCAATTTGTAGCCTGACTTGAAGGAAATTGCAGTTTGTGTGTCCATAAAAAGAGAGCCAGCCAGAAATAGAGGTTGTATTTACACTGAACTCCAAAAAAACAGGTGACTTTATTCCAGCTTGCCACCTAAAATGCCTTTTCCTCAGGTGCTGCCCACAGAAGGTGTGTTCTGCTATTACTCCTCAGCCCAAAGTGCTGAGCTGTGCTCCCCTGCAAGTACAGAGCTGCCTCTGTCTGAGCAATTTTCCTCTTATCACCCACCCAAGGGTGGGGCGTGCTTGGTTTT
Organism: Peucedramus taeniatus; assembly: GCA_013400575.1. Taxonomy (NCBI): domain Eukaryota; kingdom Metazoa; phylum Chordata; class Aves; order Passeriformes; family Fringillidae; genus Peucedramus; species Peucedramus taeniatus. Next base: position 88,551 of record WBNO01018676.1, read on the forward strand.
CCTGGCTGCCATCCCCCTGAGGGACCTCATCCCATGGGCATGCTTGGATCACACTCTTAAAGGCAGGACTGTGCTTTCCAGAGGATATTTATGGCTGATTTCTCTCAAAAAATGGAGCTGGGAGAAGCAATCCTGCATCCTTTGTAATTAAACTTACAAGAACAATGTGGTACCTAGGTTTCATCTTAGGCCGTGGCCCTTCAGTTCAACTTGTCCCTCAGGAAATTCCTCATCTCCTCCATGGATTGTGGCAGGTTTACATCAAAATATTAATTCTTTCACTCTGCTTCAAGTCTTCTTAACTGGTGAGTGGTGAGGATGTTCCTCACTTAAACTCTTGGCCTCCCAAGGGTACTTTTCTATTTACTCAGAAAAATATAAATACATCTTCCTTATATCCTCTTATTCTTGGTGATAGATGAGGAAAAATCAAGTGAAATAATCTTTACTGATTTGTCTGGTCACTAAACTCAATCTAGTCTGAAAAAAATATTTTTTCCCTAAAAGGTCTACATTCTCTCTTGGAAGTAACACCTGAAAACACATTAAAATAGATGTGAAAATACATCTTTTAGGGACAGTTTAGGTTCTGGAAATGGTCTAGAACTTTCCATACTGACTGTTCCATCCTTACAAATATTTACCACTCAATTCTCATTTACCCAGTCTGTGTATTTTATCTGCAGGGTGGTTATGCTTAGAAGGGTAAATATGTTTATATTTGAGATTTTGATTTTGTGGGGGGTTTTCTTCCATTCTAAAAAAACCCATGCTTAGCCACCATGCTATCTTTTTGTGCCAATCAATCCAGTTTATTGATTGAAGGTGTTGACACAAAGGTGCTCACTGGACCTGTTATTCCAATCTGTGATGCATCATCCTTGTATTAGTTTAAATGTATTCATGAAATAAAAACAAAGGCAAATTTTTAAAGCACTATACTTTGCCTTTTGGGGGTTTTAATAACATATAACACCTGAAAAATCCATCAGGAACATCCAGAATCCAGCCCTGTGAGGAGATTGAGCAAGAACAAGCTAATTATGCAAATAAAGCCCATATTCCCTGCAAGAATTGCTGCACACAGCGATCTGCATGACCTTCATTTTCACTCTGACTCATAATTCCACTTTTGGGAGCAGAACTGTGCACACCAGTTGGATCCCAGTCAGTGAAGGGCTGGGGTTTGGTTATGTGAGCTTTTCTACTCGTTTACAACCTGTTGGATCACTGTCAGCTTCAATTCATGGTCTGTGGGGTAGCCAGGACAACAAACAGGCAGGAGAGGGTAAAAGAGAGGCCACACCAGATCAGAGCATTATCCCAATGCCCAAAAGTGGAGGCCTGAAGAAGGAAATAAACCCAGCTTCAATAGGGATTAATTACAGTGTTTATTTTATTGTCCTACATGGGCTGAATCCACAGGGACTTATCCCATGTGGGAAGAGGCAGCTCTGACCACAGTGATTTATAGGGTAGCTCTTCTCAGGAATTACTCATTCCACTTCCACTGATTTATTAGGACCTTTGGAATTGCATCCTCATGCCAGAGGTCCCAAATATTCATCTAACCTTCTTCTGTTCCTCTGGAATGATGAAATAGCCTAAAACTCTTCGACCTGTTGCAACAGTGGATTTACCAGGCTTTGGCTCCTCATGAAGCTGAAAGAGGATTTGTGCTTTTTATTTGTCTTTATTTTCATGTTGAAGTGGGTGTTATATCTACACACACCATGATTTTTAAAAAATCAAACAAAAAACTCCAAACCAAACCCAAACCCCACATAGAAATTACCATAAAAAAAACCAAACAAAAATCAAGCAAACTCCCAAAAAACTCCCAAACTTCAAACTAAGATTCCCTACATTCTTTGTGTTAAGACAGGGAGAGAGGAACCAATCCATTTTGGAATGTTGTACCTGGGCTTTTTTTCAGTGAAATAGATGGGGTACAAACTCCAGCTGGGATTTTCTGATGCTGTGTTTCAGCACTCCATTGTGAAGCTCCAGTTTGCTGAATCAGAAATCCATCAGCTGTGCAGAGCAATGAGCAAAGTAAAGCAGGCAGGGACTACCCAACAAAATGCTCATTAAAATTATTTAAATATCAGCTGTGGGACATGAGCTAAAAGTGTGATATTGCAGCACACATAATTTGCTCAATATAAGTGGTGGTGATGTAAGATTTTTAACCCTAGGATTGAAGTTGCAGGCTTTGGGTGTGTGAAAATGAGAGAGATGCTCTCAGGGGTAGTTTTAAATCCTCTTTTATTAACTCACTTCTCCTTTTTATTGCTCCTACCAACTCTTAAATGAAAAAATCCCTTGAGTAAGAAGGTGAGACGTGCTGACAGCCAGTGAGGTGAGAGAAAACTCTGCCAATGTGACCATCCACCCAACAATCCTGAATTCTGTGGTCTCTGGAATGAGGTGAAATCCAGTAGTGCCTAAGAATGTGGTAGAAAAAGTACTGAGGAAACTTCTCTCTGACTCAGATAAGGTATTCTCAGGGCTGTAATTTACAGCTTGAGCACCTCTCTGAAATGTGTCCCCTCCAATGAAAAATCTCAACTCCTTTTTATCCCTTTAATCCTTTGAATTCCCCGCAGCATGGCCCCAAATTCCTCATTTTGACTGCTTATATTTAAAAATAGTTGATGATGACAGGCCCTGTGTTACATCTTTAACCAGTACCCCCTTTTTTTCAGTATAAACTCTTAATTTGCATCCTTGCTACACTCCTCAGTCCAAAATCTGAATATCCTTGGATAGTTTCACTGCCTGTGTGATTTATCTGGCCACCTCCATCTCTCCCTAATAATACCTTGGGAAGGGATTTACCTCTGGGCTACTCTCTCCAGTTTTGTCACTCCTGGGATTCTGCCACTCTTTCTTCCCCCCCAAAGTTGGTTTGAAATAAATATTGGGAGGGGGTATCCAGAGTAATACCTGGATTTAGGCAGCTGGGCTGAATAAAATCTGCTGGTATTTCTTACCATGAGTACACCCAGTGACTTTCAGAGCAGAAGAGAGATCCCAGCTAACGTCCTGCAAATTTTTTCGCCAAGTGTGCCAAGATAACAGATATCATGCCAACAAATCCAAGCAGTTGGCTTTTCCAGGGAGCTGCACAAGATCCCCATCCTTGTATTCCTTGTATTCTGGTGCCTTTCAGGCCTTGATCAGCACCAGCTGCAGTTTTTTTATGTAGCCAGGGCCTCACCACCCTCACAGGGAAAAATTTCTTCCCAATATCCAATCCAAACCCACCCTCTGGCATTTTGAAGCCATTCCCCAGTGTCCCAGGAAATAAAACCTTTCCATTTTTCTCTTAATGAAAACATAGCTTTGGAAAAAAAAAAAAGTCTATGGAATATAATTTGCTTTGGTGCTGCTTCTTCAGGGCTGCAATCCCTGGGGAACAGAAGATTCCTGGAAAAGGAATTCTCTCTTGACTAACAAGCTCTTAAATATGACCTCAGATATTAAAAGCAAGTTTGAGGCACAGCTGCCTCATTCATGCAGTGCTTTATTGTCTGCTGTCACTCTTCAGTTGCATGAACCAGGGTGTGCCTGGTATTCTTGTCTAAATCTGTTGACAGCAAGATAATCCCTCTTGTCTCTGCAAAGAAAACCTCTTAACAAGTTTTCCACTGGGAGACCTGGCACCTGACAAGCCCAGAATTTATCTCCAAGCTCAACTTGGCCTCTGGGTCACTGCTTGACACTTTCAGCATCATTCCCACCTGGAATTGGGAGTAAATCTTGCCTGCTCCTGGTGTGCTGGTGCTTACTAAAGCTGAATATTGGCTGCAGCCATGTGCTCACCCTGCTGGTAAATGCATCCAGGTGACCATGGAATACATGTCGGGATTATATTTTGCAATTTCTAAACCCAAAATGTGAAATCACCTGATTTTGGAGTGTAATCCTCAGCTACTGGAGGTATTTTACCTCAATTCCGGGGTCAGCAGTTCCCCTTATAACTTGAAATCAAATAAAAACTTTTTAAAATTTTATTTTTCAGACGATTTCAAAGGAGTGTTTGACTGAATGTGGATCTGGAGAAAACAGCTGTGTTTTTCTTCACTCCCTAGGGAGAGGTAGCTAAATTTCTAATTGATTGATATTTGGACAGCTAAAGAGAGGAAGGTTAGAGAGCCTCGAGAATTTGATCAGCTGGAGGGGTTCTCAAGGAGAAAACAGGGAAAGGATGAGGAAAAATGATCCAAGTTTGCCTCCCTGTGGCAGAATCCCGCTGTTGCACCTGGAAATGGGCCAGTTTTTCCTTTTCCTTGGATGAATTCCTCCCTGAAACAGCTGCTGTGAATAACCCAGAAATGTTCTCCAAATCACAATGGCAAATGATAATATTAAAAAACCCTTAAATATAGCTGCTGTGAATAATGCAGAAATGCTATCCAAATCACTATAACAAATGACAATATAAAAAAAATCTTTCTTCTGGGTTACATTTGTATTAAGTGTATTTGATAATGAAAAGGTGGTGCAATTTTAACAATTACTTTATAGCAGCTTTGCAGGTGGAGCTATTCAATCAAAGCTCTGCTCTGAGAGTAAAAGAAGCTAAATTACCTCCAGACAAAAACTCCAACTTTAAAGTAGCACATAAAAGAGAGGGGAAAAAATGAGATGAAAACTCTAATATTCGGTGGATTATTTTGAAATAATGGTAGATTTAGAAGCTAGGATAATGCAGGACTTAAAATTCCCAAATTTCATCCCAAACCTGTATATTTTAGAGAAGACATTCCATCTCCTGAACAAGAAGAATCGTTGTCCACATGAAATTTCACGGTGTGAAAATTTGGCTCGCTTGTTTTGCCAGCAGATCGTGAGGGTTTATTAAGAAAGCAGAGGCCTGGTCTTCCTGCAGCCACGACGGGCAGGTTCAGCCCATGGCCTCACACTTAGTGTTGCTTTTCCCTGTGATGTGCAGGCCTGCTCCTCAGCACCTGCTTTTTGGGGATACCTCTGGATGCTGTGAGGGCTTTGCTGGTGTCCAGGAGGACAAATGTCACCTTTGAGGTGATTTTTCTACCACAGGAAGTGTTTGCTACCGATTTCTGGCGCCTCATTTTCTGAGGGGGAGAGCCTCGGAGTTCGGATGACAGGTCAGAGTCCTTGAGTTCCCTTCTCCTCCAAAACCTCTTCCCCAAGGAAAGGAGCATAGGAATAGCTGCATGGCTTCTCAAAAAGCCTTTTCTTTCAATCCTTTTTCTTTCTAAAAAATAGAAGGGGATATGGTGTTTCCATTGCTTGCTCCTTGTAATATCCCGTGAGAGGCCAGCAGTGGCTGGGCCTGACTCAGCCTTGCATGGTTAAACTCATTCCTTTGCTTCCCTCAGCAGCTCCCAAAACCCTGTCATGCCTCTTCCAGTGGGAAATTTAATGTCACTGTGTCCCTGGATAATCCCTAAAGGCACAAATTAATTCCTGGGCCTGTTGTCCCAGGACACTGGGAGATCCCACTATGGTAAAGGTTGTATTTCCAGATCCGTGTTACCCTGGGATAATCCCAGCTACTGTCAAACTTTCTGTTCCATGCCCAAAGGACAGGACTTGGAGTGTGAGGAGTGAGGCTTTGGTGCCTCCTCAGGTTTGCAATCTGTGAGCAATCAGGATATAAATAAAAGTTATGGGTTTAGCTGCTCAGGGCTAAGATTATCCAATTAGTACTTGAGAAGTATCCCACAGGCACAGCCCAAGGCCTCTGTTTGTCTCATCAAGGATTAGGAGCAATTAAGGGAAGTCAAATGCAATACTGGCACAATATCCACTAATATCCATCATGCTGGGCTGGAGCAAAAGGATTTATAATACAATTTTCTGCCAAGGATAACCTTCCAGGTGACTTGTGGAACACCTAAAGAAGATACCATACTAGAAGAACAAAGCATTCCAACCAGTTAACCTTGGGAAAGGTAATCCATGAATCCAAATAAAGATCTAGTTCCTTAATGTCTCAGTTAGGATCCCTCATTTAAAGGATGTAGAACTGAGAGGAAAAGGACTGCACATTAAAATTCACCTTAAATCTACACTGTTTGCCTGTTTTTTATTCTCCATATAATTTTAACTATATATATATAATAATTTTTATTCTCCATTATTATTATCATTTCCCCAGTTACTTTCTGAGTCTTTGCTTCCTTCAGAAGCTGCTTTATCTGCCTCAGTTCTAACATTTCATTATATTTTACAGATGCCTTTTCCCCCCTAAAACTTACAGTCTTCTGTTTTGCTTAGGTAGTTTTAAATGGTGCATACTCTGATAACTCCTATGAATATTCACTCTTTGTTTACTGACTCATAATTAGAAAAAGCTTAAGTAAAAACCAGCTGGGAATAGTTAAACTGTATTTTTTCCAATAATTCTTTCAATAATACAGGTTAGTTTTGATTGAAGAGCATAAAATAATACTCTTAAAAAAACAAGGGAGCATTAAATCATCTCATCAGCATTAATAATCATTAGTGATGGCTGATTTTTAGACTTTGTGCAATAGATTATCTACAGCAAATAATTAGATTCTTGAGATAACTTATCTAATGACATTGGAAAAGGATCATGATAAACCATTGCTGATCCATGTAAGCTCTGCAGGGATTGTGCAAGGAAATATGGAAGTATTTGTTATACTTTATGAATGTTTTTATTCTACTGAATGTTTCAGACCAGTCAATCTTTTCCTTAACATGCGTTCCTTAACAATTTTAACCTTATAGATTCTTTAAATGTTTTTTGGAGAAGAAAATTAAAGGTTCTGCCTGAAAAATGAGACATTTTAATTACAGGTAAGAAGAACGAAGGAAACTTTGAACTGAACTGCTGGTTTTGTTCCTGAGCAGGAGCAATGACACATTTGCCCTGTATGAAGATGTTTATGATGTAAAACCCTCCTAAAGGAGGCACTACAATGCAACCCTCACTTGTCTGTGCTTAACACCCCCTCTATTGATTGATTGAATTGTATTATCAGATATATATATGCTCTTTATACATTGGACACTACTATGTAAGGAATATTTTAATTATTTTTAGGGTTCCTAATCGATGGGCAAGACGTTTCCAACAGATACTGTTATTACACATTTGCAAAGGCATTAAAGGTTTTGATTGTCTGAGTTGTAACCTTTATTTTACAACACTGAAGTTGCAGTTACTAAATCCCTGTGGTTTCCAGAGTGAGCTGCACTTGTGCACCCAGGGATGTGAAGTTAGTGTGTCCTGTGCCTATGTCACCTATGCAAATGTATGTTTTCAAATGCAACTGCAAGCCAAAATATAGATAAATTAGACACTTTATAGATTGTTTTAGATAAATTCTGTTTGACAAGCAAGAATTGTGAGGTTTAGGTAGCATTAGCTTTCCATTTCTGCTTCTTTGCCCTTCACAGGGATGCAGGAGGAGGAAGACCCCAAAAGAAAGGATGGGTTGTGATGAAATGTGGATCCAGCCACTCCAGGTGAAACAAGGCAGTTAGGTAAGCCAGGTGGTGCTAGGCACAGCTTGAGCAAGGAACTGGTCCAGCTACAAAATACAGTTCCTCCCTTTTGATCTTGATAATGGCTCCTGAGTGACAGGGTGAATTATATCTCTCGGCTCTGCTCCCCCTCATTTCCCTCCAATAAAAGTGACAAGATTGTCCTCATGGAGTGAGTGGGTGTCTGGGATTTTGTAAGACAATTCTGTGGGTGGAAAACACCAGTTCTTGCTTGGGACTAGCTGAATAACCTGACTGGGGTTTTAGGGTTCTGTCCCCCCTGGGGAGAATAAAGGGGAATCATTTAGGCTTATTCTTAAAGGTGAGGAAATTGTAAAAGCTAATTTTAAGAGTGTAATTCTGCAAAGGAGTATTTTAATTAATTAATTTTTCTATTTCAACTGCTTCTGCATACTTTTTCTGAAAGCACAGTTCATTGAAGAACTCCATTATTTCATTATGAAAGAGAAGATGTAGAGCTAAGCTAGTCACTGTCCACAACAAAAGGAAAGAATACAAAGAAATGCTGAATAGATCTCAAGTACCCCAGTTTTCTTTAAATCTAAAACTTGTGCTGCCTGCAGCAATGAAAAAGAACCTTGTCAACAATAGCACTGAAGGACTTCTCAAAACAGATTCATCTTGTCCATCTTTATGGAGTCAAGCATCTTGTCTAAGCTGCTGCCTAGGTTTTCTTGTCAATGTCAGATTGATAATTATCTCTGGATCTAATTTATGCCATCCATTTCCTTACATGATTATAGAGCAAGAACACATGAATCCTTTACATTATGCATTTTAAGACAGCTAAAACTAAGTGATTAAATTAATTTACTGTATTTGAAATATTCTGGTGCTCACATCATCGTGTTTGGAGGCAGAGAGGTGCCATGAAGCACTCTCTGCACCTGTGACACCACACAGCATAATCCTTAAACATGTAGTTGATAAAAGGGAGTAAGATTGTCAAAGGACATAATATTCTTCATGGAATCATGGAATGGTTTGGGTTGGAAGGGACCTTAAAGCCCATCCAGTTCCATGGACAGAGACACCTTCCTCTTAAACAGCTTGTTCCAGCCTGGCCTGGAAGACTTCCTGCAAACAGCAAAGGTGGGGAAAAAGAAAGAAGCAAGTATGAAAGGACCAATCACGTTTTCAGGTGATATTTGCAGTATTTTTCTGCAAATGAAAAGTCACTGCAAATTATATTTGTGTGTTTAAATTTTGCAGAATAATGTGATTTCCAGCTGGGTTTAGTATGAGCCTGTTAGTGTAAAGAACTGCAAAGGAAGTGCTTCTCAGGAGGTGCAGTGAAGGACACACAAGTTGTGTCCAAATGTTACAGAAGAAGCTTCTCAGGAAGGTAATTTGGAGGGTTGTGCAATGTGTTTTCACCCTGATGGCTGTTGGGGCCTGCCTGTACCTGCTGACACACCTCAGGTGGGAAGGTTGGGTGGATCTTTACTCAGGAGTTGGAATGAGTTTTTAATTTTCCCCAAACACTAAAACAGACAAAGCTTCCTACCAACAGGATCTGTGAGTCTGTGTAGGATGTGGACACAGCTTGTAATGTGCAGCAAATCCTTGCTGGGTCCTTGCTCTTCTTCATCTCCTTGTGCTTCTCAGCTCTTGAAATGCAAAATTTCTCTCTTTAATGAGAAAAGGGGAGAATGCAATGGCACAATCATAAGAAGTTACCCTCTCTGCCTTTTTTTCCAGGAGAAAATGTGCATTAACTGTGGACACTGTCACAAGTTTCTCTCCAGATTTAAGAACATGACTGTAAAAGGTCTTTTCCAACCAAAATGGTTCCAGCTTTTTTCTGCATTTCCCCCTCCTTGCCAGTAGTGTGACAGTAACATAATCACCACCCTTAATAAATCTCTCTGCTGACTTGCCACCACAAGTGAGAAATATTTCACCTTCTATACCAGCTAATGGTGGATGGGTTTTGTTCCTTTCCTTTCCTAATTCTTGACTTTATCATTTGAGATTGATTTTGTTCCTTTTTCTTCATAATTCCAGCATATTTAGAGTTGCTAGGCTGTTCCTTTGGCCTTTTCCAAACACTCTCTTCATCAGTTCCTCACCCTCTGGAGATTAGGAAAGGAAGTAATTATGGTTCTGATATACAGGACTAACAAATTAGGAATTATGAAACATTAATCCCTCTCTCCCCCACAGATTGGCAATGTGAAGTGGAAATTGGCTCAGAATATTCCAGGTCTCTGGGAGAGTGAGAGGTCAGTTTAGCAATGTTGTGATATAAGATTATTTGGAAGAGTCAAAGATTTCTGAGGGATTTCTGGCTCACTCTGACCCTTATCCTAAAATAAAGTGTCTGTGCTTGCAGGAGAAGAGGGAGGAAGAGAGGGACTGGTAGATTTGGACATCACTGAAATAATGTATAGGACTGGGCATAACCTTAACTCTGTTTTCACTTTGCAGGACCAAGTTTGAAATACTCTGAAATAGTGCAGTTGTGAAATACTTCACTGATTTTCTGCTGTTGGTAGGACTGGTAGGACAAATAATCTCTAAATTAATCAGGATAACATGAGGGAAAGTCATGTGGATTTATAAAGCTTCCAGTTGCTTTATTTATTACTTCTTGCTCTACCAAGAGAGTAGTGCCTCCTGTGGGAGTGAGTGATCATACAATTGGTTTTATATGTAATTTTTATGTGGAGTTGGTCTGTACTTCTTTATTCTGTCTCCCCGTTCTGGCTTGTCTTGTAGGTAATTGCTGTCACGGTGAAGTCTGAGGTATGAGAAACAAGGCTGATGAGAGAAATCACTTCCCCAGAGGTTACAAAATCCCTTGTATTATGCAGCAACTTCAGCATGTGCCACCTCCATTACTCCTGTACCCAACATGTTCTTCAGCTTATTTCCCATTTATCCCACTAACAGCACTAGAAGTTATCCCATGTTAACATTCCCCAGCCACATTCTTTGTAGTTTTTGTTCAGGTTTTTCTCTTCCCTATTTTTGTGCCACAGCTTGGCTCAAACAACTCTCAAATATGTTTTGAGTTCCCATGGAAGCATCTCCGTGTTGACATCCTTGCCTGCCTTGTTCAGACATGCAGAGCCACATACTTAGTTCCTGATCAGCCCTGAATTTGGGACTGGAAATTTCTGGTTTGTTTTGGGTAGAAGTATGGTAATCTGGTGCTTGGAAAAGCCAGTTGGGATGAAGAAAATAGGAATAATACAGGGTTTTCCTTAGAGTCTAAGTGGTTAAAAGTGAGGGAAAGTTGGTAGGAGAAGGCTTCCACATGTTTCCAGATTTCTTCAAGGGGTTAAGGAACCTGTGGGTGCAGTTCACAGAATCACACAGAACCACAGAATGACTAGGTTGGAAGAGACCTTCAAGATCATTGAGTCCAACCCATGCCCTAACATCTCAAGTAAACCACAGCATCGAGTGCCCTATCCTGCCTCATCCTAAACACATCCAGGGACGGTGATTCCACCACCTCCCCAGGCAGGCCATTCCAGTACTTTATCACTCTTCCCATGAAAAACCTTTTCCTAATATCCAACCTGTATTTCCCTTGATGCAGCTTGAGACTGTGTCCTCTCGTTCTGTCAGTTGCTGCCTGGAGAAAGAGATTGACCCCCACTTGACTACATCCACCTTTCAGGAAGTTGTAGAGAGTGATAAGGTCACTCCTGAGTCTCCTTTTCTCCAGGCTAAACAACCCCAGCTCCCTCAGTGGTTCCTCACAGGGCTTGTGTTCCAAGCCCCTCTCCAGCCTCGTTGCCTCCTCTGGACGTGCTCAAGCATCTCAACATCCTTCCTAAACTGAGGGGCCAGAACTGGACACAGCACTCAAGGTGTGGCCTCACCACTGCCAAGTACAGAGGAAGAATGACCTCCCTGCTCCTGCTGGCCACACTGTTCCTGATACAGGCCAGGATGCTGTTGGCCTTCTTGGCCACCAGGGCACACTGCTGGCTCATGTTCAGTCAGCTGTCAACCAGTACCCCCAGGTCCCTTTCTGCCTGGGCACTGTCCAGCCGTGCCGTCCCCAGCCCATAGCATTGCAG
>WBNO01018677.1:0-50816 GCA_013400575.1 Peucedramus taeniatus
GTTGTTTTTGTTGGTTTTGGTTTTGTTTATTAAGGAGAAACCCAAACCCTGAATTTGTTCCTCTTTTCCAGGTCTTCAAAGCCAAGTGCTGTTAAAGAGAAGGATTTGCTGCCCTCCCCTGCTGCCCCAGCCCTGCAGAAGGATTCCAAGCAGGAACACAGCTCCAGGAAGAGAACAGTCAGTCAGTCCTCATCCCTAAAATCCAGCAGCAACCCGGGCAAGGAGAGCAGCAGTGGCAGCAAGAGCAGCTCCTCTTCCAAGCAAAAGAAGACAGAGGGGAAGGGGTCCAGCAGTGCCAAGGAAGCCAAGGTAAAGGGCTGGTTCTGTCCCTGCCTCTTGTATTTTTTTTTTTAGTTAGATCTAAACAACCATTTCCAGTTCAGTTTAAAACATCATTAGTTTTAGATGTGCATTGTTTCCTGTCAGAGCTCAAGTGCCTTGGAAGGCCATAAAGGAGAAGACAACTTGGAGAGATCATGGAATACAAATGCTCATCCTGCCAGATTCCTGTGTTAATAGAGGAATGGGTTTAGTCACCCCTGCTGACTGCTGCTGCCTGTTCATTGTTTAGGTGGTTAATAGGAACATCACTAGAAAGCTGGAAATGGAGCTGTGAGGCTGCTCTTGTCTCCTCAGAGCAGATTCAGAACTTGTCCTGGTTTCAGAGGACAGCAGGAGCTCAGTCCATGCTCAGTGCTGGGATGGGAAGCTCTGGCTCTCATTTTATGACACTGTAGAAAGATTATTTCTACTCCAGCTCAGCAATTTACAGAGCTCTCCATGGTTGAAGGGGAGCAAACATGATTATGGAGATGGTGAAGAAAATGGTTTCTAAGAGATTTTAGGTTGGGAAGATCGATGTGATGGAATTTAAAAATATAAATGTCCCCCAGCCAGCTGTTAATTTGTGATATGTTTGTTGTTTTATACTCAGGTGTGCTTACTCATGTCTTTCTCAGAGGAGTAACTACTCCTGTGTGAGTTTTTCAAGGCAAAGGCATTCAGAGAGAGTGTTGTTGATAGAAATCTTCCAAATCCTCCTCATCTTTGTTAGAGTAGAAAAATAGGATTTAGAAACAGTGACAGGTGAGATGAAGGGAGGGATTTCCTGACCCTGGTGTATCTGCAAAGCCTTGGCTGCACCCTCCCCTCTGCAGAAGGAGCCCCAGCCCAGCCCTGTGGGAGCATCCTGGGAGCTGAGTTATGCCCAGTGCTCCTGTAGGCTGTCCTTCCTGGATGGAATGGGGGAATGCATGGGGGAATTTATACAACAGATGTTTTTCTTGTAATCATGGCATGGATTTCCCTTCCAGGAAAAGATCCTGAACAATTCCTCCAGCTGCCCTCCTGCCTCTGCTCAGGCCACGGAAAGTGCGAAGTCGAGGAGAGCAAAGCTCGTTTTTGATGATAGGTAAGGACAGAAAATTCCCTTTCCCTCTGCAGGGCTCTGGATCTCGAGCACAGGCAGCTCCCACAGAGCAGAGCTGGCATTTTGCTCCAGAGAAGATGTTACACACAAGCTCTTTGTCAAAGAAAATACCTTGAAAAGAAAGCAAAACAAATATTTCACCATTCTGTGCAGACTTGAGGTTTCAGTTGGGTGGGCCAATTCAGATGTCAGCTTGCTCTGAAAGCACTTCTTTAAATTCACTTTACAGTGAAATTATGTTTGCACCAAATGTAAAATAACTTTCTGCTTAAGAACTTGCTTGAAATACAGTTGGAATTACCTGAAACTAGAGAATTAATTTGAAACTACTTTTAGCAATTTTATCATAGTAGAACTAATTTACCAGATTGCTTTAAACAGTTTTATCATAGTGTAGCTTGAGTTAGAACAGAAAAAGCCCTGAAATGTGGCAGTATTGAGGAGCTGCAGTTACAAGAGGCTGTATAAATGGGTGGCTCCAGCCCCTCAATCCATGTCCTCTCTTGCAGGACTTACTCAGCTGATCACTATTTGCAGGAAGCAAAGAAGCTGAAACACAATGCAGATGCTTTGGTGAGTGGATCTCCAGTGCCCCCCCAGTGTGTGCCCCTGATCCCGGGGTTGGTTTGCTGCCTTTGCCATTCTCCTGCCCTCTGTGCTGGAATTCCTGGCACTGTGTGCTGTGTGTTGCTGAGCTGTTCTCCCTCCTGCAGTCGGACAGGTTCGAGAAGGCCGTGTACTACCTGGACGCTGTGGTGTCCTTCATTGAGTGTGGGAATGCATTGGAGAAAAATGCTCAGGAATCCAAGTCCCCGTTCCCTATGTATTCAGAAACTGTGGAATTAATCAAGTAAGCTTTGCAGAGCTCCTACATGGGCAGGTGGGTGGGGGGAGCTCTGGGAATCAGAGCTTTGAGGTGTGCAGAGGTTTTGCCCCCAGTTTTTGAGATCTGTTGTCATTCCCAGTAACACTGGAGCAGTGACCAGTTCATTCCAGTTGCTGGGGTTTAAAGCATTTCCAGAAAGGGTGAGGTGGTTTCTGCTGAGGCTTCAAGTCCCTCTGCAATGAGTGACCCACAAGGAGCAGAATTATTCTGGTTACTGCTGAGTCAATCCTTTATTCAGGGCTGAGAGATGTTCCTAAAACAGTGGAGACAGCTGAAACTGAAAATTCATGAGAACATGAGTGTTTTGTGAATGATAACTGAAAGTGGTTTTTGTTTTGGGCTGATTTGCTGCCTCTCTCTGCAGATACACTATGAAACTGAAGAATTACTTGGCCCCGGATGCGACGGCTGCAGACAAAAGGCTGGCAGTGCTTTGGTGAGTGTGCTGGGACTTCCTGCAGTGCCCTCCTGCATTTCACATCTGTAACCTACACAAAATGCTGGTTTACACTGAGCTCTTGGGTGTTCCTGAGCCAAACACAGGAGATTTCCATTTGGCAGTGCACAAACACTAATCTGTGTCTGATTGCTGTAAATGGGGGTGTTGCCAGCAAGGGCCAAGGCTTTGCAGCACTGAAGGGTGAGAGCAGGAGGTGCCTCCTGAGCACTGGGCCAGGGATAAATCACACTTGGACTGGCTGTGGGGACTGGCAGGAGCCCTGAGGCTGAGGGAGTGGCTGCAGAAGGTGTGGAGGACCAGAGGTTCAGGGGAGAGCAGAGGGAAGGCCCTGGCAGGGGCTCAGGGTGTCCTGGCACAGGTGAGCCATAAATGAACCTCTTGCCTGGGAAGTCTCTGGGTGGTGTTTCCCAAGCCCAGCAGCAGCACTGAGAGTTCCAGTTGAAGGCACACGGAGCTGTTTCAGCTCCCTTCAGAATTTCAAGGTGGTTGTGGATTTTCTGGTTGAGTTACAACTTGAGATCTGAGTTGGCAGAGAGAACATCAAGACCACAGCTATTAGATTTTTGAAATTCACTGAGTTGAGATAAACCTGGCTTTAATTGTGACTGATTTGTTCTTTCTTTGGGCAGCCTTCGGTGCCAAGCTCTGCTGTACCTGAGGCTTTTCAAACTGAAAAAGGAAAGTGCATTGAAATACTCAAAAACTCTGACTGAACATCTGAAGGTAATTGCATCTGTATTTTCTGAACACTAAAACCTAATGGTGTGGAAGCTCTACATCACTTAAAGTTCCCAAATCCAATTTCAGACTGCTGCATGTGAACACCTGTTTAGAGCTGGACTTGAAGGTGTATTAAAGCTGGACAGAGCTTTAATAACCATAACCCTGCTGGTCCTGGCATGACAACTCTGTTGATTTGATCTTCTTTAATAAATGTAATAGGCTTCAAGGAGAAGGTTGTTTGCAGTGGGATGTTGGCTGGGTTTAGGGAAAAGGCCTATGAATTTTTCTAAATTTCTGTGCAGCTGATTCTGAAGCTTCCAGCTGTCAATGCTGAGAGGAAACAGGTTCATCACATACCCAGTCTCTCAGATTGGGCATATCTTTAATTGTTCACTGCCAGTCATAAGAGTCTTTCTGTTAAAGGGCTGAAAAAACTAAAATGTTCCCATAAGGGGCAATGGACTAATACTTGTTTGTTTTGCTAAAATAACCCCTTCATTTGTGTCTTAGCCATCAGTGTAAAAGGATATTTCCCTAAATTTCAGTTTATTGTGATATTATTGAGAACATTAATTGAAAGTACAACTATGAAAAAAACCTTGGTTAAAAAGAACCAATTAAACAACCAGATAAAATGTAACTAGTGAAAGTAGAAGCACAAATCAGGTGAAATGTGTTTTTTTCCCCCACACAGAATTGCTACAATAATTCTCAAGCACCATCACCTGGTATGGGAAGGTGAGTGGTAAAAGCTGTTGCCTCTATTTCTCAACTTCTGGGACGTTTTCTCCATTTCCTGTGTGCCAGGGGGCTCAGGGAGCAACTTTTGGGGTGGTTATTTGAATGGTGTAGATTTTGATCCATTTTTTGTATAATTATCATGGTGGAGGGAGGGGCTCCAGCTCTGCAGGGTTTGTCAGGCTAAAAAAGGAGCACCCATAAACCATTTATCCCAGGGAGTTTTGGTATTTAATTTAATGCTTCTCCCCCCAAACAGGAGCTTTATTAGTGCTGCAAGGCCAGAGGTTACAAGCACTTGCAGGATTCTCTGTTCCATAGTATAGCAATTACTTCTGCTCTTTTAAACCCAATAATGGACCTTTGATAAATTATTCAATGAGTTTAAGGCAGGGGGCACTTCAGATTTCCATTGTGTTATCTGCAGTAATGTTATACAGTGCAATATTCTGGCAGTGCAGTTACCAGGTAGCTGTAATTTTTTCATTCTTACTCTTTAAGGTTCATTTAAACAATGAGTTTAAGATTTTATTGAATTCTGAGATGCTGAGGTTTGGTAATTAGGTTTTGTAAGCTATAAATAATTTTTGGAGGATCCTCAGCAGTTCCCAGCTCAAAATTTCCATTTGTTGTGGGGCAAATGCTGATTTTTGGTGTGTAAAGGGGGAGTGTTTTCCCATCCCACACCCTGAGTGTGGGCACAGGGACCTTAGGGGACATCTGAGCATGGTGTGTCTAAAGCTGGTGCATTTCTGCCTTTGCAATTCCATCTTGCCCTCTGGGTGAGCAGCAAACCTGTCGGGATGCCATCTCCAGTGTCTCCAAAGCTGTCTCCAGGGAATTCAGGAAATTACTCTTCCGGGGCAGCCAACCCTTCAGGGAGCGGGTCCTCGGTGACGATCCCGCAGCGCATCCATCAGATGGCTGCCAGCTACGTCCAGGTCACCTCCAACTTCCTCTATGCCACTGAAATCTGGGAACAAGCAGAACAGCTCTCGAGAGAACAGAAAGGTAAGGGCTGCCTCAGGGGGATGGAAACCTTCAGAGAAGGCTGGAACACTCCCAGGCTTTGATTCTGTTGATAGTGCCCTGGGTGCTGAACCTCTGCAAAATCAGGGGGAAAGTGACACCTTGGGTTGCAGGGATACCCCAGGCTGGGTGCTGTGGTTGTCAAGGTGCTGTTGGAATTGTGACATAAAAATCTTTGTTGTGTTTCCTGTAAAATGTTCAGTGTAGGAAGAGGAACTTGATGCATTTCCCTTTCTGAAATTCTTTAGTGAAGACTTCTTAAGGAAGTTGTTTGAGAGGCAGCAGTTTAATTATTCTCTCCGGGTGAAATATAAGTTTTAGGGGAAACCCAAGAAGTTTGGCAATGGCTTAGTTATTTCCAAGCAGTCTTGTGCAGAAGAGCAAAGAAATGGATTAGCAAGGACCTTTCTCCTTGACTCCCCCCATTCCCCCACCTCTCCTCATTCCCTTTCCCTCCACCCCTGCGATGGATCCTGGGAGCTGGGGTTGGGTGTGGTTACCAAACGTGCTCCTTTAACCTGTGTTTGTGCTGTTGCAGAGTTCTTTGCAGAACTGGACAAGGTGATGGGGCCCCTGGTGTTTAACACGAGCATCATGACGGAGCTGGTGCGTTACACGCGGCAGGGCCTGCACTGGCTGCGCCTGGACGCCAAGTGAGGAGCCCAGCCCAGCCCAGCCCCTTCTTCAGCTGCCTCTGATTCCTCTCCACAACACTGTGTCATGTCAATAAGGAAGACTGCCATAACACATTGCTTAGTTGACACTAAGAGCAAGGAATGCTTTCCCATGTCTCCCATCCTCATTTGTGTTTTGTGTTTAACCCCAAATCAGCTGGTTCATGGACTTCTCCAGTATTCCCGGTTTAAGTTATTTAAATATTTGAAAATTTGCTACGTAAAAGTTGTAGTTTTGCTGATCTGTCATGGATAGATCATTGGAATTCCAGTCACAATACATGAATAGTCAGTTTAAATCCTATTTATTTTAATTTTTTTAATTTTAATTTTGAAAAGCCCCCTTTGGGGCTGGTTTTAGCTATTTCTTCTTCCCTAAATTTCCCCTTTTGAGTACTTAGAAATTAAACCTAGACACTTTATTTAAGTACTTTGTGAGCTTTGTTACTCTGTAATGTCTTGTGGTGGTAGAGCCTGTAAAAGGAACTAGGGTTGATAGGTTCTAACGAGTAGGGACACCATACTTCTCATGCCTAATGCCTATGAGTCGACTAATAAATGACAACTACAGATTTATTATTGCAGAATTTGTACTAAATAGAAAAGTTCCAGATATTCTTCTACGTATTGAGATACTTCATTTAAATGAATTATAAAGAAATTTATATGGAAAAATATTTAGCTGGATCTGCCTTGGATTGTTTCCAAGGCAGCTTCAAGCCATCGATTAACACTATAACAATCACAAAACATTACAGTAACTTGCATTTAATGTAACGTCCAGGCAATGGTGTAGGAATGACCTTCAGTCCGATGGGTGGGTGCGATGCAAACAGGAAAGGCTTTGGAAAAGGACAATCTCGTGCTTTTTTTGCATCTCTTCATTTCAAATACCTTTTGTTTCCGTGCTTGTCACTTTTTGACAGTTACGAAACTGGGGAACTTTGTGGTTCCAAACCCAAGAGTAGCTCAGTTCCTCCCAGAACGGTCATTTGCATCTTTTCCATTGACTGAGAAACCAGGAATCTTTAGTAGAACTCTAGGTCCATTTTGTCCTCTTAGGGTCTGCTGGGTGATGGACACTACAGGCTGGCAGTGCAGCAGCCAGCGTGGGGTGGGAGCAGAGCTGCTCCTGCAGGAAGCACTGTTCTGTGCAGGATGGATGGCAAACTTGGCTTTACCCCGTGCTAATGAAGGTCCCGTTCGTGTCACGTAACGTCCGCTCCCGAGGGGGCTGCTGGGTGCCACAGAGGGTTGGTGGAGCTGCAGGTGGCCCCTCTCCGAGTGCAAACCAAAGTACCTTTCCACGTGAGGTGCTTGTCTGAGTTAAAGGTTTCAAATGCTACTGCTTTCAGTATTGCTTAGTGCCCCCAACATGTCTGGTGTGCCTTATGCCTTACTTTTAGATGAAGATTTTATGAACTGTTTACAAGATGTTTTACAGCAGGACCAGGTATACTGTATGCAGTGGTCTTCTGCAGTACTTGGGTAAAATTCCATTTCCTTTTTCAAAGTCCCGGTGTCTGTCACACAAACTGACTCATCGTGGTGGTCTTCTTCCCCAGAGTCCAACTCTGAATCCTTTGGAGTGAGATTGTGGAATGCTGCTTTGTTTTCTCTCCCATTGAACCCTTTATTCTGTACCAGATATGAACGTGCATGTTCAGGAAAATTATTGCACTAAATTTTTTGTGTAGGTGTAGTTAAGTGCCAAAATCACGGCAACCTCGAGAGAAGGAATAGAATTCTACGCTCCTTAGTACTGCAGTATGTCCTATGGGCTTTAAGAGTTTAGAAGTTTTGCAAATTAGTAACCTACTACAAGGTAGCTGCATCTTCGTAGAGCTTCCTTTGCGTCCCAGCGTGTTTTGTACTTCCAGAAAAGCTTTGCTACGTCCGGATTGATAAACGGGGAACAGACCTGGGGCTCTCCCTGACTCGACTCTTCAGGTCTGTCGGAGCATCCTTTTTATGGAATCACTGTGCAAGGTCACCTTTCTGTTAGTCTTTGCTATTGGAGACAGAACTCTGTACCCTCAAACTCCCCGCCGTGGGCATGGGACACTGTCAGCTGTGTTTCCTTTCCTCCTCTGAAGTGCCTCGCACACCTCTGACGCTGAGAAATCCCTTGGTAGAAGTTGCATTCGTGGGTGGGTTTGTGTGTAGTGCTGCACTAGCCAGCGTGGCTGTTCTTGGCTTGCTCCTTTGTGCACAGTCACCATTGCTGCCAGCAGGAATGGTGTCATCTCGGGGAATTTTTTTTCCTTAACTAGAGTCCCACAAATACCTTTTGGTGTCACCAAAATCGGCCCCTTGAAAACGCATCGCTTATCCCTAGAGCAGTGGATCTTAGAAATTGGCTTCAAACAACCAGAAGGCTTTTTTTGCATCGTGTCAAAATGTGGACCTGAGCTGGTTGGAAGTGTCCCAGCTGAAGGGTGAACTCTGTGGTGGCATTTCCTCTGGAGTGCTGTCCCAGGCGTTGTGTCCGTGCGGGGGATCCGCAGGGGCCTTGGGGATGGATAGGAAATGCCTTGTGCAGCTGGGGCTGGTGCAAACAGATCAGTTCAAACCTCACAATTCCAAAAGCATATCTTAATTTGGGATTGACCCTTGTTTCCAAGAGGAAAGTTCTGTACTTGATCAGATTTTATAGCCAAAAATGAAAGCAAATACGTCCTAGGCTTCCATCCCTCTGCCAAAGCAGGAGGGCTCTGTTCCTGTCCTGGGCAGCTCCCAGCACCACAGGGGGAGTGCAGGTCACAGGAGTGACTAAGGAGGGACTCCCCAGTCCTGGCTTCCCAAATGAATCCCTGGAAAGGGAATGTGTATCAATACATATCAATGCTGTAATTTTAATTCCCTTGCTGATCATGGCCCCAGTTGGTGAATCTTAAAAATGGCTCAATCAGACTAGGCTTGCTCAGCTATCTGTGCTGTTTGACTTTGCTCTCAGACTTGCAGGTTCCAGGTGATAAAGGTGCAAACCATTTATAATTCCAAACAAATCTTCAGGACCCCAGAGTAAACCAGCCCAAGAGTTTTGTTTTGATTTGAATCTCAGCCATAAAGCAGAGCAGACGGATGGCTCTCCTTGGCTTCGATGGCAGTATGCAATTTGTATTGTATGTGTCTTTTAATATATATGTATATATATATGACTCAGTCTGTCCAAAGTATATGTTATACTTGTTTTTAGATTATGGTGCAACTGACTATATTGATATATTATTTATTGAGTGCTGAGTCACCATCTTATTGGTGATAAATATTGCATATTATCCAGGAGTGCAATGTATATTCCTTTAGATTGCTGAGGCTTGATTGCTGTGGTAACAAAAAATGCCCTGAAATGTATTTATGAATGGCCCCAACACACTGAGAGTCAGAATTTATGGGAATGATGTAGCACTTGCCTGGGGCAAGTAAAACAAGCCGTAGGCAGAGAATTAGGGAGTTTGCCCAAAAGGCAGACTGCTGGAAAGAGAGAGAAACTACCTTTGCTGTATTTAATGTCATTTTCTGAACAGATCTTTGCTGTCACTGCAGTGTTTCCATTGAGGCAGATCCACAAGGGCCTGAGCAAGTCAAGTTTGAATTACCCATTGGGGAGTAAACAACTTCCAAATTGTTACGTTCACGACAATTCCTTGGGTCAGGGTTGAAACTTCTCCCTGTGATGTGTCAGTGTTCTGGAAAAGCCCTGTCCCGAGCAATGAGGTCAGTGCTGGGCA
Organism: Peucedramus taeniatus; assembly: GCA_013400575.1. Lineage (NCBI taxonomy): Eukaryota > Metazoa > Chordata > Aves > Passeriformes > Fringillidae > Peucedramus > Peucedramus taeniatus. The sequence continues at coordinate 9,674 of WBNO01018677.1, forward strand.
TCCTGAAGGGCAGAGAGGAGCCAGAGCTTTGCTCGCCAACTCACCCAGATCCAGAGCTATTCCAGGAGGGGGCTTCCCAGGCAGGAGGAGTCAGTGGGATCCTGGTGTGTCGGGGCTCTGGGGGCTGTGGAGGGAAGGGGTCCCTGCCCGGAGCCGCTCCCGGGCCGGGCTCAGCCCTGGGTGCTCGGGGAGCAGTTCCAGCTGCCCTGGCAGGGAGCTGGGCTCTCGGTGTGGCCGTGCTTCCCCTGTTCCATCCCACCTGGGAGCTGAGTTCCCCGAGGCTGTGTGCCCATTCCTGGGGCAGCACTCCCTGCCTCCAGTCTCCAGCCCTGTCCCGGCTCCTGGCGCTGCCTTGGCATTCCACATCCCAAACTCTACTCCAAGGACCAGGCATGACTTTCCAAGCACAGTTCCTGACATTTGTATCTGGTCCCCCTTTTAAATTGTTTTAAAAAAATTTTGTATATGGAGGATAAAGTGCTTATATATTTATTAAAAATCCTTTATCTTATTTGAAATTATTATTTGGTGAAGAAGGGGTTTTTCTTTTGGGGGAGGGCTGGGGAGGGGAGGTAACTTTTAACCTGTCACTTATAAATGAAGCCCTGATTAATCCTACAGAAAGGTACTATTAGTAACTAATGGGATGTCTCTGTTTTATGCTTTGTACATGACAAGTCCATGTGTTACATTTTGTTTTCTATCAAAAGATTTGGGCATCTGTCTTCAACCAAAACCAGAAAAAAAAGAAACAAACTGTGATTTTATTTGTTGCAATACATTTGAAATTTCAAAGGGTACTTTGGGGCTCAAAATTAGGATTTCTAAGTCAGTATGTGCATTTCACGTAATAAAGCTGTTAATGGTGAGCAAAGTATTATATACTAACTAGATTTTTTCCACATCTGTATAGTATATTCTATGTATTTTGTGGTATTGAGATTATAGAAAGTTTAGTGTCTGAAACATGCGTTTAATGTGTATTTTTAAACAAATTTATGGCAATTAAAATATTTGGAGAAAAGGGTATCACATTTCAATTTGTAAAGATCTTTTTAACTACTGTGTCATTAAAATGCTTTGTACAATGCAAAACTGTAACTGGAGAAACTAAGTTTAATAAATATCAAATAGATTTTCTGTATTAAACTTCCAACCCCCTGTGCTTGTATCTGTTTTGTGGAGCCTTCTCCTCCCTGGAAGTTCATTTTTAGGCAGAATTTTCTTTCCTTGATCCTATTGCTCTGTGAAACAAAAGAAAAGTAGCATCCAGTGTGTGTGTCCAGACTTGTTGATTTTTTTTTTTTTTTGTCTTTCAGCCTCCAAGTCAACATCCAACACATCAAAACAGCATTTTGATCAATTCATTTTTAGACAGGAGAGAAGGTCAGTGGCAAAAGTCAGTCTAGGACATGTATTTAAGTAAGTTTGATTAGAAGTAATTAAAAGTAAATAGTTGTCATTCTACTTATTGCTAGATATATTTAGGATATTGGAATTGCTATTATCAGTTGGGCTCCCTCTTTCCAACAGGCCTTTATCAGAGGGCTGATAAGAGCAAGACTGGGAGGAGATGGGGCCTGATCTCCTTTATGCTCTTGCCAGGGGGAAGGATGAATGTCCAAAGCCTGGCTGGAGCTCAGCCCCAGCTCTGTGCTCACCGTCCACTTTGCTCAAGATACAAGGAAGACCAAGCTGCTTTGCTGAATATATATTTTAATTCACACCTTCAAATAAATAATAGGAAGCATTACAAAAAAACCAAACGAGCAGGAGATGCAGAGCCCTTTTATTGAGCTTGGCCAGAGGCCTCCAGAGGCGTGGCTGTGGGAGGAGATGCTCTCGAGCTCCTTGAAGTCCTTTCATCAGCACGTGTGACAGAAATATTAAATACTCTGGTTGCTCGAGGCCCGTCCAGCTCCTGAGCAGTCAATAAATACATCCCAAGTGTGTGGAGCATGGTCAGCAGTAACAGTGCAGGCTGTGCTTGGTGCCAGCTCAGGCTGAGGCCGTGGAGAGGAGGCAGCGGTTTTTCCTGGGGAAAAAAAACAAAAACATCATGAGGCACTGAGGGCTGGGGCTGCCCTGCCAGGCTCAGCCAGGGGTCCCAGGTACATCTTTGTGCCCCTGTGCCAGCAGTGCTGGGTTTAGGCACTCTCTATTCTCCTTTCAGGCACTCAATATTCCCCTCAACTCTTCGTCTTGATTCATTTTTTGGTCTTTGTTTCCATCAGAATTCCAAGCGTAGCATAGCAGCCCAACCACCCTGTCCTATTTATTTACTTATCCTGACAATTTATAATATAAAATAAGCTTAATTATAATAATATTCATTAATAATAGGATATCCCTATAGTATATTATCTGTATATTATTATAATATATACTATACTATGTATAGTATATAATGTTCATTAATGATAGGATATACTTATCCATTACTGCTATTTACATATAGTAGAAAATTACTATTTTCTGTCTTGTCTCTGAGTGCTGGTGTGCGTGTACATCAGGTGCCACACAAGATCACCTTTCAGTCATTAAGTAATAATTTTAACTAATCAATTTATATATAGTTGGACAATCTGCTCATGCCTAATGAGAACTAAATAGCTTTTGATATTGTAGTGGCTTTTTAAACTATGAGCTTAAATAATAACCCTAAAGTGATTAATTTTTAGGGTAAGATATTAATATGGGCTTTTCCACTTTTCGTTAGTCCATGCTTTAAAAAGAAGGATTAATGGGAAGGTCTGTAATTGGCCTAAAAGCTGTCTGGAGCCCTCTGTTCTCTTTGCCCAGCCAGGTTATTTGGGGTTGCAGTGAAAGGACTGGGGCTGGCACACGGCAGACCCGGACTCTGCTCTGTTTGTTCTGCTTACTAAAGAGTCTGAGTCTGTCACCCCAGCGCTATTCCTGGTATCTCTTTTTATGCACAGAGTGACCTCTGGATCCCGTTTGGCTGAGCCCAGGTGGGAAGTTCCTCCGCGTGGCAGCGCGCTGAGCGTGGTTACCTGCAGAGCATGGTGAGGCACTCGCTGTTGTCCCTGCACGAGGCCCCGATGGGTCTCAGGGACACCCCTCTCCAGAAGGGCGTCATCCGCCGCTGCCGGGCACCGCGGGGCTGCGCCTGGGGCTGGCTCGGGGACAGGGACGCGCCGTGGCTCTGCAACAGAGCAGGGTGACCGTCAGCACACGTGGCAGCTGCAGCACTCCCCGTTCTGTTGCTGAGGTCAGCAGTCTTCGTTTTAAGTGAAGCACTTGAAACCTCTCTGGTTTGCAGATCGCAGCACCCTCTGGGTAATGCACGGCTTGCAGCCCAACCCCGAAGAAATGTCTACCCAAATTAATGATGGTTTTAATCTTCTTGGGAGTGAAGGCAGGATCACTGGCTGGGCTATGGCTCAGAGTAGCCCAGTATTTGCTAGGCAGTAACTCTACATTTTTATGATGCTGAATCCTGTAAAAAGCCCTGCTGTCAACTCTTAACTCCTGCCAGTTGTCCATCCAAATCATAATGGCTTTTATGGACTGCCTGTCTTTTGAATTAGCCCTTTAAATAGTTTATTTCAGTATGATCTCAGTTTACCTGGCTGAGCAGCAGTGAGCAGAGCAGAAGGGCTGCCATCACTTTCCACCAGTGCATCTTCCCAGCGGGAGCTGTCACTTGGAGCAGCTGTGGGCAGAGGAGGCACAAAGAGCTCCAGTCAGGACTTCCCAGGCTGTCAGCTACATTTTTATAGACTTCATTCTCTTATCGTTGCATCAGCGGCCAGTTATTACAGGAGCAAAGTTCACTTTGGAGCAAGAGGGAATTGCTAAGTCTACATCTGCTGCAGTGATCTGGTTCAAGGCCTGTCCCGAGCTAATGATTTACTCCCCTTCCACTTGTACTTTGTCTGGTCAGTTGTGCTGACCCCTTGTGCCAGCTGTTCCTTTTTTTAAAGCCCTCCTAAGACGTTACCAGAACCCCGTGGTCTATTTGTAAGCAAAAGGGGGCTGGCCCAAATTATTATGGTCAAGATCAAAAGCCTAATTTAACTTCTATAGCTCTGAGTTAGCCAACGAGGGGTAAGGGTTGTCTTGCCAAGCTGATTTGGAGCAGAGAATTGTACTTTTGATGTGTTTCTCACTCTTGGTACATGAAAAAGCATAAGGAAGTTGCTTAACCTTTATTTCCAGGAACACAGTGCTTAAAAAGCAGGTGTAACACTTTCCAGCTGGGTTTGGGAATGCAAAATGTGTGATAACTCAGAGTTCTTCCCCCAGGAATCCCAAGGTGTCAAAGATAATCATCTCTGGGTAGATAATGGAAGAGGCTGCTCAGGGCTTGTCTGGAGCTGAGGAGCTCCATGTGCAGACTGTGGTTTCATGGATGAGCCATCTCTGCCCTGAGCTGTGTCACTCACCCCATCAGGCTTCCAAAAGTGCCAGCAGCTCCCATGGGGGTGGAGGAGCTCATTGTCAGTGAGAGGAAACTTCAGTTTTTCCATTGTGGAGTGAGATTGCAGCAGCAGAGAAAGGTGTGAGCACAGCTGGTACCTCTCATCTGCTCTCCCCTCTGCCTACACACTTGTGCTTGTCCCAGTGTTTGTGTCTCGTGGCTCCTCACCTGTGGGATCTTGTGGATCTCGTTGGATGGGGCTTGGAGCAGCCTGGGCTAGGGAAGGTGGGGGGAACTGCAAGAACTTTAAGGGCCTTTCCAACCCAAACCACGCTGTGGTTCTGTCTGCCACCCACATCTGGCAGGTCAAGACATCTGAGATTGCAGAGTGATATAGAGAATTCCAGCTTGCGTCACTGTGTGCAGGTTTTGGATACACTGTTGGAATTCAGGTAAATACTTTATAAAGTAATACATGTATAATGAACTGTTTTAGCTAAATTGTTAATACAGATCTGGATCTCACATGCTTTATTTCTCTGATTGCTTAATATGAAGGCACAAGTGCCAGCGTGGAGGGCAAGTGACTTAGATTAAGATAATGCTGTGATGTCAGATGATTACCCCTTAGCCCAAATTTCACTGGGATTAAAAGAAAAACCTTCCCAGCACAGTGCACAACCACTCTTTGATCATTCCCATCATAGGATGGTTCTTACACACCTTCCTCTGCCCTACTTGTTTGCTTCTCTGGGAGGAGGAAGCAAAATTTTCATTATTTCACCTTCTTGGATCTTAAGAAGGGAAGGAAATGGGACAGTAAATCATGGCAGACAAGTAGCTGAACTTAAAAAGTCATTTTGTATTTAGCTGGAAATTTCTCAGTTGTTTTTCCCATGGAGTCCTTCCTTTTCATGTATCTGAGTTCTAATTTCTGCTGTTTCCATCAGGCACTAGTGTAGAACACAAAGGAGGACAAGCAGCAGGAGCCCTGACTACTTCCATGAAGCAGGGTTTGGAAGAGCAGCAGAGCCCTCTGTAAGTCATTTTCTCTCAGCTTTTTTGGCTGGGAAGGCTGGTATTTTGTGATGATAGATCAGAATTGTTCTCTGTCCTTTTGGGTCACTAGCAGCATCAGACTGTCCCTGTCAGGCAGCAAACTGCTCTGTGCAAGAAACTGGGGAAAAAAGAATATAATTGAGCTGGTCCTTTCCATGCCCACAATTCATGCAGGCTGGTAAGACACCACAGCAGAGATGTGAGAAAAGAAACACAAAATGTTGCTCTGTTGCCACTTCTAATAATTGCCCAAAGGAGAATAGAAATAAATGAGTAAAAACTTCTCAAGCTCCTTGTTCAGATTCTGAAATGCCTGTGGGTCAAACTCCCACTGCCACAGGTTTGGCAGCAGCCATCCCAGCTGGGAATGGGGCCTGCATCCGAGGTGGAGGTTGGCAGGGCAGGGTTGGGGTGGGTGGGCACGGTCACAGGATGACAGGGCAGGGTCGGGATGGCTGGGAAGGTTTGGGGTGGGTGGGCACGGACACAGGATGGCAGGGCAGGGTCGGGATGGGGCAGGGACAGGGGATGGCCAGGCAGGGTAGCAACAGGCTGCTGGTGGAGCAGCTCGGTGCTGACCCTGTCCCTCGGTGCTGACCCTGCCCCTTGGTGCTGTGCCAGAGGGCAGGGCTAGACCCTGCCCCGGGCCGGCGCGTGGCCGCGGTGCCGCTGCCCCTCTGTTTGCGTTGGTCTGGCCCCTGGGCCAGGCGCGGTTCAGCCGTCTGTGAGCAGCAGCAGGGACCTCGTTAGAGCCCCGGGCAGCTGCTGGGACAACACACGGTGACAGAGCTGCTGCTGCAAGGCAGAGCTTCACAGGGGCTGTCACTGAGGCCACCCAGCTCTGCGGCTCTCGGAGGCACCGTCAGCAGGACACCAGGTTCTGAATGAAACATTTCAGGGAGAGGGACTTTTATACAGGCACACAGTGACAGACAAGGGGGAATGGCTTCAAACTGCCAGAGGGCAGGGCTAGATGGGATGTTGGGAAGGAATTGTTCCCTTGGAGGCCCTGACACACATTTCCCAGAGCAGCTGTGGCTGCCCCTGGATCCCTGGCAGTGTCCCAGGCCAGGCTGGACAGGGCTTGGAACAGCCTGGGACAGTGGAAGGTGTCCCTGCCATGGCAGGGGTGGCACTGGATGGGCTTTGAGGTCTCTTGGGATAAATCTGCCTCTATACATCTCTTCCAGCTCACAGCCACAGCAGCCAGTTTGTTGCTCCCCACTTGCTTAAGCTGCCTAGAAAATATCAGTGACCTAAAATGAAGTTAAGCACTAAATATTTTTGGGACAGCTTGGGAGCACTGGTTGATTGATTTTATTGCTAATTATGCCAACCTCAGCCTGTGCTTGGAGGAAACACAAGAGGCTGAGCTCAGTCTCACATGCTCTGAGTGATCCCCAAAATACTCCAGCACTGAGCTATAAAAATTGCATCGTCCCAGCTTCCTGAAGTGAGAGCCTGAGCATCATTGTCTTCCTGACAGCCCAGCCCTGAGCACACAGGGAAACGTCATTCCTGCCCTGTGGATAAGATAAACTCCCAGGACAGCTCCAGGAATAGCACAGCAGGAACACCAACGTGTTGCTCTGCATGGGGTGGGAGCTGGAGGCAGTCAGTGGAACACTGGGAGGAAAAAATTATGATAAAGGAACCAGGCAGGCATTCTGAGCTTCCAACAGTGAAGGTGTTTCTATACTCAGAGACACAAGGTGAATTTGTCACCCTGTGTCAACTTTATTGTTGACAGCAGCTGATTTTTTAATCATCTTCAGGCATTAAACAGTCTTGTTTCTCCTGGCAGTTTTCAAAAAGGTTCTGATGCAGCCTCTTACCACTGATCAGATATCAGAGTGTAGTTAATCACCCAATTAACATTAGCATAACTAGGTAATTAGAATCACAGGATCAGAGAACAGCCCAGGTTGGAAGGGACCTTGGCAGATCAGCTGGTGCAGGCGTTTGTGGGAAGGGAGCCCAGAGGAGGTTACCTGGCACCCCATGCAGTCACCTCCTGAAACCCCCAGGCTGTTCCAGGGACAGATTGTTCTCACTGGAAAAAATTCCTTTGTTACACAGAGATGAAACCTCTCCTGGTGCAGCCTGTACCTGTTCCCCTTCATCTTCTGCCCTGGGCTCCTGTGAAGAGCGAGCCTCCAGCCAGAGGTCAGAGTCCATCCCAAATCCCAAGCCATCAGCCAGCCCGTCCAGCTTTAATCAATACCAAACCAGGGAGTGTTTGCTTTTCACAGATCTCAAGGCTGGAGGAAAAGCAGCAGCCAGCGATGGGAAAAATAAAGGGGACAAGGAACATTTTCAAACCAGCCCTTGCTGCACTTTACATTGAGGAATATTTCAAATACGAAGGCTGGAAGTGCTCTAAGATAAAACATCCGAGCACATGGAACTTCAGCCTGATTATCTGCCTGTACAGAAAGAACCAGACAAGGGATTTGATGCTCCTCACCTCAAACAGCTCAAGACACGAATTTCACACAGAGTCATGGGGCAAAGTTACAGTTTATTATCCAAGGCTTATCTCCCTGTTAATCCCCTCCGGCCATGGGAACAAGCACAGCAGGTCCCCGGGGAGGTCCGGAGCCACGTGGGCACTGCTCGTGGTCACTGGGCACTGCTCCTGGTCACTGGTCGTGCTCGTAGTCAGCCGGGTTCTTCCTCTTGAGCCGCTCGAACTCCTGCGTCCCCCAGGAGTAAATGAGGTAACTGAGGGCCAGGGCTGGTAGGGAGAGAGGACAGGCACGGTCAGGGGACACCGGGATGAAGGGACACTGCTCGAAAGGGACAGGGGAACGAGGGGACATTGCTCTAAGGGGACACTGCAGTACGGGAGCATTCACAATAAAGTGGCATACGATGCAATGACGGGACACCTACAAAAGGACACTGCAGGGAGGGGACACTGCAATAAGGGGATTTCACAACATGGAGACACTGGGAGAAGGGGATATTCACAATACGGGGGACACCGCAGTGAGGGGACGCTGCACCGCTGCACAACAACATCCCACAACCTCTACCCTGCCCCAGTGCCTCACCCTCCCCCAATTTACACTACGAAGGGGATACAAAAAAGAGAGAATCCACTCTGTACTCACGGGGCACCACCCTCAACACCTGGGAGGCGAAGCGGCGGCCTATGTTGGGGACGCCGTGGGACACGACATTGGGGAACGCTTGCTGCTCGAAGGGCGACAGGGTGCAGGAGATGACATGGCGCACCCGCGCCAGGTTCCCGAAGTGCTTCCCCATGGTCGCGGTGTCCCCTCGGTCACCGCGCAATGGCCGCCGTTCGCCCCGGAACTGTCTCGGCGACGCCTTCCGGGGCACCGAGAGCTGCGCTTTCCGTTTGTGACAAACGGTAGAGGCGATGAAATGTGTGAGATAAATCACAGTTATACTAAAGTGTGTTGTTAACAGGCGATTTGTAATAAATCATGTGCGCCATTAACGGGCCCTTCCCTGAGGTGGGGGGTCACGCGAGGCACCTGCGCCGTGAGGGGATGGGGGGGGGGGGCGGCGCCTCAGAGCGGGAAACCCGCCAAAAATAAATAACGGAGGAAAAAAAACACTTTTGTGAGGCGATTGTGGAGGTCCCCTGAAAAATAATTAATGGTCTGAGAGAAAAACCCATTTTTGTTTGGCGATTGTGGAGTTCCCATGAAAAATAAATAATGGTCTGATGAAAAAAACACTTTTCGCGTGGCGATTGTGGAGTTCCGATGAATAGCGTAAGTTTCTGAAGCAGAAAATCATGGAATTATTAAATAGTTTCTGCTGGAAAAGGGTTTTAAAGGTTAAATATCCTGCCACGCCCCACCCTTGCCTGCAATAAGCATCCTAAACAGTATTGGAATTATGATTAGAATGTATGAGACACCTACCACATAACTGAAATTACTATTACACTATATTAGATATCTTCAATATTACTGGAATGATTAGTAGAGTCTATAGTTATTAGACTATATTAGACATATTCCATACTATTTGAATTATAGAGTATATTCAACATCAAACTTATTTAAATTATTATTAGAATACATTAGAGATCTTCAACATTATCGCAATTAGAATATATTAGAATTGTAATACTATATCAGCTTCCACATTAATGGATAATTATTAGAATTACTATAATATAATTAATAATCTTCCACATTATTGAAATTATTAGAAGATATTAGAATTATTACATATATTTAACATTATTGGAATTATTATTAGCATAGATGAGAATCGTTAGAATATTAGACATTTTCACCATTATTTGACTTATAGAAAAATTATTAGACTGTATTAGACATTTTCAACTTTATTTGGATCATTATGCTATATTAGACATATTTGCCATTATTTAAACTAATATAACAATATAATAGATTTGTTAGCATATGCCAAACATCTTCAACATTGTTGGAATTATTATTAGAATATATTAGGTTCAACATTATTGGAATTATTACAATATATTACACCCATTTAATATACTATTCCACAGTGATTAGACTATAATAAAGATGACCCCCATTAATGGAATATTAGAATATATTAGGATTATTGGACTACATTAGACATTTCACCATGATTAGAAGGATTTGTCTCAGGAAATAATTCCATTTATTTTCATCTCTGGCAGGTGAGCAAAGCCAAATTCCCAGAGTTTGAAAGGAAGAGCAGGAGTGATTCAATCCAAACTCACCCCACAGCCCACAGTGCTGGCACCAGGATGGTTTTGGCAAACACCAGGATTCTGTTTTGAGCTTTTGGTGTCAGCCACTTTGATTTCAGCAGTCAGAGACTGAAACCTGGAGCAGGATCCTCACTTTTAGGGCAGATTTGTGCTCCAGGAGCTCTCCAAACACCCTGCCATCTGTGGGTTCAGTGACCAGGTGAACCATCAGAGTGACACCACACAGCAGCCCCTGCCCTGCCAGGCTGAATTCCCAGCCTCTGAAATCGCTCAGGATCTAAGGTAGGGGCTGGTTGGGTGGCTGAGTGCAGAAAGTTACAGCATTTATTCATTAATTCATTAGCAAGTCAACGTTAAAGGATGTTCTGAACAAGTTTTACAAGACAGTGCTGCTCCACAGCCTTTAATTAACAAACAAACAAGAAAAATCCCCACTAAAGCTGAGAGGTTTTGTGTATGAACCCCAAGTCCAGGAGAAGAAAATAAATCATAATAAATCAATTACAGTAAAAATTTGGTGTGAAAGCATCTAGAGTTGAGGCACTTGTTACCTACAGTTTCATTGTGAGAGGAAACAAAGCTGCAGCCCCACATTTCAGAATATTAAACCCATTGAGCAACATTTACATCAACACATTTAAGGCTTTTAGAAGCCATTTTTTGGAGATTAGGCTTTTTAAATCATTCTTCCTACTTCAGAAGCCAGTGGCAGTGTGGCTCCAGTGGACAATCCTCTACCCTCACCCCAGGGACAGCAGCTCCTTGTTCTTGAATCAAAGGAAGCTTCACCTGATGCTAGTTGTTACCAAAATAGTGCCTTAAGTGTCCACAAATTACCCAAGCTGCCCTTAAATTCTTACCCTTCTTTAGCTGAGAAAGCCCAAAGAGTGCAACAGAAGAAAAGCAAAAAGCAACCTGTTAACTCTTTATAGAACTGTGAGGGAAGGTTTTGTCATCCTGCTTGGAAGAGCTGGAATGTGGTAGGGAAAGAGAACAATAAACTGAAGAAATAATCCTAACATTAAAGACTTCCTCCCCTTCCTAGTCATTGCTGGAGATGCCACACACAAGACTTCTGTAGAGGCAGAGTAGCAGGCACTGCATGTCAGGGTACGTGTGATAGCCATTTATTTCTGTCCTTTTTTTAAATCTGTAATAAAGCAGCTTAAAAATAGACATTTAGTAATTGAAACTCTTCCCCCATTTTAAATGCAAAATTCTCCCGATAAAAAGACACTATTTACATTTAATTGCACGTTCTAGAAAGGCTGAGTGAGTACAAAAACCAGTGCTCTGGTGCGAACCCCCTTCTGCTAACCCCGTGCTAAATCCCAGCTCCCGGAGTTACAGCGACGCTGCTCAGTCAATGGTAGCTAGAGGATCTTGAGAATGCAAAAGTAAAATGTGTATTTGGGAGTGCAAAGGCAGCCCAGAGCAGAGTCCCGCTAGCGGCAGGTGCACTTGGTGGCGATCATGTCCTCGTACTCCTTGTAGGCGATGGAGCCGTCGGGCTCGATGGTCAGCACGCTGAGCGGGCTGTAGGCGGCCGGCACGCACGAGGGCCGGGGCACGGAGGGGTCCAGCCGCTCGTAGATGAGGGTCTGCACCATGGTGTGCACCGGGGAGCCGTAGCGGTGGCCCAGGGCGCGGGGACAGTCGCCCCGGCAGAACTGGGGGCTGTAGCGGTGCGGGGCGATGATCCAGCGGTCCCACCGCAGCTGGCTGAAGCTCAGGCGGAAGTTGTGCAGCTCGCACTCGTGCTGAGGGAATGCAAACTGCTTCAGGTACTCGCTCAGGTTATGAGGTGAGGTGGCTGGGGCCGCTTTGGGATTCTCGTTCCTTCGCTGGCGAGAGGCCCTTTTTCCCTGGGGATTGCCTTGTCCTCTGTCACCCTTCGGAGGATCCGCAGGCGGGCTGCTGCTTTTCCTCCCGTGCCTCAGTGAGCTCCCACGGTGATAAGCTTGCTCGCTGGTGTCATTCAGATACAGCAGAAGGGAAGGAGGAACCAGTGTCACATTAACAGCGTTTTCCAGTTTCGTGCTCCCTTGTGGGTCACCCATCAGACAAGTGAAGTTCAGAGCCATGTGGACGTTCCTTCTGTTCATAGCAATCAGAGGCTGGAGGAAAGAAGTCACGTCCATCTCCACCCATTTGCGTTTCCTAACGTCAAAGTGCAGGCTAAAAGCTAGAGAGTGGGAAATGCTGGGACAAACTTGGCTGGAAAAATCATGTTCCTTAAGGGATAAATGGCATATGCAGGTAATGGAAGAGGAAATGGGAACAGATGTATCAAAGGAATAGAGCAAGACAGACTTGAGTAAGTGCTCCAGAGCAGTAACACGATCCAAGTTGAAGAGTAAATCCACCGAGTGAACATCTCCTGGGAAGGGAAACAGATTCCTGTAGTGTTAGTGTGTCTTATTTTTCCTCCTAGACATAAATACTGTTGTAATGGTTAAGTAAAAATTATTCAGCAGCAGAAGAAAACAATTTAGATGCCCTCCCTTACATTTACTCTGTGAAATTTCTACTTTGGTCAGGGACACAGGAGTTAAAAGTCAAAAAATTAAAACAAACCAAAGAAAACCCCTGATTTTAACAGTTATTAGGATTATTTTCTTTAAAAGAACCAGCGCAGGAGGAAGTCAGCTGTTGTCTCTTTGGTGCTAGTCTGGGGTAACAGGAACTAAACACTCCAGATGATACAAACCATGAACTCCACCACAAAGGGCTGTTCCTGTGCAGCAGTGCAATGCTTGTGTTTATCTGTCTTTCTAGTGAAAAACCTGAGTCAGGAGAACTCAGGTCACTTCAGCAGGATTAACAGCCAGAGATTTCTAGGTGCTGCTGTTGTGATCAGCCCACATTTAAGAAAGCCATGGAAGCACCATAAGTTACAATGTGCCCAGCCATCCCATTTCTGAGCCTGATTTGCGAGTAATTCCACTCTTCCCTTCAGATTTTGGTCATGATTCTTCTCTAGCAAATGTACCAGGCAAGTAGAGGAATCTCTGGCAATGGGTTCTGGCAGTTTGGTACAAGTCTTATACCAGTGCTGTATTTTTTTGAAAAAAGCAAAACCAAGATGGGCTGTAGAAGGAAATGTGCTGCCCATTATGCCTCAACATTTTTCCACATTTCTTAGTTCAATTAGATCTGCTCGTGGCTTTTCCTGACTCATGAGGAGATGAGTCAGCCTGAAACATCAGCCTGTCTCGTACATACCACTTGTGTGGTGTTCCCCAGCCTGTGAAGTCTGTACCTAAATGCCACTCAAGGAGAAGTAGGCTATGAAAAACTCCCCCAGTTTAGGAGAAGAGCTTCCAGGACTAAAATAGCAGCAGCTCAAAAGAAAGGAGATATTTTTATCTGGTGCTGCTGGCACAGGACACACAGAATCCCCACGTACCCTTCCCGGCCCAGGCCCTGCACACCTACCTGTGCCCAGGTGCGCGGGGCTGTGCTCGCATTCCCAGCACGGGGTGAAGAGCCGCACCGTGTTATAGAGGCGGCCTCGCTGCGCCCTGGGGATGCCGTTCCTGGTGGCAGACATCCTGTACAGCCTCTTCATGTACCGCAGGGCCCTGGAGTCCGGCTGCAGCCGCGGCTCCTCGCTGTGCCAGCCCCGGGGGCCGCGGTCGTGCAGCACCTTGAGCAGGGGGGGCAGGAGGGCATGGGCTGGCGCCCCACCTTGGGGCAGCTGCAGCACCGCGCTGAGCTGGCTGGCAGCATCCTCAGGAGCTGCCAAAAACCCAGGGGCCTCCGCAGAGCCCCCCCGGCCCCTGGAGCGGGGCGAGCACTGGGTGCCAGCAGAGAGCCAGGGCAAGCAGCAATACAAACAGACACAAATCCTCCAAGTGCTCGCCATGCTCCTGAGGGCTGCAGATGTAAAAATCACCTCCCCTCAAGTATTCAAGGAAAAACAAGAGTGGCTGAGCCCCATCCCTTATATAGGTTGCAGCTGTGGAATGTGAGGGAGGTTTCTTTCTGATTAGGAAGCAAAGAGAAAGATCTGCAGCTGGCCCCTGAAACCACAGGTTCATTGCAGTTGGGCTAAGCCTTGGCCCTGGAAGCTTATTATAACGAGATACTAATTCTGAATTAACCTTTTTCACGTGGGAAATTACAGGCTGGGAGCGAGTGCCAGCCCGCAGAGGGAGCTGGGGAGGCGTTAGTGTTGCCTGCTCTAATTAATCCTGGTTTACTTGCAGAAATATATAACACTAAATATTACTGCTCCTAGCTTTTCTCCTCTCTTCGTGTGCTGGTGGAGTTTTTTCACCAGCTGAACAACCCAGCCTCCAGCTGCTCACAGGGTCTAAAGTTGTGGGTTTTGTTCAGGAAGAAGTTTTGAGGCTGCTTTGAGGGCATCTTACAGGGAGCTTAATTTAGAGGTTATATCAGATGTTCTCTCTCTTGCCTTGGTGTGCTGCAGTGGAAAGCTGAGTTTGCTAAGCTTGTTACTATCTCTTTCAGCTTCCCTGGTGTATTTTCCTGCCAGACAAGCTCTTGTTTACAAGCTGGAGAGCAAAGAAAGCCCTGAAGAATCAAAAATTGTGAAAAATGGAGAGTCTGCTGTTGTTACCTTCCCTGTTTGCTGCCTGAGGTGAGGTTTGAGGTTACCTGCTGTACACCAGCTGTTAGTTTTTTTTTTTTCAGAAGTTTTTTTATTGCTCCTAAACAAAATTACAGTTCTGGTCCTTCTTGCAGGATCTCCACCATGGGGTTCAGTTGTGGCTTTAAGGTAGGAGCAGGGAAATTTTTTCTCATTGTGTTGGTGTCTTGTTTATTTTACATTATTATTGGATATGGTTAAGGTGCAAGTCTGGTGCTGCAGACTCCAGAGGAGGGGGGCTGGAGGTTTTTTGTAATTGGGAAATACAAGGCATTTTCAGAAGTCCATTCTTGTCTAACTATGTTACTTGGTATCAAAGTGGGGGCAATTGTGGTGAGTCAAAAAGGTTGCTGAATTTACTTTGAATTACAGAATTTACCAAATTTACTTTGAATTATTAATAGAAGGTATATGGAACAAAAAGCAATAACCCCAAGCTCTACACAGCATCTGCTCAGTGCTGGCAGTGGCTCACTGGTGATTGGGCTGGTTCCCACTTTCGTCTTCCCAAAATAAGCTCTATTTATTTTTATCTTAATGGGTCAGGGCTGCAGCTCCTAAGCAGAGCTAATGGTCTCAAGGGCATCCTTTAAGTTTAAACAGGGTTTTGACTCATTTTTATGGGGGCTTTTGGAGAGGGACAATCACTCTCTGTAGGCTGCTTACAGACTTCCAAACTGCTTTTATGCAGGGCAATAAAAATTACTCAAATCACCATCCCACAGTAAGACTGGAGGCCTGTTGGGTGAAAAAATGCTTTTTCCTCCCCATTACTATCTCCCTAAAACCCCAAAGCACTGACACTCATCTGTGGTGAGGCACACTCCCATTATTACTGCTGGGTTTTAAGCTGCCTCCAGCCTTGGTGTGAATTTCAGCTCTTCTGGCATTCGCTGAATCATTTTATTTGGTTACAAAGTCGTGGCTGCAAGGTCAGTACCTAACAATGAAACCAGTGAGTGCTCAGAAGGTAAACAAGGGGAAATCCTTCCAGGCTGGGACACAGCCCTGTCCTAGGCTGGGAACTGATTGTCACACACATTTAGGCACTCCCACTTCTCCCCCACAGCACGTGCACAGCAGCAGCAAAGGGTGAATGAACCTTTAGGTGACTTTGTCCTGCAGGATTAAGGATGGCAAACCAGATATATTTATATAGAAATAAATGATTTATCATGCTAATGATAAGACTAAAAAGGCCTTAAACAGAATTATTTGCTACCTAGTATGGGTAGCCAGAACCACAGTGTACTAGTTTTGAAGCAAAATTGAAGCATTTATATGAAAGCAGTTATAGTGCAGCAATTTTACTAATGATAGCAAAAAGTATTACCTAGAGAAAGGTGTTACTCATCCAGACCAATGACTGTGGGCAAATCTCTTTGGCTCAGCCCTGAGGAGTGGCCTTGAGGGGTGTCCCCACTCCAGGGAGGAATCTCCACACACTCTCCAAGAGGGGTGTGTTGGAAATCCCTCTGTTAAACAGCAGCCTGGGCTGTCAGGCAGATGTGTCTGGGCCAGCTGTGCCAGCTCAGCAGCTTTGGGTGAGGTGTCAGTAGCATCACTTGTTTGTTCCTTTATCAGGCACTTTATCATCTGCCACATTTTCACCTCGCTCTCAGGATGTTTAACTTTGGGATCCATGGGTCAGGCTGGTTTTAGCATTATTCACCCCAAAAGCAGCTTGAATCCCTTCTCCACTCACTGACAGATCTTCAAGCAGGGCATGTTTGAGTTGTTCCCCCCCTACTCCAGGCAGAGCATCCTGAGCAGGGACTGCACCCCCAGCCCAGACCTGTCCCTGAGCCAGCCCCTTCCCTGGGGACACCAGGGGAGTCACAGCACAGGGGCTTCTGCTAAAAGGCAGCACAGAGGGGACAAGATCTGCTGTAATGTCCCCCACAGTGTCTCACTGACACAAAAAGCACTGAGCACGAGTCTCAGGCTGCTCTGATTCTCAGTGCAGTTTGTTTATTTAACAAACTGTGCTGCCAAGTGTTCTCAGCAGAGCTGTCTGGGGCCTGGTGGAGCCTGGCCTGGCCATGCAGCACAGACAGATTTTCCATCTGCCTGGCAGGAGCTTCCCAGCAGTTTCTCCCCACGCTGCTGAACTAGGTCAGGCTCTCACTGCCTTCCCCATGCTGCAGACCTGGGCACACAACCACCCTGAACTGTGAATTCCCTGCTCCTGCCTGGAGCTGCCTGGCAGGATTGCTGTGTGTCCAAGCATCCTCTCCTCCCTGGCCCATGTCCCACCCATCCCAGAGCACAGGTGTCAGGAGCAGCAGAGGAGCTGTTCCTTTTCCACATCATCTGAGGAAACCACTGTGGCTTCCCAGGCCCATCCCACTGGCACCACAGCAAAGCCCACAGGAAGCTTTCACCTGGTTTCCTGTTTCACACACAATGCCTTGAGCCTTTTGGCCCTCACCCAGGCAGAGGGGCCCAGCACGAGATCTGAGTTCTTACAAACTTCATAGAAACAGGCAAAAAGTGAGAATTTCTATCTGACCAATATCCAGAGCAGCCCTTGGAGCAGTGTCTGGGTCTGTCCCAGCTGTGCTCACCCCAGTGCCAGAGGTGAGGCAGCTTTTCTAGAACAGCCCTTTTCCCAGGGCAATGCAAAGCTGATGATTGCACGGGTTTGGGAAGGGGGGTTGTTCCCCTGGAGGTTGTTCAGTGCCAGAGAGCTGGGGCTGGGGCGCTGGCTCTGCAGGAGTTTTGTGGGACTGTCAGCACATCATGAAAACAGCCCTGTGCTTCCTCAGCCAAATGTTCCCAGTCCTCCCAGGAGCATCTAAACTGGCCCCAGCTCCGTTCCCACCAAGTGCCAAAAGCAAGCACAGGGGAAAGCTTAAAAATAAACCACGACAGCTCTGAGAAGGATGAATTTGGGCAAAGCAAGGAATGACAATTGCAGCATTCTCCTGATCAGCTGATGTTCTGCACTGAGCAGAAAGGATTTACTGGCTGCAGGCAGGGTTTGGAGCCCTGCCACCAGGGACACGCCTGTCCCACACCCATGTGGGATCCTGGCAGGGCCAGAGCAGGAACCCACAACCAAAGATGAGTCTGGTCAATACCAGCCCTGGCAGCATCCCAGAGCATCCTGCTCCAGCCTCAGCTGCTGCTCCTGCTGCTCCTGCCTTGCCTGAAGCAGTTGTTGGGTGATTGTAATTACTTTCCAAGCTTAAAACAAAATCCCAATCCTTTCCCAAGACAGAACCATTCCTGCCCTGCTATCCCTATGACAAAGTTGTGTTTTGTAGTGCACATCAGCCTGAAGAAGTGCTGAGGTACAAATTTGCATTTGCAGAGCTGCTGCTTCATGGCTTTGTCCTTAAATTCAAGCCTGGAGTGATTCAAGTGAGTTTCCACCCCTAGGACAAGATTTTCTTCCCTTTAATGCTCCAAGATAAAGTGTGGAAGTTGTTCCCCAGTTGGATCAGCGTTAGCCATTCCCTGCTTGTGTGGGCAGTGACTGCAGCAGAGAGGGGCAGCATCAATCAGAAATTATCCAGGCAGCCCCTGAGCCTTTTCTGCAGGACTGTGAGGGAGAGGGAGAAAGGGAAGAGCTCCCCAAGCATCAAGAGCTTTCCAGCCACATGTGCTTAAAAATCTCTTCCCGGGCCACGTGACCGAGGAAGAGGCACAGATCCATTACACAATAATAAAAATATGCCTTTGGCAACGTGGAGCCAAAGTGGAGCTGCTGCAGGGAGCTCAAACTACGCACGAGAAGGAGTAAAGCAGGAATAAAAAGGACCAAAGTCAATCCTGCACAGCCCTCCCAGGACCTGCTGTGGCAGGACGGGGCTGGGATCTGCAGCAAAACATCTGCCTGAAGCCCTGGGGGCTGCCAGCGCCTGTCAGGACCTCACTGAGCAGATCAGGCTGGTGAGTAGATCCACTTTTCCTTTCTCTGCCTCTCCCTCCTCTTAACCTTAACTTTGAAAACTTCCCAAATAAGGTCTAAGCCATTGAGCACTCAGGTTTCCAAAGCTTGCACAGGAATCCATAAAGGCAACAGCTGCCAGTTAAAGAAATAACACCATGAGGGAAACATTCCTCAGCTTTTGCTGGGAGCTCCCACCTCCTTCAGCCTGTCCTGCACTGGGCAGCTGCCGAGACGGGTTAGAGCTCGGGGTTAGGAAGGGTTTGGCACAGGAATTCCTGGTGTTTCTGCTCCAGGATGGGAAGGTTTGGCACAGGAATTCCTGGTGCCTGCAGCCAAGGTGCATCCTCTGCTTTCCCTCCTTTGCTTTGTGCAGCAGCAGGGAACACATCAAACCCCTGTTGGTGTGAGCGCTTCCCTGGCTCCTATCAGTTAAATCTACCCATTTCCGGTGCTCTGCCGCTGCTGTCACACCTGATTTCACCGAAATCAGCTTTGCACCCAAGGGCTCCTTTTGCTTCCACCCCGGGGACGCTGCAGGCAACCTCCAGAGCTGAGAATTAGGTTAATGGGGATAATGATTATCTTGAAGATTAATTAAGACATCTTGAGGTACACTAGGAAATTGTGAGGCAGAAAGATGGATGTTTTATTTGAGAAAGCCTTGAATACTGAAAGGAAATAGGGAAGAAAATCTCGGTGATCGCTCACTGCTGAGTCCCCTGATCCTGCTCCTGCCTCCCTCCAAGCAGCAATTCCCTCAGTTTCCTATTCCCACCACCACATGGCACAGGGTGGCTCCACTGGCCAAAAAATCACTGTCACTGCACATGCCACCAAACCCTGCATCTGGCAACTCTTAGGGATTTTCCTCTGGGATTTCAGCCCAGCTGCCCTGGAAGCAGCAGAAAGTACAGCTGATCCTGACTCTTCCAGGCAGGATCTTCTCTTACAGAAACACTTCTTAATGCACAACAGGCATTGGTCACGGCCCAAAGGTCTCTAACCCTGGTGACAAAGCCATTGGTTAAAATGTCATTGGAAAATCAGCCCTGCTGCTGCACAGCCTCCTGTGCTGGGCTGGCTGCCCACACCACAGAGAGGGGAGATGCTGATCTGCTTCCAATTTGCTTTTTGGAGCTCATCGGACCTTCTACATCGAGGAACAATTTTCCTTTTAAGGTGGAACAGCATGAGGTTTGTTCTCTTTCGAAAAGATTTCTTGAAGAGGTTATTTATAGATGCTCTTGTGGATGTGGTGGTGCTTTGCCTCCCACACACATTGCTGGGATATGGGATGAAGCCTTCTTGTGGAGCTGTTAATTAGCACCAGCTCTGGAGCTGTGCCAGAGCACAGCCCCAGGTACTTGGATACTCCCCACTTATCCAAGTGCTGGTCCCACAGACCTCCCGACCTCGGGGGATTTTGTTTGCCACTTTTTATCCCATCAGGTCAACGAGCTGGGTTGTCTCAAGGTAACAGAAGTGATTATGCTAAGAAACTGTCACAGGAGGAGCTGCCCTCCCACCTTCTGCTTCTTCTCACACCTTTCTTCTCCACATGAGACATTCCCAGCATTTCTCCAGGTTATGCTCCACAGTGACATTTTTCCCTGCCACAGCTTGTGTGTCACATCTGCCTCCAGACACCTCTCACTGCTCTGCCCCGTTGGAGGGGCTCCTGGGGAGCAGGGATGCAGCTTGCCTTGTGATCTCCCACTCCACAGGCATTTTGTTTCCCTTCCCATGAACTCAGAAGCCTTCATTCAACTTTCCACATGAACACTGGGTGATGTTTTCCATCTCACAAGTCCATTAAACCAACCAGCAGCAAATCAGAGCTGAGGAACCAAAGGGCTTAAGCAGCCAAATCCAGCCCTGGATCTGGTTTGCATTTCCCTCTCCTCTGCATGTTCTTAATTATAATATCACAGAACTGGGGGCTCCCACTGAGCATAAATATGTAGGATCAGCTGGCTGGATTTGGAGCATCTAAATATGCATTTCCACCCCTCAGGAGCTGAGAGCAGGATGAGAGCTAAGGCCAACATGGAATTTAGCCAGTGCTTTAAGCATCTTATTTGCATTGCAGGAGTTGCACATAACAGTGCTGGGGAGCTGCTGAAGCTGAGCTGCAGTGGGGAAGGGGATGAGGCTCAGCTCATCTGACAGGCAAAAGGCACTAAGGCCTGGCCCAAAGCCTGCCCAGCCTCTCTTCTGAGAGCCCTGCATCACACCATGGGCTTTGTGCTTTAAAGAAAGCTCAGTGACCCAACCACGGGTAGGTCATGCTGGGGATGTTCACACCAAGCCCCTTCTTTCTTCCACTCCCCTGCTCCCAAGCAGCTGCTTTCTGCACCCCTGTGCCATTGCCCCTGGTGTTTTGGGGGAAAAGAGGCTCAGGGAACAAAATAAAATGAGGGATGGCCGCAGACACAGACTTGGAGAAGAGTAAGTTTGATAAAAATATTGGTCTGACCTAGAAAACTGCGTGAGCCAAGTCCTTGGAGTCGCATCACACCAAAGCAAACAGCTCCCCCACCCTGCCAGGACAGGCCAAATATTCTCCCATTTCCATGCAAGTTTCTACACCAGCCCATGCCAGCGGTGCCCACGGGCTGCTGCCTTATCCCGTCTGCTCCCCACAGGCTGTGCCATGATCTCTGCTGTGCTGCTCCTCTGGACCGTGCCCTGCGTGGCAAATCACATCCTGGGGGGCTTTGCCAAGCGGGAGCTGCAGGAGGGTGCCCAGCTGGCCTGCAGCCTGCCAGGGCCCCCCGGGCCCCCCGGGCCCCCCGGCGTGCCCGGCACTCCCGGCACCGTGGGCAGGATGGGCTTCCCGGGCAAGGACGGCCAGGACGGCCAGGACGGCGACAAAGGCGAGCACGGCGATGAAGGTAAGACTCAACAGCACAAAGGAGAGGTGGAAGCCGTGGGGCAGCAGCCCCTTCACAGCTCCACCTCAGGGGAAACTCGCCAGCAATTCCCACTGTCCGCCCCCCGCTGATGCCGCTTGGCCGAGCGGTTCCAGGCCCGCAGCTGCTGCCAGCTGCAGTTTCTGCTGGCTTCATTTTGTGGCACAGTGAGGTTTGCCCTGCGCTGCTCAGGGCTCGCTGGAGCAGACAAGGAGCTGGTCTCGGGGTCCTGCTCCCAGGAAAGCCAGAGCCGCGTGGCAAAAGGCAGGATGGGCTGCTCGGGGCACTGGCCATGCCGGACCTAACGCAGAGCGAGCAGCAGAGCTGAGGCGGGGCTGTGCTCGGGGTCTGCCGGAGCAGCCCCGTGCACAGGAGATTTCCCTCTGCCACACTAGAGAGCACTCCTGCCTCAGCAACGCCAGCGAGCCCAGCCCGCGGCTGCCTCCCTCCTCCCTCCCCAAGCCTGGAATCTGGAGAGCAGATTTCCAGCCACAGCTGCATTTCGATCTGCTCTTGCTGTTAGCAGGTCAAGAGACGCTGCATAAATCCTCACGGTTTTGCTCGTATCAGATACCACCGAGCCAGAATCGCTGCCAGCCCAACTCCCTTCCCATCTCAAGGCAGCCCCTGCCCCCGGTGTCCGCTGGTTCATCCCCCAGCTGGGCTGGGCTGGGCTGGGCTGGGCTTTTTACCACATCTATGTTTAATTTTACCTTGGTTTTATACAGTATCATGCTAAATGAAAAAAAAAAAAAGAAAAAAAAAAAAAAGACATGGGATCAAAAGTACTCACCTGCTCTAAGTGAGGCTCTGAAAGCTTCACAAACATTTAAAGCTTGTTCTGTAATTCCTCCTTTTTCTCAAGTGAGCCAGATATCAGCCCTACGGTCCTTAAAAAGGATAGAATTCCTCTGTTACCACACCAGCTCCCTGGCTGGTCAGTCTGGGCAGATGCCCAGCTCCCGGTGGGATTTCATTGGGATTCTCACAGCAGCAAGGGCTTCCTCCTAAATGAAATCCCTGCTGCAATGCTCTAACCTCCTTCCACCAGCTGTATCAGCTCTTTCCCTCAAAGCTGATCAGATCATTTGTCTTGCAGGTCCCCAGGGCAGAACAGGAAACCCTGGCAAGCCAGGCCCGAAGGGGAAAGCAGGAGCCATTGGCAAGGCAGGGCCCCGGGGGCCCAAGGGTTTAAAGGGCAATCCCGGGAAAAACGGGGCCCCGGGCAAGAAAGGGCCCAAGGGGAGCAAGGGTGACCCCGGGCTGGCGGGACCCTGCAGCTGCAGTGCCAGCAGGGCCAGGTCGGCCTTCTCGGTGGCCGTGTCCACCAGCTACCCCAGGGAGAGGCTGCCCATCAAGTTCGACAGGATCCTGATGAACGAGGGAGGACATTACAACGCTTCCAGTGGGAAGTTCATCTGCAGCATCCCGGGGATTTACTACTTCACCTACGACATCACTTTGGCCAACAAGCACCTGGCCATCGGCCTGGTCCACAACGGCCAGTACCGGATCAAGACTTTTGATGCCAACACTGGGAACCACGACGTGGCCTCTGGATCCACCATCCTGGCGCTGAAGCAGGAGGATGAGGTGTGGCTGCAAATCTTTTATTCGGAGCAAAACGGGCTCTTTTATGATCCCTACTGGACAGACAGCTTATTTACTGGATTCTTGATTTATCCTGACCAAGATTATCTCAATGAAGTGTAGGAGGAGAAACTACAGGAAAAAAAAGGAAATGGGCCTCAGTCCAACGAAGCGTGGCTTTACGTGGGACATGTTTGGGATTATCAGATGATTCCACATTTGCCTATGGGATAATCACTTGATTGCACCCTGTATGGGCTATTTAGACTTTTCCACAGGGTACCAGGCTTTCAGCAGCCTCATGAATGTCTCCATCCCAAAGCCACCTCCGTTATGTATTCCATGATTATTCCAACATGCCATGGACATGTAACTCAAATACTGGTGCAGAATGCTTTGGTTATTGCATTGTTATAATAAAGCATGGAAACCAACAGTCATTTCCCAAAGCTGAGCTGGGAAGTGCCACTGATGCTGGAGATTGTGTCACTGGGCCTCCTCCCCCACACCCCAGCACAGTCCTTGTTAATGGAATTGGGCTTTGCCAGCCAGTTCAGAGTCAGGAATTTGTCAGCTGGAGCTGTAAAAGTTCCTCCCAGCCCCATCAAGGCAGCTCTAACAGCAAAGGCATCTGGTCTGCACAGGAAGTGATTAAAAGGTCTTCTTTTTAAGGTTCAGGGCTCCTCTCAGGGCACAAAGTGATGCTCTGAGCACCACTGGTGTCCCTCAGAGCAGAGAATCAGAGTCACAGAAGGGTTTGGGCTGGGAGGGACCTTAAATCTCCTCTGGTTCCACCCCTGTCAGATATTTAGGAATGGGGTCACCATTAACATGATGATGTTTGTAAAACCAAGAAAGAGACAAAGACAGAACTTTATTTTATTTATTTTATTGTTGGATCTCAGTGCACTGGAAGAGAGTGGCCTTGCTGCCTTAGGCAATCTTTTTGCTGGTCCTTTTGTAGACTACACCAGAAGAAGTAGAAATCTGGAACAAAGAACAAACCAAAACTTTGGTTGAACAGTGTAATCAGAGCTCCAGAGTCCCAGGGGAACAGCCCTGGCGATGGCTCAAAACCTGTCCTTTGCTTAAGATTTTTTCTAAACTTCAAATTTTGGGGATTTTCTTTGTTTTTCATGAACTACCCTGGATCTTTGAGCACTTACCTCTACCAGCTTCCCCCCACAGATCTCTGAAGTGTGGCGGTAGTTGGGGAAATCAGCTACAAGTTTCCCATCTTCCATTTTGACAGTTGCCTGTGAGAGAGAAAGGGTTCATGTTGCTGGGGTTGCTGGAATTTCTGTTGCCAGATTCTGTAAACACCTGCACACCTGGTGCTGGAAGTTTATGAGACAGAGGTTGGGTTGCACAGGGCTGAAATCCGTGGGATTTAGTTCTTGAATGTTAAACAGACACTTGTTCATCTTCCAGTTCCTGCAGGTTCCAGATCTGCACATCACTCATTACCAGCTCTGAAAACAGTCCTGGCAGGCAGCCCAGGAACCAGTGATGATGGACTCAGGGAACCCCAGGAGGGTCTGGGCTGGAAAGAGCCTTAGAGCCCCTCATGTTCCACCCCCTGCCATGGGCAGGGACACCTTCACTAGGCCTGGCACAGGTTTGCTTTTCACCCTAAATCCAAATCCCCCTGAGGCTGGGGAGCTGAAGAGCTCTGTGAATTTACCTTGAACTTCTTCCCTCCCATGGTCTCCATGTCTGCCTCCTTGCCCACGGTGAAGGTGTTGGTGGTGGTGCGGCCTCCCGGGAAGTGCTGTGTCCACGTGAAGTCATTCCCATTCTGCACCACCTCTGTCACAATTTTGCAGTTCCTTCCCATTTCAACCTTGTCACTGGGGAGACCTTAAACAATAAAAACACAGAGTTTATCAAATCTAAGCTGAATTTGAACTACAGGATGGTAGTGGTGTGTTTGTTCTCAGAGCAGCTGATTTGTTGTTCATTTCTTATTCTGAATTTTTTTACAATATCAAAGCTCTGAGTTGAAATTACTGATGTAAAGAAAGATATTGGTACATTAATATGTTTGCTAAAATAAATCTTGCATTCTTTTCCCTAAGAAACAGGAACACCTTTTACTGTCCCAGGTTGCTCCAAGCCCTGTCCAGCCTGACCTTGGACACTTCCAGGGATCCAGGGGCAGCCACAGCTGCTCTGGGCACCCTGTGCCAGGGCCTGCCCACCCTCACAGGGAAGGATTTCTTCCTAATATCCCATCTAAACCTACACCCTGCAAGTTTGAATCCATTCCCCCTTGTCCTGTCACTCCATTCCTTGCAAGGTCTCTCTCCATCCTTCCTGTAGACCCTTCAGGCACTGGGAGGCCACAGCTGGGTCACCCTGAAGTTTCTCCTCTCCAGGCTGAACAATCCTAGCTCTCCCAGCCTTTCCCCAGTATTTTTTCCCAGTCCATGGCCTGTGCCTGACCCCAGCCAGACTCACCAATCTTCTGCACAAAGGCATCGTAGTTCTCATCGCCCTCGAACTCGTATTTGCCTGTGAATGCCATTGTTCCCTTGGGAGGAGCCCGGGCAGTGGGGCAGCAGCTGGATGGATGGATGGATGGATGGAGCAGAATGGATAAGCTGGGCTGAGCCCTGGCTTTATAGACCAGCCCAAGCTCTCAGCCCACCTGGCCCACACCCCTTGGAAATGGAGCTTTATGGCCCCTGAGTCACAGCGATGCCATCGACCTGTGTGACAATCAAGGTTATCAGGCAATTGTGCATCCTTGCCAATAACCTGGAGATCAGCAGGAATCAAGGCCAAGGGCTCAGCTTTCCCTTAGTGCAGATTTAAACAAAATATGCTTTTTTTTTTTTTAAGATTTCACTGGTTTTGCATTCAAGATGGAATAAAAGTAAAATAAAAATGGACACTGCACCAGTTCTCAGCTCTACAGAGAAAGACATGGGGAAACTCGTGTCACCACCAGGGTTTCCTTGGCACTTTTGATATAAAAGTGCCTGTAAAATGACTCTGATTGTCCTGAAAACATATTTGATGCTTAGTTTGTTAATTAAAACTCCTTCAGCTTAATCCCAAGATCGCCAAACTGAATGAAAGGAAACTTCCTTTCCCATCTGGACCCCAGTGCTGAGGCCCCACTGTAAAGAGCAAAGCAGCATTGGCACAGGGAGCAGGGCACAGGGAGCAGGGCAGGGGTGGCACAGCTGTGGAACCCTCAGTCCTCACTGCTCTGCTCTGGACCTGCACAACCTTGGGAAAGAGGTCCATGAACTCAAACCATAAACTCTCCTGCTCACATAAAACTTGCAGGGGACAATTCCACTGGCAGAGTAACATCACAGGGACCTTGGGACAGAGATCAAACTGGATAAGGAAAGCAGCCCAGTCCTGTGTAGAAGGAAGGAGATAATCAGATTATACGAACAGTACTTGAGCTTTTATGCTCCCTGTCCATAAAGATCAGATTATATTGATAGCTGGCCCATGATCAGATACAGAAATGCTGACAGCTCCATATAGACATGGACAGGAGATTCCATAATCCCAGGATTTCATTCTGCTGGTTACAAGGAGCAGCTGTGCAGAAAAGCTCACACTGTGTTTGAATGTACCAGGGTGATGTAAATTCTGAGTGTGCAGCATTTGGAGACAGCGAACAGGAATAAGTTGTCAGAGAAGTAAAACTCTTGTGGAAGCTCATCCCCAAAGGAAAAGGTCATCCAAAGTGAGCAGTGAATTCCCTGTGCCTCCGAGTCAGCTGCCTCTGATATGCAAAACAGCCGAGTCTTCAAATGCTGCTGGGAACAGAGGGAGCTTTAAGGAGCCAAATCAAAGCCTTGGATATCTTTACTTTGAGAATTTGCTTGCACAAAATAATAACACAGCGGTTTTGCATTCCTTTTGTCTGTGGAGTCCCCTTGCCCTTGGGTGGCTCCCAGCAGCCTCCCAGGTTTATTAACCTTTCAGAAGAGTTGCAGAAAGCCAGGGAGATTCACTCAGAGACAAAACGAGGATAAGGGAGGTAATTCCAGCAGTGACTGAGCCAGGCAGCGCCGGCTTTGAAGTGCTTTTAGAGCTGGATTGCAACTGAACTGGGAGTAGGGGTTGAAAATATCAGTGGGAACTCCGCAGTGCCCCAGAGCTGCAGTTAATGACTCCCTGGAATGGAACTGCCTGTGGAGCCCCGAATCTGCAGCTCTTCGGCAGCCCTCCTTAGGAAATGCTAATGATTATTAATTCCTCTGGTACTCAGAGTAATCATTGCTAATGAATTCAGGATGAGCTCATTTGGCCTTAATGTGCCGGGTAATGCCAGGGGAGCCCTGCTAGGCTCGGCCTCCTTAAGTGCCCGTTTAGTCTGGTCCGAGGTGTTGCCGCTGTCCAGCCCTAAAGAGCAGAGAATTCACCACCAGAATGGGGCTGAAATATTGCCCAGCTCGGGCAGAGCTCAGGGGCTGCACGGAAATGAACCTGCCAAGCTCCACAGGTGCCACAGCCCAGAGCCTGTCCCTGCCCCGGAGGGGACGTGGACCTGCCTAAAAAAACCAGGAAAAACTGGAGCTCACAGACATTCAGAGACAGAAACACCTGCAGGCAGGAAGGCACAGATCTCCCAAAAATCCCGTATTTCTGGGGACTCACTAAAAGAAAATTCAATTATTTTGTGTGGCAACACTCCATCAGGAGAACCTTCAGTGTGTCTGGATCTCCAGAAAAGAAATTTCCAGAAAAACAAGGCAGGAGGATTCACCCAGGCTGCACAGGCTGGCAGAGCCCCTGCAGGAAGGGCTTGGATCCCTCTGGTGTTCCTGATCTCCAGGTGGAACCTCAGGGGGACTGCTGAGGTCTGGGCTGGGAATTACAGAGACAGAAAACTAAACCTGGGGAAACTGTACCTGGTACCACAACTCCTTGGGAATTTAATTCCCTCCTTCTCCAGGATTCTTCCCTTTAATGAGTTGTCCTGTAGTAAATGTTATCAGTGGTATCCAGTCAAATGGGATGGGGATGGACAGCAGAAATGGGAAGATATCTTGGTTTTTAACAACTACAACACAAGACTTGAATTTCGTTAAGCCAGTTTGGATTTGTGTATCCTGAAAAGGCACAGGAAGACTAATTTTGGCTGCTCTCAATTTGGCTCCCACAAAACTGCTCAGATTCCTTTGAAGTATCATCCTTGGATTAAGAGCCACTGTGGAATATTTTGAACTCCAATGGTTTTAGTCTAATATAGACAATAGTTCAAAGTTTGCTAAAAAGGAAGATATCATTCAGCTTTATCTGCAGAGTCTTCTGGTCAAAAATCAGAGTTAAAGCTCCTCTCTCTGTGGATTTCTTATATACAAATATATAAAGTTCTAATAAAGTGAATAACTGACAGCCCTGAAGACAGGAATCATTGCAACTCTTCTGGACTTTTCTGAGCAAACCTCAAAGCCACCCCCTTTATCTACAGTTCATGGGCTGTGTTGTAAAGGTATTATTACTTGATAATATCTGTGTGCTTGTCCTTGCTGACATATCAGATAACACAGCTCCAAATGGAGCTTATCCTCCAGGGGATCTAATTGGGATTTCCTCCCAGAGCTGTGGCTTCCCACCCAGAGAAATCCTGCTGTTCCAGAGCATTCCCTCAGCTCTGCTTCCCCAGGCCCTGTCAAAGGGAACATTCAATTCAAACACTGCTCTTTTCTTTCTCTGAGGGCACATCTGGTTTGCAGTTGACCTTTTGGTATTCCCAAGTCCCCTCCTCTCTGTGTCACCCTCTGAAGCCTTTCCTGCTCTCCCTGCAGCTCACCTGGGAGAGGGCTCAGGTGGAGCAGCACCTGGAGCTGGGGAGAAACCAGGAACCAACCAGAGAGGGATTTGATCTGAAATAATCTCAAAGGCAGACAGGAAAAACCAATATTTGAATGAATTTTTCTTATGCCAGTGCAGTGTTTAGTAAGTGCCCCACTGAAAATGTTGATCCAAGTCAAGTGTGCAGGGACAGAGAGTCTGAGAAGCAGAGAAGGATTTCTTTCCTTGAAATACAAGAAAAGCCAGTTTTCTTTGCACAGAGCCTCTTCTGGGCCTCAGCTCTGCTTTGATGTGTGTGATCCACAGCAACATCTCACTGCATACTTTCAGCTCTTTGAAATTGTTTATATTGCCTTGGATACATTTATCAGGAGAAGAAAATATACTTCTGTGGCAGAGAAAATACACAAATTTCACGTGCTAGTCCTTCCCCACCTCCACACCAAGCAGATCTTTGCATCTCCTTGTTCCAGGAACTGCTTTTATTACATCTGCTGTCCCTCTTCTACAGTTTGATTTATTCCTGAGCTGCTCAGCACTAAGCTGGCTCTTATTAATCAAACAACATTGATGGAAAAGTGGGGAAATGAGACTGGGTTGGTAACAGCTGTGATTTTCTCAAACCCTGGAATAAGCCACATTTCTCTTAAAGATTCCTTCCAGAATCAGAAGAAAAATCTGGAAAACACTTCAAAATCTGAACTTCTACTTAAGTGTTGCTTTACTCCAGAGTAGCAAACAACAGCTGTTGCCCTCCTAAACAATGGGAAAGCATCAGGGGCCAAAAAGCCTCTAAAAAGTGCCAGATTGGTTCAGTAGATCAGAGCAGGGTGCTGAGAACACCAAGTTTGTGGGTTCAGTCCTTGTGTGGGCTTAAGAGTTGGACTTAATGATCCTTGTGGGACCCTCCCAACTCAGAACATTCTGGATGTGGCAATTGGTTTATTTTTAAAAACTTGATTTTTAACCTAAAGTTGCCTTTCCCAGTGGCTCAGACTGGTAACAAGCACAGGTCACAGGGTGCTTAAAAGCTCAGTGACTGGGTAGGAGCCAACTTCCAAAATTCTGCTTCCTCGGGCACAAAATGCTCTTGCAAAATCTGCTTCTGAGAAGAATTTGCACCCAGGAGTAGTGCAGGGTCCTGGCTGTCCCTGTGGCTCCCCTGCTGGTTCCAGGAGCAGCAGGATTTGTCTGGCAGCCAGGTGAGCTCACCTGTGCTGGGCCACAGCACCATCCAGTGCCAGCTCCCTGCTGCTGAACCCTGCCCTGCCAATCCCAGCTCGTGTCCTGAAAGGCAGGAGAGGTAAAGAAACCAAAATACCTCAGCTCTCCCTGCATCAGAACTGGGGGTTTGTCACATTTACAAAATTCAGGATCTCAGAATCACAGGACCACAGGATCACAGACTGATCTGGGTTGGAAGGACCCTGAAGATCCTCCATTTCCAACCCCTGATGCAAAGTTTCAGGGCACAATATGGATTTTCAAGCTGAAGGGAATCTGTTGGGTTTTAATCCGATTTTCTACAGAGCTTTTCTACCTGTGATCTGTACCCAGGGCCTGTTTATATCCTGATTTTTGCACTGTTGCCACCCAGCACTGTTTGCAAGCCAGGGCTCACTAAGACTCTTTGGCCAGAGCATTTGAAACTCCTGAGCCCCAACCTTTGGCTGCCTCCCCCTCCTCTCCCAGAATAAAACCTTGCAGGTTATTGGTACTCCCTGCTGTTCTGTGCTGGCACAAGGCTGAGCCAGGGCCAAACCCAGGATCTGTGTTCCCTCCCCTCCTAAAGCTGGAGAGGTGTTTGGGCTGTGTGTCCCTGCAAGGAGGAGGAATTCCCCCAGGGAAGCAGGGAATGAACCCCTGCAGTGCCTTTGGCCATGGAATGATGCTCACAGGGGTGGGAGCAGCAGCAGAGCTTTGTCCAGCCCTGTGATTAGGGACTGGGAAAAGCAGGAGCACACACAGATGGGAGCTGCAGGGAGAGGTTTCCCATCCCTGCTCTGCTCCTGAGGCAGGGGGCCCAGCCAGGATGGATTCCATGGCTCAGCCCAGCACACAGGCTCAGGGAGCAGCTCTGTGCCCTCCTGAGCAGGAGCCAGCCCAGCAGAGCAGCCAAGGCTGCAGCTCTGCCCATCCTGGGAGCGAGACACAGGG
The DNA here is from genome assembly GCA_013400575.1 of Peucedramus taeniatus. NCBI lineage: Eukaryota > Metazoa > Chordata > Aves > Passeriformes > Fringillidae > Peucedramus > Peucedramus taeniatus. Next base: position 40,790 of record WBNO01018677.1, read on the forward strand.
AAGGCTGCAATCCTACAGTGCTGATTTAGGGTCTTGTCTGAGGAAAAAATCCTCCTCCTGCAACAATGGCTTTGTTCTGAGAGGTTTGGTTTTGTCTGGTCAGTGCCTGCTCTTTTAAGTCATTGTGACCTACATACAGAGAGGATCCAAATAAAAAATTAAAGAGAAAGAGCTCTCTGTGACACTGCCTGGCTGAGCCAGCCCTGCAGTTCTGTGGCCTCTGGATTACTTTTTCACACAGGGCCAGATATGAGTTTATATAAATTTTGTATGCTTGGGTTCTCTTCTTCATTATCATATGAATGTTTAAATATCCCTCCTCAAGGAAAAATGCAGAGTTTACCCACTGAGGGTGAAGGCATGGACACACCCTTGCTAGTGCTGTTATCCTGATAATATAAAGAAAAACCCAGCCTGGAGCTGTGCCTCTGAATAAAGCCCAGGACTGAGCCCAGGGCACAGCTCTGGGAGCTGACACCTCAGTCACCCTGAGCCCAGGTTCCTGTGCCAACACACTGCACAACAACTGGGTTAAAATCATTTTCCCCAGGACACTTTGATGAGAGCTGGATGGCACAAGGAATCATTCTGGAGATGTGGAATCCAAGCCCTGCTCTAACTCCCATTTAAATCAGGATTAGTGGGACCATGACTCCTGCTGACTGCTCCTTAAGCTGGGTGAGACCAGTCTGGGATCAGCTCAAATCCCAGGGGCTGCAAACTTGCTGCAAGGTGATTTCACAGCCCAAAGCTCTGCGCTGAAGGAGAGCTGTGCTGCTGCTCCAGCCCTGCAACCCCTGCCCCAGCTGGCACCACCTGGGGGCACAAGAACACCCCCGGGGCTGAGGTGCCCTGCAGGTGCTGGGTGCCCTGTCCCCGCAGGGCAGAAACCAGTCAGATTAGGCAGGGTCTGCACAAAGCAGGGCAGCTCCCCCAGCTCCCTGAGAACAACTGGCATTGCAGCCCAGCGAGGGAAGCAGCTGGCTGGGGGTGAAGGAAGAAGCAAATTAGAGTTTATGGGGATCAAACAGGCTCCCATCACTCCTTGTGCTTGGGGCTGCAAGGCCAGCTCGCATCCACCTCTGCTGCTGATTGTTTTTTTGACAGGAATTGCTCCCCAAACAGTCATGTTCAGTGATTATTTGTCTCCTTCCCTCTTCCCCTGATTACAGCCAGACTGGGACGTCCCTGATCCGCATAGAAATGAATATTTGAAAAGGCAGGGCTGTCCTCCAAGGGCCCTGTGCACCATTAGGCCTCCAGATTTACTGCCCCACCAGAGGCCAGGGGGGTAATGAGGCAGCAGCAATGGGCTACGAATCAGGAGAAAGCAGCTCAAAGAAAGGGATTTGCCTTGGCACATTCCTGGCTGTAAATTAAAATGATCACTGAGGTTCTGCCTTTATAAGAGGAATTTTCACCTGATTTTGTAGCCCTGCTCCCAGAGCCTGCTCTGCACTGTAGCAGCTCCTCTGGGCTCTGCAATGTGTTTTGCCTGTGCTGATGGACAGGAAGCACCACCATCCAAAACCCCAGCACATTTAATCAGGACTCCTGCTGTGTCACTCTGGTGGATGAAGTCCTGCAGGAGAGCTTTTCCCTTGGTGCTGAGCAGTGGCTGCTCCTGTGGGCCCTGCCAGGAGCACAGATTTGCCCAGGACTCTGGGGGAAGCTCTGGCATTAATTGCAATCTGTGCAGCCAGGCTGCTCCAGCTGCAGCAGGAATGCTCATGAGTGCCAGGAATTGTGTCCTCCCTGTGGAAAACACGTCCACAGCTCTCAGTCCTGCAGCCCCCAGAGCCCTGCAATCCAACATCTCCAGCCTGGGCTCCTCCTCTCCCCTGAACCTAAAAAGATCTGTGGTGCTTTGTATCTCAACGTGCCTAACCCTCAGAACTGACTCATGTTTTCCCTCATTTGGGAATGATTCAAGAACTTCCTCTGGCCTGACCACGTCTGACTCACCCTGCGTGACTTCAGAAATTCGAATCAAATTGAGATTGGTGGAGAAAAAGCAAAACTAAAGTCAAATTGTAACTACTGATGTGACAAAGTATTCCTGCCTCCAGTCTGAAGGCAGAAGAGGATTCATCTGCTCTGTCCCTGGTCCCAGCCTGCATCCACCAGCCAATTTGATTTGATTCTAAGGGGAAAATATCATGAGTATCAGGAATCCCTTTTATATTAAATTTATCCCCTAGAGGAAAACCCTTTGCAATGACAAAAAATTCCCTGTAGCACAAAGATTTGCAAATCCCACTCACACACGGCTGGAACCCACGGTGAACACCCAGAGAAACTGTGTCACATTTCCCAGATACAATGTCCCAGAGAACAGTGTTTTAACTGCAAAGAGCTGGTCTGTTTGAAGAGCTCACACAAGCATTTGAACCTTTCCTATTTCATGCAGGAGGCAGTTGCCAAGTCTGTTCTGTGCCTGCAAGCACAGATGAGCACAGAGGATGTTTTGTGAGGACTGATTATATTCTATTTACCAAATTTTAAGCAGCACTGATTTTTACATCTTTTCTTCATCATCTCAGAGAGGACAAGAGATTTTCTTCTTCCTCTGCTCCTTCCTGCACTGGGGAGGTGTTTGGCTGCTTTTATGCAGAATCCTGACTGATATTTCTCCATTCTCATTAGGGGACAACTTGATTCAATCCTGGTACTTCTTTTGGGACCCAGTCTCTCACCTTGCATTGTGTGATTCACTGAGGTGTGTCCCTTGAAGGGTGCAGCATGAAATTCCAGATTTCAGAACATTTTTGCCAAAGCAGAACAAACAGAGCACCCCAGATATGTCCTAGACTGAGGCAGCAGAGGTGGAGAAGGAGCTCTCAGAAAACCCCAGCTGCCACTGCCAGCAGAGCAATGCCCCGAGCCAGAGGCTCTGCTATGGATTATCCAGAGTGCAGATCTCCAAACACAAGGGATGAGCCCTGGGTGAGGGGCAGATTGCTTGCAAACAGTAGCTGTAATTCTCAATCTTTTCCTCAGAACAAATACAATGACATGGGTACAGTTAATTTGTTTTTCCTTACAGTTTTCCAGCCCTTTTTATTCCAGAAGTTAGGCTGAGCCTAAACAGAGGAAGCCTACAATCTTGCAGCAGAGCATTCATTACTGGGTGCTTCCTTTTCAGCATCAAGTACCTCTGTTGTGGTTTCATTTCTGTATTTTCTAAACTAGCATGAACTGTGCATGGAAAATGTATTTTTTAGAGCATTTCTCAATGTTTTGGAAGCCTAACCTTGCCTACACCCAAGAGAAACAACCACACACTTCCAACCAGTTGTCCCAGTGAACAGAAATAAGTTTAAGCTGGCAATGTATCTTTTGCCAGCAGAGTTCGTGCTGCTCAGCACGGTGGTTTCAGCAGCACTGGGGAAAGAACTGTTAAGAATAAAATATTATCCAGCTCCAGCAGCACAGCCTGGGCACTGCAGCTTGGGCCCTGCTCTGTGATAAGCCCCACATGGAGGATTAGATTAGGGCAATATAGAGAAACACTGGCTACACCAACACATCTCCTCACAAGGGTGGTGACACAGCCGTTGAAGGCTTGCATTTTTCTTTTTATCATTTGCTGAAGGGTGAGTGGGGAGAGTTTCACTGGGGCAGCTCTAGAAAGAGGGTCAAAGGCAAGATCCAGCCACTGATCACAGGGAATGCAGTTAAAAGCACAAACAATGCTTTACAAATCATCAAGACTGGTTCTTATTGCATTCATCTTCTGCCTTTGGAGCTGCTAACAGACAGATGTGCAAGAGCCACAGCTGAATGACCCCTGACAGAGATGTTCTCATTGCTGGCATTTGTCACTTCATGGACTTGTCTATGACAGGACCAAGGAAAAGGATTTTTTACAGTTCCCATTCTGATTGCATCACTTCAGCTCTACACTCCCCAAAACTCTTGGACAAGCAACATTTATTATCTTTTTGCCCAGATCACGATGTGTCCTTATCAAATCTCTCATGTCAATCATCTCTGCCATGGCTTTGTGGAGCAGCTGCCAATCACCCACCCTGCCACCACAAATCCCAGTGCTTCATTGATTCCAGTTTCAGAGCCTGTTTTGTTCTGGAGGTGATGGGATGTTTTTTCCCTGGCCTGAGTTAAAGAGAGTCTCTGAATGAGGGCAACACAATTTCCAACCATTGACAATCCTGGAAAGGCAACAGAGCAAGCTCTTGGTGTGAAGAATTCTTTCTCTTGATGTGCAAGCCCCTTGCAAATGGTGTTGCTCAGAGTCAGAACAAGGTTATCTGGGAGGAGAAATTAAAAATTGACTTGACTTTACCAAAGGAAGTGACTTGCAAAGGACCATGCTGGGATTTGCAGGTGAGCTCTGACAGGAATTCAGGCTGAGCCTGGACACTCCATAAATTGATCCTGCTTGGAATTAGATTAGGAAAGGGTAAGAGAAGATGCCCACCAGATATCCATAAAATACAGGGATACATCTCTTGCTTGAAATACACTTGGCACAAGAGGCTCCAAGTCCACAAGAAACCAGAAGATGAGACAATGACAAGAATAAAGGTCTGTAAGAAAACACAAGGTAAAACACTGACTGAGAGCAATCTGGGAGATAATTTCCTTACATATTCCCCCTCAATCCCCATGATATTTTAAAGTAACAACAAACTTGTGATTTTTATTCATCACCAGGGTCCCTTCATTATTTTTATCCAGAATGCAAAGATACACAAAACAGACAGGGACACACAGTCCAAGGTCTACCTTCAAAATCAGAAAGCTGAAAATACTTGCCTGTGATGACAGCACTTCTTTGCTCCCACCCCTCCTAGGAGAGCTGCAGACCTCAGGAAGAGCTGGGACTTATTTTCTTGGGTTGGTTTGTTTGGGTTTTGACTGAAAGACAAACTGCATGACAAAGCTGAGCTTTCAATACCTTTGTTTTTTAAGCACGACTTAAAAAACTTGACTGCACTGTCATTTCTGCCCCGCTCCTGCCTTTGGAACAGCTTCAAAAGTGTCACAAGAGAGGCAGAGGGACCAGGGGAGTGTGGAACCCCAGGCTCTGCAGTGTCTCCATCACAGACTGAACTCCCAGGAAGATCCAGGTACAACACCTATAAGTTCTGAGTGACACGGAAAAGCAGAGGAGTGTGAGCCAAGAGTTACTTGGTTTTACTCAGGTAAACTATGAAGGCAAGCTGCCTCCAGGAGGGACAGCCTGTTACAGGCCCTTCTGAAATCTCCCTAGAAAATCCCACCACAAATTTGTTCTCTTTTGGGGACCACCTGCAGTGCTTGGCTCTGGTCTGCAGCCAGTCCATTTCCAATTGTTGTATGTCACAATGTCGAGCTGGAAAACTCATTTGTCTCCACCAGTCAATTTACTGAAATCCATCCAATTGTTAAAGTCAAACAATTAGCAAGAAAGCTGAATGTCTCAGTAACTCTTCATTTAAGCAGAGAAATTAGTTTGTAATTTATGGAATAACTTGATGCATCTGAAAGCCCAATTTTCTGGTCCCTGTGTCATTGTCAAGGATAACATTCAGCACTTACACAGCACTTCATCCTCAAGTTGTTTTTAAACCTTCACTCTAATTAAACCACATCACTCTTGTGTGAGTGAAATGTTATTGTCCATTTTTCACAGCCAGCAGAGCTGAGGCTCCAGGTAAGTGCCAGAGAGAAGGACACAGTGACACAGGCAGTTGGCAGCTGCTCCTCCATCTCGGAGGTAAAAAGGATCCAAATGATTCCCAGTCAATTCCATTTCTTCTATTGTCCTGTCTCCTTGAGCTCTGTCAGCAACAAACCTCGATGAGAACAGCCTGTGTAGGATTCCCACTCCTCTAATTAAGGTGTTTTACCCTTCCTGCTATTCCTATTTGAAACAGGATTCATCTCCAGGGGCCACAGGTGAGGAAAGGTCACACCTCACCAGCTGGGCACTCCTGATGTGAACTGGGCTTGGCTGCAGATGTAGAATAACCTCAGAAACACCACAAGGAACAAAAAAGTTGCTCTGACATATTTATGGCTAAAGAGACTTCTGTAATTTCTCAGAAGACTTTAATGAGAAATTCCCTATTAATTACCAAGCTGCCTTACCCACAGCTGAGTTTGGCCTCCCCACCTGTCCTGGCTGCAGTGATGATGCCCATTTTCTCTGCTTGGAGAAATCCATGGTGATGCAGTGTGGCTGCCACCAGCACCTGCAGCTGCACAGGCTGCAGAAGGCAGAAACCAGTCAGATTAGGAGATAAGACAGGAAGTACCTTCAGACTCCATTTCCTTACAATCACCAAGTGAGATCTCAGCAGTGAGACAGTGCCAGTCCTTCACCCCAAGGGCTCACAATTAGCATTTTTTTAAAGCAACCCCAACTCTGGAAATCGATTTCAATCAATTCTCCATATGGACATTAGATTAAGCCCCACTCATTGACTTCATCTCTTGTTCACAAGAAATGCAGCACATAATTGACTTTTCAGATTGCAGGGCAGAATTCTGCACATGAGACTGCAGTGAGGTTTCCCAAATCCTTTAATGCTCATCCCTAAACCCAACAAAATGAGCTCTGTGTTCATAGGGCCACAGAAATCAGTTACCAACATTACAGGAAGGACTGATGATTTTCTCACACCAATTACTAAATTTCTGTAATAATTCACTGACAAATTTCAATGCAGCTTAAATATAATTAACAGTTGTTGTAAGAGCATTACTTTCCTATCTGTTGGAGGAGCACTGAGTTTGCAGTACACAACCAAGACCCAGATTTATGTTCAGTTTATTTGCCTGAATCCCTCTGCATTGCTCACATATAGTGGTTTTCACTTTTTCCTTTTAACTTAAAAAGCCTTGAACATTCCCCACCAGTAGATCATGCCTAGGAAACACTGACTGGTGAATTTATGAGCACTGTGTAAAGCTGTGAACACTAAACCTGACTCGGGGAGGTTTGGTGGCCCTGCCCAGGGTCACAGGAAGCTGCTGTCACTGTGGCAGGCACAGGAAGCCACTGTGACTGCAGATGGGATTGAGCAGGGCTGCAGAGCTCTGTGCTCCTGCAGCAGAGCCTGCAAAGGCTGCAGTGAGGATATAAATCTCTTCCTGGAATGTGGGGAGTCCCAAAGCCTCAGTGGGGCTGCTGGAACCACAGACTGAACATCTCCTCTCCAAAGTTCCTCCACCCCAGGGCAGGTACCGGGATCTGCTGTCCCACCACGACAAACTGTCCCTGTAAATCCACACCCTCCTCCAGAGCCCTGTGTGCCCACGCTGAGAGGGATCAGCTGCAGCAAGGACAGCTCAGGAAACCTGGACCTCTCCAGCCCCTGGGATACCAGCAGCACCACGAATTTCAGCCACTGGGCAATTCCAGGGCCAGCTCCTTGTGGAGCCTGCTAACACTGCTCCAGGGAAGCTGAGGGAAGCTGCAGTCACAGGTTTGGCTCCACTGGAACCCTGGGTACTGTCCATTTATGAATATTGCTCCTTAAAGCCCTGCACTGGGCGGTGGCTCTTTCATGGCACTGCATTTCCAGGGAACTGGATGTCCAGAGAGTGATGCTCCCACTGTCCAGCATCTAAAATCTCCACACCCACACCCCACTAGTTATTACCTGAAGTACTCAGACCTGCTGGGACTGTTCACACTTCCCGAGTGGAGTTTCATGACAGAACAAATCAATATCACTAATGCTGAGTTTAGAGGTTCCTCATGTTCCACACAAACATTTCCCTCCCCGTGGGTGCCTGAACAAACTCCAGTTGGATCTGCTGCTTCCCACATGCCCTCACTCCACTCAAACTCAGCTTCCTCAGCTGCCCATCCCAACAATTTACTGCAACACATCTTTGTGGAACTCACCATTTTTCCTGTCTTCATTTTAATTGTTTTATTCCCTCCGTTCCTCTCTGTAATTTATAGTTTCTTCTCTCCATTTCTGTCCTTCCTGCCACTTGCTGAACACAGAGACTTGTTTTAATTTACAGAGAGTGTGGTAGTGCAATCTGTTTCATTAACTTAATTAGTTTTATTTTGGCAGTTTCTAAAGGTTCCAGGATAGAAAAACAGACTCCAACTATGCAACCACTCTGCAGACCAGCCACTGTAAGGCAAATCCTGTCTTAAGGAGATTACAGGTTAAATTTGAAATAAATAGAAGTTAAATGGTGATCAAAGGTATTTGAGATGGAAAAAAAATTATATCGTGAGGGCTTTTTTGTTAAATTTACGAGGTCCATCCTGCCCAACATGCCTATGTTGATGAGGTTGAATTTTAGAGTATGCTATGGTATGGTATTTCTGTGGGGCATTATTCTGGGATATAAATGTCCTTTATTTACCTCTTTTTAAAAGCACACACAGCACCTTTCCACATTCAAAGGAGCCGTTAATGTTTTATTTTGATCCCTCAGTAGGGTCATGCACATAATCTGCTGTTACTGCAGAGAACGAGCCATACACCCACTCTGCTCCCCATGGAGCACAGGAATTGCTGGCGACTCCAGGGGATGTAAAACACAACAATTTGCATTTGAATGTCTTCCACAAACAACACCTGCTGAAAAGGTGCGCTCCAACAGAAGACTTGCAAGAGGAAATCTTCCACTTTATGCCCATCCTTTACATAAATCCGAGCTTAACATAACAAAGAGCCTGTTGGGCTGAGCTGCTGCATCTGAGCATCCCACCAGCTCCAGGGCTGAGTGGTTTTAGTTTCTTTCAGGAATTTCTTGTAGGCTCAGGATTTACAGCCCCGTTCTCTGCTCAGGAACCACAGGGAAGGGAAGAGGGGCTGAGTGTCCTGGAAATGCCATCACAAGGTAAAACCCCTCTGCTCTGTAGCCGAGGCCCGACCCTTCTGGCCTTTCTGCCCGAGAGGCGTTTGGAACCCGCCTTTGGAGATTCGGGAACGCAAGGTCTGTGAGCGCCCTGAGGGGCAGGACCAGAGCGCTGCCCCGGCCGGGCTGGACACTGCACACGGGGCTTTATGAAATCATCGACTCCTCTTCTCCCCTTCCCACTCTACGCTTCCCCCTCATGTGCCTAATTCATGGTGCTCAACACTTTAAAAATGCAGATTTACCTCACAAAAGGCACCAGTCCTTCTGCCTTCCCCTCATCAGGCGAGAGCAGCAGGAGGGTCAGACATTGATCTGTGGTGATCAGGGACAGGACCAGGGAAGGGCTGGGTTTGAGGTTGGATTTTGGGAAAGGTTTTTCCCTCAGAGGGTGCTGGCACTGCCCAGGCTCCCCTGGAATGGGCACAGCCCCGAGGCTGCCAGAGCTCCAGGAGTGCTTGGCACCACTCCGGGGATGCCCAGGGTGGGATTTTGGGGAGGCTGTGCAGGGCAGGGGTTGGGCTGGATGATCCTGCGGGTCCCTCCCAACCCAGCGCATTCTGTGATCTCCCCTCTCCTCAGTGCCACCCCCTCAGTGCTCCCCAGCACGGGGACGAGCAGCAGCAGCCCGCACTGCACAACGCAGGAGGCAGCGCCAAGCTGTGCGCCGCGGGGGAGCCGCTCCAGGGCGATCGCACGGGGGGCGACCTGACCACGCTGAGGGGCGAGGCGATCCCTCCAAGAGGCGACCAGTCCCCATGGCCGCCCTCCCGCCCTCGCCATCTTCCCCCGCGCGCTCCCCGGCCCCGCTTCCCGCCCCGCGACTGACACTTGGCGCCGCCAATCACCGACCTCCCTCGGGAGCGACGCTTCCCTCCACCAATCAGATGGCGGAACAGCCCTACCAGCCCCACCCCTCCCCTCCTCGGTGGCCTATAAAGCGCTAAACCACACCCCTTCTTCCCCTTCCCGGCTCTGCACTGAATGAAGCCCCCGCTGGCCAACGAGAAGTTCCCGCGGGGCCGGATGGACAGGTATGCCATCCAATAGGAGTGCAGCATTGCGGCGCGCCCGCCAATAGGACGCCGCTTGCGGGCGCGGGGGGCGGGCTCTCCCTCCCCGCGGGCCGTGGCCGTCGCTCCCGCTGCTGGAGGGAGGCGGCGGAGAAAATGGCGGCCATGGCTGCGGA
>WBNO01018677.1:51430-100744 GCA_013400575.1 Peucedramus taeniatus
TTCCCTTCCCTTCCCATCCCATCCCATCCCATCCCATCCCATCCCAGCCCTCCTCGGCCCCGGTCCGCCCCGGGCCAAGCAGCTCCTTCCTGCCCCCCGTCCTCCCCCGGGAGCGGAGCCGCTGCTCCCGGGCATCCTCGGCATCCTCTTCCTCCTCTTGCTCCTCCTCGACCCTTCCAGCCGGGGGTGGGCAGGGCCCCCTCCCGCCCGGGGAGTGGGAAATGGGAGAGCCAGGAGAGGGGCGAGCACATGGGCACAGCCTTTGGGCTGGGCCGGGGCTCCCGGGGCCTGCAGCAGCATCCCTGTGCCGGGAGCAGCACCCGAGCACAGCCTGGCGTTTATTCCCCTTTGTACAGAATCAGAGATCTCATTGCCCTGTTCGTTCGGGCTTACATTGCCTAGGTAACCTTCGTTTTCAGTGCATACTATTTTCCGGAATAATGGTTTTCCAGCTATGCTGTTGCAGTTGTTAATTAGTGCTGATTGCTCCTTGAACGCAGTGAACGGGGTGAAGTTTCATGGTTCTTAAATATCCTTGAGGACGGGAGGATTTTTATGTATTTCTGAATAATTTATCAGACAGCAGGGTTTGGGATTTGCTTTTTTTCACTGCCTTTCAATAGTAAGAAGCTCTTGGGAGACCAGAAATCATGGTATCTTGCAAACAATTTAGGTTCTATCAGCAGGTGAAAATACTTCTTCATCTTAGTGGGTTTTTTTTCTAGACACGTAAGGACTTTGCAAGTTTATGAGAGAAAAGTGAAATTTAAGCAAGGTTATTATTTAAAATAATCGATATGCAAAATATGCAGCACTTTTCTCCACCGGATTGAAGCTGTGTGTGGACATGTGTCTTTTATCACTCCTTTTATGTTGTTAGTAGCTGTTCAGCAACTTCCTGGAATATTAATATTGTTAGTGCTCCCTAAAAGGGAGATTGTGGCACTTCTGGCTTGGGCCTCGCTGTGTGGTTGGGGTTTGACTCAAAAGGCCTTGTCTGAACCCCAAGTTTTGGATAATGTCAGGGAATGACGATTTCAGTCTGTCACTTGATGAGGTGTGAAATGCTGAGCAAAACTCCAGCCTCTTGTGGGGTGAAACAGCACCTCAGATCCGGGCAGGAGGTGACACAAGTGAGGTGTAATCCTGGGTGACGTGAATTCTTTTGTAGGTTTGTGGTTGCCCTGGGCAGGGGGATGACAAAGCCTCTGCTTCCAAGAGTGCAGGAAAATCCCAGCTTCTCCTTTTCTCCTGAAAGGAATCCTGTCCTTGTAAGCACACCCCGGCCCCAAACATCCCACGTTTTTCTTGTGCACTGAGGAGCCTCTGGCAGGCAGCAGATCTGCAGCCCTTTGCAGCAGAAGTCCCTTTGCAGGCTGGCTGCTGCTGCTGCCGTGCCTTGGTGGGAGCATCTCCTGCCTCCCTGGGTCCAAGCCCAGCTCCTGGGACAAAGCTTTGCAGTGGGAGCTGTGGAGAAGCCACCCAGGGAGACTGGGGCTGGCCCTCCCAGGTTCTCTTGGCAGTGGAGCTGTTTCTTCCTTCAGAGTGCTTTTACGTGGGAATCTAGAAGGGGAAGTTTAAATTCTCACGGGAAAGCTCTGCAGAGGGCCTGGACAAGAAGAACTGAGTTTTGGGTCTGTAATATTTGGCTGGTCACAACAACAAAACGTTGGTAGATAACAGGAGTCTCTTATCAGATGTCTCAGAGCAGGAAATGCAGTGGGAAACAAGCTCTAGAAATAGTCCAAGAACTTCATAACTCTAAGAAATGGAAGCATTATTTAAAAAAAGTGTTGCCTGTATGTCCAACAATTCCATTTTATCACTTCTGTGGTGACTAGCAGGTGGTATTGTCTAGGTGTCAGCTTTTCCTTATATCTGTTCATTTTTGTTTGGTGTAGCAGCACCTGGACTTGCAGAACATGAATATTTTTCATGAACTTCCTTCTGTATCTGTGGCAGGCCCTGGAATTCTTGTCATAAGTTTTTCCACTGGACCAAAAAGAAAAAAAGAAGGGCAGGGTTAAATGAAAGCCACCTAAATTCCATGCATTTACATGACAACACTGGGATTTCCAGCATGGGAGATGGGTGGTTGCTGAAATCTGTCTCATTCAAATGCATGGGAATAATCTCAGAAACTTTCCTAATGCCAAAGGGATCAATATTTTAAGACTGACAGCTCTAAGTAAAAGTGACAATTTGTATTAGAATTTACTCATTCAGTAGCTTCCAAAAGTGGCTGTGTTCACTGCACATGCTAATGCTGTGTTCACTGTAAGATCAGAGGGAAATAATTCCTGTTCTTTTTTGGATCTTAATTTCTCTTTCTCCTCTGCACCCTCCAGAGCAGTGAAGGTGCTACTTCCATACAGTACTAAGAGGAGTTAAGTGACTGTTTGAAGAACCTGTTCACTGTGTTCTTTTTTATCTTCTCAAGTCACAGTCTGAAGTTCTTGAACTCCACAATGAAAGAAAGGCAAAAATTTCCCCATATATTTTTGATTTAAAGGGTTTTTTGGCTGTTTTATCTCTTCTTGCATTGTTGAGATGATGCCCTGACTCTGCATTTTGTTCTTGGTGACTTTGATGTGCAGTCAGTGATGTTTGTATGAAGGTGCTGAGTCCCTCTCCCACCCCCTGTAAATGGGATATCCCTTCAGGAGTTTGTAGCACAAGCCCTGGCTGTTGAGTGGGCTTTATTCCTGCATTTCTTGGAGGCAAGGAAGCACTTCCCTGCCTGCCCCAGTGGCAGTCTCCTGTACCTGCTGCCCAGGGAGCTTTGAAATTCAGCAGAAAGCAGGAACCCACATGTCCTGAGTGCCAGATCCATTTGTTATGCAGTAAATCCTCATCTGGAGAGGAGCATGTCCCCACTTTGGTTACTCTGAAGGCTCATTGCACAAATTCAGGATGTGTTCCTACTGTTGAACTTCATTAGTGCTGCTGCCATCACCTTTTAAGTGTTTTACTGCTGCAGGGGTGAGGTTCTGCTGGGGGTTCCTGGGGTGGATGTGCCTGAGGGAGTCCTGAGAGGAGAGACAGGGAATGGAGCAGAAATGGTTGGGGAAAAGCTCAACATATCCAGGGCTGGTCCCACAGCGTGGGCATCAGAAAGGAGGGGATCCTTCCCTGCTCAGGTGAGACCCCACCTGCAGAGCAAGGAGCTGGAGCTGCTCCTTGAGAGAGATCCAGAGGAGGCACCAAGGTGCTGGGGGGACTGGAAGGAGCATCCTCCCTATGGAGATGGGCTGGGAGAGCTGGGAATGCTCATCCTGGAGAGGACAAGGTTGTGTGGAGACCTCACAGCACCTTCAGGATCTGAAGGGGATACAGGGAGGAGGAGGAGGAACTTCATCAGGAACTGGAGTGACAGGAGAAGGGGAATGGCTTCACACTGCCAGAGGGCAGGGCTGGGTGGGATACTGGGAATTGCTCCCTGGGAGGGTGGGCAGGTCCTGGATCCCTGGCAGTGCCCAAGGCCAGGCTGGACATTGGGGCTTGGAGCAGCCTGGGGCAGTGGAAGGTGTCCCTGCCATGGCAGGGGTGGCACTGGATGGGCTTTAGGGTCCCTTCCAGCCCAGCCCATCCTGATTCTGTGGGGTTTAAAGTCCCTGTGAGCTGCCTGTGCCTGGCATTGCTCACTCCCTGTTTGCTCAGGGGACAGGACATGTCCATCCCACCTGCTGGCTCAGGGTAAATGCTGCTCTGCACCTGGAGGAAGTAGGTGGGAGGGAAGTACCTGAGAAGTGTAGCATTTGTAAATCTTAATATATAGGATGAAGAAGTTGTGGTTTTAGGTTGTTCTTCTGGAGAAAGGATAATTATTTCTGTGTGGTTTTTTTTTACCTTCCTAAAGATTAGGGGAGGAAGGAGGATTAAATTAATGTTCTGTTGTTTTGCCAACAGTCAAGACTTGGCCTTTTTATTGCTTTATCATTTAACTGAAATTTTCCTTCTAATCCTGCAGATGTGAAGGACATGCATCTTGTCTTGTCTAAACCAGTTCCCTTCTGACTTGTGTGTGTTCATAATAGTTCTTGAAGGAGAGAGAGAGAGCAAAAAGTTGTTTTGTGACCTAAGAGCCTTGGTTAGATATCCAGAAGGTGTGCATATGTTTGAAATTCTTTCTTTATTGGGCTTTGGTTATGGAAGATAAAGAAGGACTTCCTGCACCAAGGTGTGCATGAGCTGTATGATGAAAATAAACTTTTATAGGCAATTTGCAATTCTTACAATCCCAGAAGCAGTTTTCAGGTACAGCACTGACTCTTGAATCCTGTGCTTTTCCCAATTTGTTAATTCAGCTTCTGCTGCAAAAGAATGATGTGAGAAGGAAACAGCAGAAGCCTCACTTGAAAAATGTACATTTCTCCCTGCTCTTTCATTTAATAACCAGGAACAGCAGGTGCTCATCCTTGTCTGGGGAAGGACTGGGGTTTGTAGGAGGTCTGATGTTCTGTGATGCACATTCTCAGCAGTAATGTCTGTGGCTCAGGGTTGTGTGTTTTGGTTTATTTTGTTTTAAAACTTGCACTCAGTTCCCAAGGTGTCCCCACACCCCATCACCTGCCCTCTTTGGAGTTTCTCAGGAGCCCAGAGGAGCTTGGTGAAATTCTGGCATTTAAGGAGCAGCCCCAACATTTCTTTGACATTTGTTTTTATTATCTCCAGAAGGTGGGAAGCTCAGGTGTGATGAGATGTGGTTCAGAGAGTAATTCAGGTGTCTTTGGCTTGGGACTGAGAGAGGTTTTAATGAAGGTGTCAAATGTAGCCTCACTTAGAGGGTGGGGTTAGAGCTGGGGTCTGGACTGCTTCCTCCTTTCCTGAAGGAATCTGTGGTCTCCAGCTGTTCCTTGTTGGTGTGGGATGTGACAGAGGATGGTTGGCCTGTCCTTCCCTATGGAATTCTCTGTATTCCAGCAGCATGGCTTGTCCTGGCTTTCTCAGGGTTGCTTGGCTTGGTTCAAGGTGTTGAGGCAGGGCAGGGTTAAGTTTTCAGTCTGCATTCAGTTGATTTTCTGTAATGGGACTGATGAATCTTGGCCATCTTGACACTTCATCCATTATTTAATGGTATCATTCTCTTCCATATGTCCTGGGTGTGGCATATGAATGTTCCTGGAGAGTATATTCAAGGTATAATCCTTCAAAATAGATCACAGCAAATGTATCAGCAAAGTGTCTATTCAAAATGCAACTGACAGCTAATGATGGCAACAGATATAAATCAAAATTAAAAGATATTGCAGTTTAAACAGGCCTTCAGCTTTATAGATGTGTCAGTAAAATTATGGTAATGGTAATTATTAATGGAAAGCCTAAACTCAGAGCACCCTGTCTTTTCTTTATGTTGTGCTGTTCCAGAGTCACTCACACTGCAGCCCTTTGCCATGGGTTCAGAGCTCTCAGGGAAATGTGCATTTTCTAGGTTGTTCAGCCTGGTGTTACATTGCTCAGGAGGTGAATAAACCATGGAGCTGGTTGTTTGGCTTCTGGGAATGCTGTTTTCAGGAAGGTGCCTGCACTTAAAGCAATATATTCCATCTTGTGCTTTATCACACCAAGTAAATCCTTCATTAAAAATAGGTTGTTGCATAATCTGTGTTTTCAATGCAGGTTATTTTGAGGAGTTCTGCAAAACTTTGTGTTCAAATAGCTATGATCTAACTGTATTGCATGGAATGTTATAATTTAAAGCCTCAGTTTAGATGCATGAAATACATATCCATAGTTCTTTCAGCATATTATTATACTCCTGGAACTTCCATCCCTGTGATAAAAATGCCTTCAGTTGTTGCTTGTCCTGGCTTTTGCAGAACACCAAGGATGATCTTGGGTACAAGAGCAGAAAAGGTAACAGGAGATTTCTGCAGATGGGTTTTGATCAGTCCTTTACCACAGGCTGAACACTTGAACACAAGTTTCTCTGCTTTGTTGGTGTCAGTTCAATGTGTCCAGAGACAAATGGGAAATAGTTCTGAACCTGCTCAGTGGCTTCACTCCTTTGGCAGAGCAAGGAACTCCTAATTTCTCTCCTCTTTAGTAGAGAAGTCAGACACTGGAGGCTAAAGATGAGAACTTAAAACTTTAGGTACTAATGCAAAACACTTTGCCCCAGGGTGTGTTGTTTATGTACTTTGTTTATGCACATACAGTCATGAGTTAAAATGGGATTTGTTCCGTATCTCTCATGGTTATTTCTGAAAAAATAATCTTTAACTGTTCTGTTTTGCATATAAACTGAACAGGAATATGCATTCATTGTAGTAATTCTGCTGCAGGATTTAGATTTGGAAAAAGTTGCTTTACTTTCCTTAAGTGCTTAAGTTTATGTGTCTGTAATACAAAACTCTCTGGTTGTAAATGACAGAGATTTGGGTTTGGTACCAAACTGGCTTTTGAGTGCCATGGCAGCATATTAATTAACTTGCAGCTGGCAAACTGGAAATGAAGCCTCCCTGTTTTTACCCTATTTCTGTCTCTGCACACCCTGGTCAATTGAAGGCTCCTGTCAGTGTAAATATCATTGCAGTGCCAGCATTGATCAGGCTCTCAGTTCAGTATGGGTCCTGATGTCCTGTTGCTATTTCTGTCTCTGTGAAAATGTACATTTTGCAGTGCATCTACAGCAGAAGTGAGATCAGATCCTGCTGATTGCCCTGGTTACTTGAAAAACCTCAGAGAATTGAGTTTTATACATCACACCCATCCTCTTTTAGAGGGGCATTTTCAAGGCAAATCAGAGCTGGGACACCTTTGCAGAAGGGGAGCTGGCACCATGGAGAACTGGCTCTGATTTCCATAGGTAGGAAGCAGCCAGGCACTGCTGCTTCCAGCACTGCCTTGGATTGAGGGTGAAATACCTATTTCTGAGGTTGGTTTTTCTAACACTTCCTTTCAGATCCCCTGTCAGTGAATGCTGCCATTCCTTGAGTGTGATGGGCTGAGGCAGGAGTGTTACACGAGTCAGGAGTGGGCTGCCCAGGGAGCAGCTGGAACTCGGGCACCAGGGGATTTTTATTTTAAGCAAGCAGTAATTGCATTATATCCTTATTTTCATCCAAAAAAGCCTATTCTTGAAGTCTTCTGGGGTAAGGTGATATTTGGGATCAGTATATTAAAAAAATTATTTTGTTGGAATAAAGGCAGTTCCTTGTAGAATTAAACATGGAATGTGTGACGAAAGGAGCGTGTTAGGAACCTCACTGTGGGTAACTGAGATTCTGCTCAGGGCTGATCTGGTGCCAGCCAGTGACTGACTGGGGGACCAGTAAATGCTATGATACAACTGAGCTATGTGCCTTGGCGTTTTTTGGTTTTGTTTTCTATAGCTGCCTTTTAGTCCTCCTTCATCTCCGTGGCAGATGAACCAGATGCTTTTGCAGCTTTTCTGTCTAACTACTAACACAACTAACTAGTTCAGCCTTGCAGCTGGGTGACAGAAATTACTGTGGCTGTATGAGAAGTATTTCTCTTCAAGGTCCATCACCAAGGTGTGTGTGAAAATAGGCCTTGAAATTCTGGTACATGCAATAAACACTTGAGCTTGCTGCAGAACTAATTAGATGCTGTGTCATGCCTTGTCTTGAAGAGGTTTAAGCTCACATCTTCATTCTGCTGCTTCTCTTAGGAAAAATAAATCCCTCTTTTCTTACCTTGTTCTTTGTCTTTATTCTTTCCTGCAACCTTTATTGTTTCGTTTGCAAATTTTTCTGCCATTGTTTTATCTTCTTTGTTTTTGTGTCATGCTTCCAAGTTGTTGGAGACCTTGGTTAGCCAGGTCAAAACAGAGATAATCAAAAACTGTTCATAGGCACAGTCTGCTGTTGGGTGAGGCCAAGAGGAGACACAATACACACTGAGCTGTTGGAAATAATGATCATTCTCTTGGTTTACCAAATGTATTTTGTCCTGCAGGTGGATTGTCCTGACTAATTGTATGTTCTGTATTAACACATCATTTACAGGAATAGTGCTGTACATAACTGGCACAATATCCATGAATGTTCTTTACTTCCCCAGTTCATTCATTTGTAGGTGGACAGAGGTGGGAGAGTCTGGTTTATTTTTTGAGCAGTACCTTTGGTGGGGGATTCTTTGTCTTCAGGGCTTCACTCTGGATTGTTTTGTGTCTTACTAAATCAGGTTTGCATCTTGGATTAAAATGATCCTTTGTGGCTTCCTGTTCTTCAGTTCTGGCCTGTGTTTTGTGCTTGAAGGAAGAGAGAGTGGAAGGTGCAGAATGAATCTTTGATTCCTGGTGTCAGGCATGTGCTGAGCTTTCCATCAGCTTCTTTGTGCCTTTGGAGTGCAAATCGTGCACACTTTGCTGGGGAGGCAATAGAGTGAAAACCTGGGAAAAGAGAGATGAAATACTTGAATGGGATCCTCCTGGAAACCCTGGCAGTCCTCCTCATCCACCTCTTCCTAGTGACAGCTAATTATGCTGATTTCCTGACAGAGTCCCATAAATGCCCTCAGGGAGAAGGGCTTGGCTCTGGGAATGGCCTGTGAGGGCTGGAAATGCAGGTCCTGAGGCACTGAGAGCAGTGTGAGGGATGTTTGTCTGTGTGGGGTTTGATATCCCACTCCTGTCTAGTTTTGTTGTGCTCTTTGGGATTGGAATTTGCACAGCAGAGATCTTGCCCTGTCTTGTTTTCAGCTCTTACCATAGATTAACTTTTTACCAAATCCTCTTAATCTTTTTCAGGTGGTGAATGATAGGATCTGGATCTTATTTTCTTTTAGAAGCTGAAGGTCTTGATGCAAGTAACACTGAAAATATTGCTGATTTAATTACTGTCAGCTGATAGTTTCTTTTAAATCCCTACTTGGAATTGAGTGCCTTGCTTACAGTCCTTTGTGGAGGGAAAAGTATTTGTGGAAAAGCAACTTCTTTACCCTTGATGGACTTGTGGGACTTTAGGGAATGTAAAACTTAGTTGTGAGCAAGTCCCTTGTGGTTTAATGCCAGACCATAGGCTGGAAAAATGTCTGTACGAGCTGCTGAACTGCAGGCTGGTGGATAATTTAATCTTGGGTGGGTCGTTGGCTTCAATTACAACTTTGGATGTAGAGAGAAGCCTGTGATAAGCAAAAGGACAAACTAGGGATGGCTTTTGTTGGGGACACTGTAAAGAACCTTCTAACACATGATGGCTTTTTCAAATCCAATTTTGAGGAAATAAAAGCAACACATAGGCACTTTTACAAATAACATGAAATAAAATTCAATTTAATCAGCTGAGGGGATGCTGCTGTTGAGCAGCAACAGTGCAACACAAACCTGAGGACAGATCTTGGGGAATTACTGCCTTGTCCTGATCTAGAACAATTCCAGTCTGGAGAAAAAGAGTGAAAGGATTAAAATCTTGTTTGCTCATGGAACAGTGAGGATCAGTTTGTACTGACGTGAAATAAGGGGAGTTTTACTGGGAGAAATTCAGACTGGGCTGGGGAGTTTTGGGCTATGAAGCATCAGGTGCTGAGCTTTTGTGGATGGAGGGACTCTCTGTTCACTGCAAGGATTTAGGCAGCCCAAATTTGTCTCTGTTAAATCTGGACCGTTCATCCTTTTCTGCTGTGCTAAAAATGGAAGAGAAGCTCCTGAAGATGCCTTTTCATAAAGTTGACTTAGCATTGAAAATGAGCTTGGGTAGACTGGGAGTTGTTGGGGTGAGTTTGGATGTTTATGAGCATTTTCCAGAAGCATAAAGTTAATTCTTTTGCTGCTGTCTCGGGGATATTTTTGTTACATTTTCAGGGCGTCTTGTTGATACAAGAGAAACTGATAATAAGTGAAGTTGTGTATTTTTTGTTCTCCACTGACTTCATTTTGGTGTCTTGCATTTTCAAAGCTTCCCATAAGGCTGGATATGAAGCTTTGGTTTCTCTGGGATTCATGGCTTTCAAATGCTTTGTGATAAACGCCGCAAAAATTCCCTCCAAACACTGAATTTTTTTTCCCTCTCTCTTTAAGGTTTGGCCCCCATGGAATCCCTGTGACCATATTTCCTAAAAGGGAGTACAAGGACAAACCTGAAGCCATGCAGCTCCAAAGCAAACCATTCCAAGAGGAGGCGCAGGTGAAGTGTGAGGCCGACGCCGCAGTCCCTGATGACTCCTCCCTCACGCAGCCCTCAGAGCCCAGCATAGCTAAAAGCCTTTGGACTTCTAAACCACCTCCTCTCTTTCACGAGGGAGCTCCATACCCTCCTCCTTTGTTTATCAGGGACACCTACAACCAGTCAATACCTCAGCCTCCACCCCGGAAAATCAAGCGGCCCAAGCGGAAAATGTACAGGGAGGAACCCACTTCCATCATGAACGCCATCAAACTACGGCCCCGGCAGGTCCTGTGTGACAAGTGCAAAAACAGCGTGGTGGCAGAGAAAAAGGAGATCAAGAAAGGTGGCAATGCAAGTGACTCTTCCAAATACGAGGATAGTAAAAAGCGAAGAAACGAGAGCGTGACTACTGTGAATAAAAAACTTAAGACTGACCATAAGGTGGATGGAAAAAGCCAAAACGAAAGCCAGAAAAGGAACGCTGTGGTCAAGGTTTCAAATATTGCCCACAGCAGAAGCAGAGTAGTTAAAGTTTCCGCACAAGCAAATACTTCAAAAGCGCAGTTAAACACAAAAAAAGTTCTCCAGAGCAAAAACATGGATCATGCAAAAGCTCGGGAAGTCTTGAAAATGGCCAAAGAAAAGGCACAAAAGAAGCAGAGTGCAACCTCCTCTTCCAAAAATGCACATTCAAAGGTCCACTTCACGCGGCGTCTCCAGAACACCAGCTCAGGGTCCCTCCCGCCCCGATTGCGCCTAAAGCCCCAGCGGTACCGCAACGAAGAAAATGACTCTTCCCTCAAGACAGGACTTGAGAAAATTCGGAGTGGCAAGATGGCAACTAAGCCCCAGTCTCGCTGCTCCTCCACCCGCTCAGCAGGTGAGGCCCCTTCAGAAACCCAGAGCCCCTCAGAAGGCCCCGAAGAGGCCAGCAGTGAGGTTCAGGACACGAGTGAAGTGCATGTAACTGTTGATCAGGATGAACAGCAGACACTGGGCAAGAGAGGCAGCAAAAGCAATATAACGGTTTACATGACCCTTAATCAAAAGAAATCTGACTCTTCCAGTGCATCAGTTTGTAGTAGTGATAGCACAGATGATTTGAAATCCACCAACTCTGAGTGTAGCTCTACTGAAAGCTTTGATTTTCCTCCAGGCAGCATGCATGCACCTTCCTCCTCCTCCTCCTCTTCCTCCTCCTCCTCCTCTTCGAAGGAAGAGAAAAAGCTCAGTAATTCCTTGAAAACAGAAGTCTTTTCCAAAAACGTCTCTAAATGTGTCACACCAGATGGCAGGACCGTATGTGTAGGGGACATTGTTTGGGCCAAGATTTATGGCTTCCCTTGGTGGCCGGCCCGTATCCTTACCATAACTGTGAGCCGCAAGGATACCGGGCTGCTGGTGCGCCAGGAGGCTCGGATCTCGTGGTTCGGCTCCACCACCACGTCTTTCCTTGCTCTTGCACAGCTCTCCCCCTTTTTAGAAAGCTTCCAGTTGCGCTTTAATAAGAAGAGAAAGGGTCTGTACCGCAAGGCCGTCACTGAGGCAGCCAAGGCTGCCAAGCAGCTCACGCCCGAGGTGCGGGCCCTGCTGACGCAGTTTGAGACGTGAACGTGGAGAGTAAGGTAGGCAAGAAACCTGGAGGCTCCACCAAACCCTAGCCAGGTTAGAGAGAACTGCCAGGAAGGAGGTGGCAGAGGCAGAAGTTGCACTCGGTTGACTGACTGCTCTTTTCACACGAGACTCGTGCCCGTGCGGAGCGGTTCGTGACGGTTAACACCAATTGAACATGCAATCAAAATTAGCCTAAAAGTCAGGACTGAGGTATTTTTCAAGTGAGATTTTTTTTTTTTTAACGAGAAAGAAAAAACAAAAAAACAAACCAAACCACCCGATGCATAGGAGCCATAGCCTCAGCTGGAAGGCAGCTGATTTGCAGGGAATTTTTTAGTAGTTTCTACCCAGTATATAACTAGTTCTGTGTGGCCAGGGGTTGACACGAGGGATGAGAGTAGTAGCTGTGACTTTTTTGTTTTCTTAGGTGGCCCATCAGGGAAGTGTAGAAATGTAAGCCTTGTCTAAATGGTCTTTAAAGATTATTTTTAACCAGTCTCTAATGGATTTAGTCTGGCCAGGCCTGGTGGGCTCAAGCTCCCCTCTGCAGGCTGGTTTAAATGGCATTGGAGACAAGCTCCAAGTTGTAAGGAAGAAGAATTTTAGTGACTTAAAGACCAGATTAAATGGGGTTTTATCGTAGTGACCACTTAAACACTCAACCTTTCTATGCACATGGGGGCACAACTAAATCACTTCAGGGTCGGAGAAGTCGAGGGATGCCTGTAGCTCTAAGACAAAGCTGAGGAGGCCTCAGTGTTTGGGATCAAGGGCTGTTAATGCTGCATAGGTGTGAATCATTCTGGTCTTTCTTCCTGAAGAAATCTTTCAGGCCATTTGCCTGGAGGTTTAGCTTAAGAGAGGCTTTGTTTTGAATGTGTAAATAATCAATTGCTGAAATTGGTCAGATTTTCTCCTGACTGGTTGTTCCTAAATTCTTAGGATACGTCCTAGTAAATTACACTTTGTGAATTGTCAGATGTGTAATTGTTGCATTTTGGATGTATCTAACTTTTTTTTTCTTTTTTTTTTCTTTTTTTTTTTTAAACTATTTCCGTTTAAGGTATCTGTTTGCAGGTCAGAAAAATGAGATATGTAATTGTGTAATGCTCTGAAATGTAAAAAAAACAAACTGTAAATAAAATTGACTAAATCTGAATTATTTGTGTGTGTTTCTCAAAAAGCTTTGAAACAAATCCAGGATGTCAGAGTATTTTATCTGTATGCCGGATTTAGAGGACACCCTTAAAAAGTAAATTGTCCTTTTTCATGCATTCTTAAAGATGAAGTGATTGATGTAAATACTATTGGTATACTTCAGTCTTAATTTGGAGATTATTAATTATCTGTCCCTTTTGTTTCAGAATCAGCTCTGTAGAGGGCTTTCTGGAAAGTTGATTAAATTTCTCCCTAAATTAGCTTTTGGGCCATATATTTGAGTAGAGACTGTGGATAATGTCACTTGTACAGTAGGGAATGTTTCAGTTTCCATCTCAGAGCAGTCAGAGCTGCTCTCCACTGCCATTCCAGCTTTTCTTGCATGGTTTTTGCTCACTATTGGGGCATTTCCATGCAATGCACTTGGCTTTTTTTTCTGTGGGTTTTGGTCCTTACCTGACCATTGAATTCCTGTGTCCTCCAACCCATTCCTGCTTCAGCCTTGCAATGCCTTGTGAAGAGTCTCCTGGTGCTCATCCCAAAGCAGTTTTCATCCTGGTTTTTCCAGGATTGCCCACGCAGGCAATTGTGACAGATATAAAAATTTAAGCTCAGACTGAAATTAAACAGACATGAAACTGGGGACAAGGATTTAATCATTGAACCCTGAAATTATTTTTATTTTAAGATTTCATTTCATATGTTCATGATACTGTCTGGTCTTGTCAAAGCATTCAGTTTCTTTTTACCTTTTTTAGTTATTCTGTCATACCCACAGAACTGTTGGAAGCCTAAAGTGTCAAACCCATGGCTGTTCAAATTTTCCTCAAGCTGACAGTCATTAATTGCTAATTAAGCTTCCAAATACACCAGCTTTACCTTGGCATTCTAATAGTTCCCAAAAAGCCCCACTGGTCAATGCTTTTTGAATGTGATAAACACACAATCGATTTTGTAAAAAAAAAAAGAAAAAGAAAAAAATTGGAAAAAAAATCTGTTTCACTTCTCTGTATTCTCTCCTGCAAACAGAAACAGTTTCTCTAAGTAAATAAGCTGTATTTTGTTATTAAAGCCAACTGCTTTTTGGAGTCAGGAACCCATGTGAGGTGGGTCAGATGTCTGCACCACTTCCTTGAGGTTTAGAAGCTCAAGTGAACTGGCTTTAAGTTAGTTGTTCTAAGCCATGTAGTGGCAAAATCAATATTGATATTGTTGTTTTTTTCTTTAGAAGACCTGGAAGCTTTGTTCTCTTAATTTATATAAAATTAGAATAGCACTTCAGCTTACATAGGCGGAGTTTGCTCAGGTGTTCACTGGAGGAGCAACAGGTATGGGAGGGCTTTCTTTAGGTGTTTTTGTGTTCAAAAGAACTGTTTATGGAAGGCATTTAAAGTCAGTTTTGATTTGTAGCAGATGAGTTTTAAGTCTTTCCACAGTTTCATAGTGAATGTGCTGTATGGCTGCAGACTGAACAGGACTCCAAACAAGTAATTTGTTTTGTTAATTATTTACAACACCATGTTTACAGCAAGTTGAAAGTCTCCACTTCATACTCATCCCTAATTTCCCTTTAGCTCCAGAGGAGCTGCTCCTGTGGATGCAGCAGTTTCCAGGGGCTGGGCTGGGCTTAGGGAGAGCCTGATTCAGGCAGGCACAGGGTGAGAAGAGCCTTGAAGGCTGGGCCGAGGCTTAGGGCTGGTTTAACTGTAAATCCTCCTTTGTGTGCCTGTGGTCCCAGCAGTGCCACAGCTGCAGGGCTGGAACTTTCCATGGCCTGTGCATGATTTATCCATTGCTCCCAGCAGGAGCACCCTGCGGGTACAAACTGCTGAGGCTGGGCCAGGGAGCCTCAGGGGCTGTCAGGAAGAATTCCTTCCTGGAAAGGTGGCTGGGATTGGAACTGCCCTGGGAGGTTTGGAGAGCCCATCCCTGGAGGTGCCCAAGGAAGGGCTGGAGGTGGCACTCGGTGCTCTGGGCTGGGGACAAGGTGGGGATCTGGCACAGGTAGGGCTTGGTGATCTTGGAGGCCTTTTCCAACCTAAATCCCTCTGTGACTCTGCCTTCAGGATGCCAACAGCAGCACAGAGGGTGGCTGTTATTTCCCCATCAGTTCAATGGGATCAAGGGCAAATGATGCCTTTTTCACTTGATGAAGTGCCTGGTGTGGCTGTTGGGTGTTTATGGCCTGCCAGTTTAGGGGAGAATGGGACATGGTGAGTTTCAGTACAGGTGTTCTGTTCCTCTGAAGATCAGCTTCAGGTAAAATGCCTTGGGAGGGAGAGCAGTTATTCCAAAGCTGGGAGCTCTTTCCCCAGAGGTGTTTGAAGGTGTGAGGCTTCAGGAGCAGAGCTGGAAACAACAGGAAATGCTTGTGTGTGTCTGAAGTGGAGTCATGCAGGAAATTGAACAGATATTTGTTACTGTTCTAATTAGAGTTGGAACTTTGTGTCAACACTTCAGTGAGATAATCATCTCGGATAATTTGGTTTCTCTTTCAGACACTGCTGTGTTCAGTTTGGAACCTACAGAACTACCCTGGGGTGGGGTTCGTGGGGTGGTTTAGATCTGTGCAAGGCTGAAAAGACTTTTTTTCAGCATGGTGTAAAATACCTTTGGGTTTTTTAAACATAGTTTCTAACTGTGATTAGGCTTAAGAGTAGCACGTGTGAGGAAGGGTAAGAGTTGCTTTGTGCATTGCTAACCCTTAGGTCTAGTTCTTTTAACTCTCTTAACTCTGATATTTTTTTTCCATGTCTGCTAAAACTCAAGAGTAGAATAGGAAGGTGAATTTTAGAAAATAAATGTCAGCAGCTCATTCTCAGCATCATCATCTGTCCTTCTGCCTGTTCTGTGGAGTCCAGTGAGAAAACAGAGCAGCTTTCTTGGCTGAGGAGCTGTGGAAAGGAGCAGACTGATAATCAGGGAAAGGCTATTTCAGTCCATCCTTGGCTTTATAATTGTGTTCCAGTGAATGCCTGCAGGAGCAGCAAATTCAGGCAGTGCAGGGGGTCCCTCACTGATCTCTAGCTGAAGACTGAGCTGGGAGAAAGTGCAGTGAGCTCTCCTAAAGGGATGGTTGGCAGTGTGTGGTGGCATAATCCATTGGGTACAATGACCAGGACAGTTTAAAAAGGGAATTTTTCCATAGCTAACAAAGCTTCTGACCATGGAGTGATCAGGGATCACCCACATTTAACACTGAGAACTTGTGTACTTGCCTGAAAATCCATTAGATCAGGTTTGAGAGATGGGATGGGAGTATCCAGCATCAAATTCTCCTTAATAATCCCTGCTGGAAAGAGCCTTTGTGTGATCCCTGGCCTTGCAGTGACCATGGCAGTTCCCAGTCAACATTTAACCCCCCAGCTGCTCTCTGGGCACTTTGGATTTTGGTTTAAACAGTTCCCTCCCTGGGGTCACCCTGGCAGTGTGTTCAGTGTGGCTGTTCAGGTGAATAACATCCCCTTGCACCGTGGCTTTTCCCTTCCCTGCTCACCCTCCTGGCATTTTCAGGCACCTGGTCTAGTCTGACCCCATCTGCCTCTGACCTCTGTGGTGTTTGTGGTCGTTTGGATGGGTTTTACCAAACAGCAGCAATTCCTCCCAGGTCAGAAATGCCTCTGATTGTTGGGGTTTTAATTGTTGGATCCTAAAAGCAGCTTATAATTCCCTATGATTTACTCATACATTTCAATCTTCTGTGTTACCTGGGACGTGGATACAATCCACACTGTCATTTAGATTAATTAATGATTTTTTTTTCCTTAAATTTAACAAGGCCACAAGTGCCCTTGTGTGAACACGAGGCAGAGCAGCAGTGCCCAGGCAGGGCTGTGGTGCCAGGGAGTTGGTGACTGCTTTGCCATCCTGCTTTTTCCCTGCACAGCTTTGCTGTTGCTCCCAGATGGGGCAGTTTGGGATAAGTCCCTGGAGCAGCACCTTAGTGCCAGGCACAACCTCTGAGGAGAGCTTGGATCCACAGCTCCGTGTTTCCTCAGGAAAATACAATTGGTGTTGCTGACAGGAGGTGGGAGCAGCAGGGTGGTGCTGACAGACCAGGGCTTCAGAAAACCTGAGCCACCTTGCACATCCAAGAGGGACACACGTGGGAGCACAAGGGAAAAAAAAAGTGGAATAACCTGGAAAAGGTGACTCCCTGTGTGCTCTTGCCATGGGATGTGGTGTCTGATCTCTTCTTCCTGCCTGCCCATGGCCTGAGGGGAGAATTTAGCAGCAGCCTGCAGGTAGGAATTGGCTCAGGGAACAAATCAGGATCCCCTGGAGCAAGTTTAAATCCGGGCTTTGCTCCTTCAGTGTGAAGAAATGGAAGAAGTGGGGTTTATTTGGGCTGTGTTTGACAAGTGACTTCCCAAAGAGGACCAGGCACATTTGGAGCAGCTGTAATTCCATTTCTGTGCCAGTGATTCCTTTCCTCAGTGCAGAGGAGGAAGGGAGGGCTGTGGGAACCGAGGCTGTTCCAGGTGTGTGAATCCCTGTGGGATGGGGCAGAGGCACAGGAGAAGCAGGGCTCTGTTGAGTTGCAGCTGGGCCAGGAAATAACACTTTAACTGAGGCAGGGAGTTGGAATCAAGCACTGGAATATTGATTGCATTTGTGACAGTGAAACCCTGGGGGCTGCTTGTGTCATGGCAGGGTTTGAAACCAATGGATCAGGCTGAGCTGGGCTCAGTGCAGCCAGGAGTGTGAGAGGACAGGTGATGCATCTGTCCTGTCACTTTGTCACTAGCAAGGCTGATTTTGGAAAAACAATATTTGCAAAACTATGCCTATAACAGAGCATTCTGCCCTCTGTGTCCTGGTGACATCCTGCAGGAATCACACTTGGAGTAACCCAGGTTTGATCTGAGGAAAGCTGCACTGCCCCTTCTGCCAGGGGCCTCGGGGTGCAGCCTCCTGCTTGGCCAATGCCATTTCTGGAACAGCAACTTGAAATCAGGCTGTTCTTTAGGAAAAAAACAGATCTAGGTCAGTTTTCGTGTTTGTTTACAGATGTTTTGGATGTCAGATATGCAATATGAATAAGGAATATTCTCCTACATGCCAGGCATGTGCTGGTAATTTGTGCTTTGGGAGGCAAGTGCTTGTTCCCAGCACTGAGATTCTGTAACAGAACCACAGCAAATTCAGGTGGCAGAATTGTCCTTGCCATCCTTTAACAGGTGCACAAAGGGGGAGAAGGGATCTTGCTTTGTCAGTAAAATAAGCAAATACAATTCCAAGCAAATATTTGCTCAAATGCTAGTTCAGCATCATTTTTTATTTAGTAATGTGTAGGATTTTTGTTTGGCTTTAGGAAATGCTGGGGTTTAATTGCACCTCTGCAGTACTTCAGGATTTTAAAGCATGTGGTGCCAGTTTGGGTACTTAGTAGCTCTGGTGAAAAGGAACTAAAGCCACAAAAACGATTTTTGAAAGTATTGTAGTCAGTTTAGTTAGAAGTTTAGTTAATGAAAAAAAAAAAAGTATTTTCTTGTGGTATTTCAAGTGCTGAGGGATTTAGGAATAATCTCTTCTGGTGCATTTATATGGAAAAAACTGTGTTGGACCACGTTTTAGGAATTCTTGATACTGTGTCATATATTTCAGGGAATTAGGCACACAAAGGGAGGAATGTGTTGCTGCTCTTTGTTTTCCTGGTGGCTGAGGTCCTGCTGCAGGAGGCTGTAAAGGAAGGAAACAGTTCTTGCTTTTAGTAGTTCATCATCTGGAAGAGCAGCCTGGTTTCCCTCTTCTCCACTGGCTGCAAATGGAATCTATAGCAGGAAAAGAGGAGTTTTGTGCCTTCTGTTCCATAGTTTTACACAGACACAGCATTATCCCCCAGGAAGGTGCATAAATGTTACAGTAACTATTTAAATTTGGGCTCCTGGCCTTGAGGTTTAATCCCTGATGGGATGTGCTGCTATTTTTGCTTCCCTTGTCCTTCTGGGGTGCCTTTTCTCCCCCTCCATGGCTGCCTGATGTCCTTCTGCTTTTCCTTTGCAGATAAAAGCCAGGACTTTCAAAGGCAGAGCTTCTCTTTGGACAGCAGTGAATAAAGGGATGGAGAAAATGTTCACATTGAAAAATCAGAATCCCCGTGGCAGTGCTGGCTGCCAGGAAAAGGCCGTGTGAGCTGGGTTCAGTGGGGCAGGCAGGGAGGGCCTGAGTTGTGTCAGTGCCTGTCCTGACACACATCTTTACCATGTTCTGGGGCAGTCCTTAGGATGGCTCCGTAGGGGAGAGGCTGAGGGAGCTGGGAAGGGGCTCAGCCTGGAGAAAAGGAGGCTCAGGGGGGACCTTGTGGCTCTGCACAATCCCTGACAGGAGGGGACAGCCGGGGGGGTCGGGCTCTGCTCCCAGGGAACAGGGACAGGAGGAGAGGGAACGGCCTCAGGCTGGGCCAGGGGAGGCTCAGGGGGGACATCAGCAGGAATTTCTCCATGGAAAGGGGGGTCAGGCCTTGGAACTGCCCTGGGAGGTTTGGATCACCATCCCTGGAGTGCCCAAGGAAGGGCTGGAGGTGGCACTTGGTGCTCTGGGCTGGGGACAATGTGGGGATGGGGCACAGGCTGGACTCCGTGCTCTGGGAGGGCTTTCCCAATATGGGATCTGTTGTGATCCTGGGATTCTGTGTGATTCTGCCTCCAGCACTTGAGTGGAGCTGCTCCAAAGCAGAGTCCAGCCTGTGAGCTCACTGGAGATCCTGGGAGAGCCGTGCCCTCAGGCAGGCTGAGCTGTCACTGTCCCACAAACCACAGATCCCACATGGAGTGAGTGACCCCATGGAATGAGTGATAAACAGGCAGTGGGCTGCACTCAGGGAATGCAGTGGCACAGACACTGAGCTGACACAGGTGGTCAGGTTTTCAGTCACTGTATCTGAGGAGCATAATCTCCATAGAATCCCAGAATCCCAGACTCATTTGGGTTGGGAGGGACCTTAAAGCTCATCCAGTGCCACCCCTGCCATGGGCAGGGACACCTTCCACTGTCCCAGTTTGCCCCAAGCCCTGTCCAAGCTGGCCTTGGGGCAGCCACAGCTTCTCTGGACACTCTGTGCTAGGGCCTTCCCCTCCTCCCAGAAAGAACTGGTGGCTGACTGGTGTTGGTTCATGCAGGGCTCAGTACTTGGGCTGTTCCTGTCTGCTTTATCATCATTTATTCCCATTTTCTGGAGTAAATGGGAAAACACAGGCAGCCATGGGAAAGAAGCACCATTAGCAGGTTTACAGTTCCTGCTCCCCCAGGCACTCGGCTCCTGTGTGTGGAAGGGCTCTGCAGGGTCAGATTTAGCTTTGTGTTATGAACTGCCATCAATGTATAGATTTTGTGAATTAATCTCTCTGCTTCCTGAGCTGTCTTTAAATGTCTTTAAAATTGGAATTCTCTCTGGATGCTGAAATGGGGTGAGATGTAACAGATTGGTTCTGTGGCTCCTCCTCAAACCCCAGCCCCGGAGGAGTTTGCTCACTTGTGTCTGTCTTGTGATAATGTCAATCTATTTTTTGTCTTCTGCACACCATGCACAAAGCAGGTGAGCCAGTAACTTTTCTGGTCACCTCAGCTTTTGCTTTACCTACTTTTGCAATATGTACTGGAAGACATTTAACCATGTTCCCTTTCTCTCCCCTTTTCAGCTCAGAGACACTAATGACCCGCTGTTTTTATGGAACCTCACTACACTGCCACGAAGAGCACCAGCTCATCAGGACTGAGAGAAATCTGAGACTGACTTGTCCTATTTTTCCTCTGAAATCTTCACCAAGTAGTAAACTTTTTTTTTTGAAGGGGAAAGGGGGTAAAAGATGTTAAAGCTCCCCCTCGCACCGTTAGGGCACCTGTACCTAATGTACATTTTCCTTAAAATTTCAAAAGATGTTAGGAAATATTTTATAAAACTTTTTTGCAATAAATGACGCATGAAATTACGAAAGACTCTATGACACTTACATGCAAGGAACCACTTGAATTATTAGGATGAAGACTCACTGCAGATAACTGGGGTTTTTGTAATGTGACAGTCACGTTTGTATGTTTTGAGAGGTGCCAGTGACGGAGCCAATTTGCCTGGGAAGTTGACTGTAACTTTTGAACTTTTCTTTTAATTCTTGACTTTAGCATTGCAATTTTCCATTCTCTGAGGCTTAGTTAGTATTTAGTGCAGGTGTTAGCAGAGCTGTGATCTGTGATCAAAGCATGTCCAAACCCAGTTGTATTGTGAAATATGAACAGTCCTGCTATTGAGACCAACATTTCCCATAGAGGTGATGGAAAGGACAGTGACCACAAACTCCATGGATCTCTGTTTTATGGGAAAGCTCCTTCTGTGTGAATATGGTTGCATTTTATTTATGCTATTGTAACACTTAGGGAATTGAGGGTTGTGAAATAACCTTGAGAGGGGCTACAAGGCAGAGAGCAGCGTTTTGCTTATAATCCTATAACAGGATGGGAATCATGAATGGAGAGTGATTCAATGGGATGGCATTTCTATTTCAAATCATGGGTTATTTTTTCCTTTTGACATGAATATTTTTCAGATAGGTAACTAGTAGAGAGCAAAGGTATTATTAGAGTTTCTGATGGTTGTTGATCTGAGTTGCGTTGACTTCTTTGAAAAGCTGTAAATCAAAAAAAAATAAACCCACTGGGTTTTATCCATTTTATTCCCCTCCCAGAGAGGTCTTGGGTAAGACTGACTTCAGTGGAGCTTGGGAATGCTGGACACGCTGCTGAAATCTTGAGTTATTAAATATTAATTTATTTGTCACTAATTATTTCCATTGTGTGCACACTGTCTTGGCAGAACCATTTCTTTAAAGTTCTTAGCAGGGGATTTATTGTGTAACCCGGGAAAATAAATATTTGTTTTGAAGATATGAAAATGTGCACATAATCTACTAAAAGTCAAATTTCTGTTTCTATAGAGATGAAAGGACTTGAAGGAAACTCTTTTCCTCCTTACTGATATCCTGATTCAATTGGAGAAAATAGAATGTCTTTGTCTGGATCGTTTAAAACCAGAGGGACTTTTCCAAGGGGCCTCTGGGTCAGCACAAAGACAATTTCTTCGTGTCTGGAGCCTGAATGAACCACATAAAATTTGAAGTTAGGACAACTCTGTCATTGGCAACAGGTTTATACTTGTTAAACAATTGGAGAGGGGGAAGTGACAGGCTGGGACAGGCCCCCAGACCCCAGCCAGGCCCATCAGGGATTCACACATTGAGTGTGTGGCAGCTCGTGCTTTGTGCTGCTTCAGTGTCTGCTTTTCAGAGCTAAATTCTTTATTTATAAATGCAGAAATTGAATATTCACTACCTACTTTTTAAAAACAGGCTGTACAATGCTGTGCAGTGCATTCAAATTGTTCTGTTTGCCATAATGATTTCACCATGAAGTACAAATGTTTTTTTTTTTAAATTTGGATGAATATTTGTTCTACAGTGCTTTTCCTTTTCACCAGTGGAAGAGGCCCAGCAGTCTGGTCCTGCTCAGGGCCTGGGATGTGACTAGAACTGAAAGATTGAGACGTGAATAGCAAAGGGGTGCCTTGGTGCCGGGTCTGTGCCAGCCTTTCACCTCTGCTTGGATTGACAATGGATGGGGGCTTGGCCTAATCAGGTACATTTCCCCCCACCTCCCCAAAAACCAAACAGAAAAGCCACCAAACCACATGGCACAAACCAGTTTCTGCTCAGGAAAAAGGCCCGGGATGTGGTGGCAGGGTTGTTGCACATGGGATTGAGGAGTGCCTGCTGTTGTTTTGGAAGCCGGTAGTGCCTGGCTGTGCCCCCGGATCCCCAGGGCTCTCCTCCCCTCCCTCCCTCTCCCCTCCCTGAGCACAGCAGCTGAACCAGGAGGGATTAACCCAAGGGATGCAGGTGTGCACTGGAGAATATGGGTATAGAGCAAATAGCATCCAAGGGAGCTCATGTCTGCCTTGCTTTTCCCAGCATTGCGTTGGAAACCACATTTTCATTTGGAAATGAAATTGTCAGGGATATTCTAATGAGAGAGAGTGACAGTAATGTATTGCTTTTCACTTTTTTGCTTTAGTTGCTTAATATTTAAGCTTTGCTCCGTGCTACCTTCTTGTCTGTATATTGAATGGTCACTATGCCTCTTTCATTTTGTAGACTTGAATGAGGAAAATCTGATTCACCCTTTAAGGTTTGCTGAGAAGTAAAAATGATAAAGAATGTTGTGTAACATTTATTCAAATAAAGCCTTGATTTTTTTCAGTGCTCTTTTAAAGGGAAATAATGTTTTGATGTCTTTAACTTTCTTGCTTTATTAGTCCTTGACCCCAAAGCCTTTGATTTATGTCAGAAGTGTTTTTTCTGGATTAAACAAAGATTGAACTCAGGTTGCTGGTCCACTGCTGGAATTCCATCACGTGGACAAGTCTCTACCTAACCTCACCTTTCACCACAGTGGCTGAAAGATCCCAAGCCATGCTCAGCCAGCTGGATGCTTCCCAAAGCAGTAGGAAAAATTGTAATTAGCAAGAAAAGATGGTGTGGTAGAGACAGATCCAAGGAAGCCCTGGTGGCTTTGCCACAGTCCCAGCAGGAAGAGGTGATGCCATGGGAAGGGGCTCCTGCCCTGGCACACGCAGTCCTTGGGCTGGTTTTTATGGAGTTCTCACAGTTGCAGACAAAGCTTGCCCTCACAGGTAAGTGTACAGGGGATTTCTCCAGCCAGGGAGCAATTGCCTTGTCCTCAGCTGTGTTTCCTTGCCCTGGAGCAGGGATCAGGTGTTGCTGGAGAGGTAATTTCTGTTCCAGAGCTTCCCACTGCGCTCAAAGGAGGGCCATGCCAGCAAGTATTTTTCCAAAATACTTGGTGGTGTTGGGTTGATGCTTGGACTTGATGATCTGAAGGTTTCTTTTGAAGGTGTCGTGGTTCCATGATTCTATGGAGTGGCAGACTCTGGAACTGCACTTTCCCATCAAATAGAAGGCAGCATTTATACACGTTTTTTTTACTTGTGTTTTGGTACTGTAAAGAAAGATTCCCTAAGCTGAGTTGAGCTCCTGGGCTAAACAAAAAATAAGCTCCTTGAGTTAACTTGATTTCTAGGAAGTTCTGGTTTCCAGGGAGCATTGGTGGTTTTATGGCACAGTGTGTTTTTATGGCACAGGGTGTTTTTATGGCACAGAGGATGCCAGGGGCTGGTGAGTCACCCAAAGGTACTAACCCTGCTGGGAAGGGGTTGTTGCAGTGACCTTTTGTGGATAATGAGGAGTTTTTCCCCAAAATGAACTGTGAAGAGCTGCTGTTGGCTCAGCCTGGGGTGCTTTGGGATTGCTGTGACAAACACCCACATCAGGCTGTGGCCCCAGCACAGCTCCAGCAGATGGTTTTCTTTTCCTTCATGGTTGTTTCTCATTCAGTCGGGATTACAGAAACTCCCATCCCCTTTCTCTCATTATTCCCTCAGCCTTGCAGCAGTTCCTCTCGAGCTGGCGATCCTCATTAGGCTGGGAAATCCTGCTGAAATGTAATTGCTCGCTAATGGCTTCTCCTTTGTGACACGGAGCTGGCAGCAGTGCTGTGGGGACGGAGCCACGAGAGAGGCTGGCCGGGCAGATCTCAGAGCTCTGCAATTACTCCGTGGATTAATCCTCACTCCAGTGGTTGGCAAAGGCATAAAGGTGACCCAAGGCCCACACAAGGCCCCTCTAATGGCGTTTGCTGCTGCCCTCGGCATCAAAAGGACGACGCTTAATGTGGGCAAAATGCAGCTCTGGCACGAGGGCTTTGGAGAGATTCCCATCCAAAGTGTGAGGGGTCAGAGTTTAGGTCTTGCAGGGTGAGACCAACAGGGCTGAAGGGAATGGTGGCTCGGTGACAGTGGCACTGGAAACTCACACTGTCACACTTGGGTATTTGGGAGCATTTCGAGTGAGGCCCAGCTGGGCCTGAGGGGCTCCCGATTCCCTGAAGGGCTCCCGATTCCCTGGGGCTCCTGATTCCTGAGGGGCTCCCGATTCCCTGAGGGGCTCCCGATTCTCTGGGGCTCCCGATTCCTGAGCGGTCCCATGGCTCATCTGCCTCATGGAGAGTGTCAGGTTGGCATGGAGGCCCTTCTGTGCCTGAGGGCTTTGTGGGAAGCTGGGAATGGCCCAGGCTGGGAGGATTCCTTGGCAAGGGGAGGTGTGTTGGGCACTGAACCTGTGGCACTTGGGAAGGGCTGATCCCTCTGCTCCAAGGGAAGCAGCGCCAGTGCCGAGCCCCTCGGGCAGAACCCAGCCCTTGGCACCAACTCCCCCTCTCTGCTGTGGTTTTGTGTCCTCCTCCTTTGTCCTTGCTCCAGTTGTTTTGGGATTTGTTCTCCCTGTTGTGTTCCTCAGGCAGAGCAGGGAGCCAGGAAAAGGCTCCTGTTGTTTGCTGGGTCGTACTGTGGGCTTTATTCACATTCCATATCCGGCTTTTATGGTTCTGCTCCTGCTTTTCCCTTGAGTGTCTCTGTGCTCTTTGTTTTGCCTTCCTTGCTGGGTTTGCAGCACAAGCCATGGGTGCTCTGTGCAGACTGGGCACCCCTGCAGAGGTTTTTGGCATGTTCTGTATTTGGGGTAAATATTCCAAGCCCAGGAGGGGTAATTCTAATTCTGAAATCCAGATTTTCAGCTGAGCTCCCCATCTTAACAGCTTGGGGACTGGAATTTCTGACTGTGGTTGTCTTGGTCATTTAATATTAAGTGAGGCTGCTCCTGCTGGAGGGTTCATCCAAATACTGAAGGCTCTGAGCTGTCAGGGGAAGGGGGCGGGGGTCCCAGAGTGTTCAGGGATGGATACTGGGCCAGGCTAAGGATAAGACCCCAGGAATACTGACGGATGGATGGGGATGAGGCTTCTATGATTCCCTCACTTGGCTGTGTCTGCCTTTAAAAAGACAACATTGGGCATGAGCTGTGAGAGCAGAACTAGGGGGGGTTGGACTTCACACCCTCTGCATTAACACTACAGGATCCTGTCAGGAGCCATCAGCTGCATCTTGCCTTGTAAAACCTGCTGCTGGCTCCAGGTTCCAAGGCCTCAGCTGCATTCCAGCTGGGAGTAGGGACACAAATGTGCTGGGGCACAGCGAGAGCTGGCACTTCAAGGGCAGCTCAGGGCTGGAGCCATGGGCAGGAAATGTGTGAGCTCCCAGCCTCCTCCTTTCCCTAAGTTCCCAAATACTGCAATTCTCCCTCCCTCAGACAGACAAGCGCCCCAGGATGGAGGGTCACAGCCAAAGGAGCTCATGGAAATAGGACAAATGCAATTAGAAAAGCCCTGGCCCCGCAGCCTCTCCAGGGACCTGCTGGGCACTCGCCAGCACCACTCAGGAATACACTTAGGGAGCTCTTCCAGCAGCCACCGCCCAGACGAGATACCAACATTTCCCTTCTTCCTGCCATCCCTGTTCCTGGAGTGTCTGCAGGGAGGGGCTGCTGTCCTTCACTGGCCAGAGCCAGGAACAGAAGCCCCACTGGCAGCGTGTGCTCATCCCAGAGCAGGCATCTCCTCCCGGATCCTCCGGGGCTGCCCGAGGCTCAGTCCAGGCCAGCAGCTGCTCCTGGAGCCTGACACCCTCCTGGACACTGCCCGGAGCCCAAGGACAGCAGGCAGGGAGTGCTGGGAAGCAGGAGCAGAGCTCTGGGCCCAGCCAGGCCAGGAAAGGCAAACCTAATCCTGCTGCATCCATTTAGGGAATGCGGGATTTGTAAATTGTCTCCTTGAGAAACAACGGGGGAGAAATATGCAGTTCTGGGGACTCCAGGCTGCAGCTGCAGATGGTTTCCAATTGGGAGATACCACTGAACGTGCAGAATCAGGGAAAAAAAAAAGGAGTTTATTTTAATTTTCAGTTGATTTGGAGCCTTTAATCTTTGTCAGGGTAGGCAGTGATGCTTCTGGCTTAGTGCCACAATTCCTGTGCCAGGCGCTGCCCAGAGCCCCCCCAGCAGTCACAGCCCTGCCTGGGGTGGGAAAAAGTTGCTGAGCAAGAAAATGTTGGGATTCATCCAAACAGGGAAAGCTTGTGAATGAGCAACGTATGAATGCTGCACATTAAATGTGCCCCAGCGCATCTTTGCCCGTGTCGGAGAGGAGGCACTGGGGTGTAATTGGTTCTTGGCTGCAGCAGTAATCCCTTGGGAATAGCACAGCTAATTAAAGCCTAGGAGCTGGTGACCAGCAGCTTCTCCTCTCTCCCAGGCTGGGGCTCTGCTAATCAGGGGTAGGTAGATCCCAGGAAGTTTTGTGCTAATCAGGGAGGGAAGGACTGGACTTCAAAGCTCAGGGCTTTGTCAAATGCTGAATGTCCCAAGGGATGAGCTGGGGGAGATTTTGGATCCTGCTGGGCAGCAGGGATTGGCTGTGCTGGGCCTGTGTCAGTCCCACTGACCCTGCCCTGGAGTGTGACTGCCTTCCTTGGGCTGGGTTTTGGGAGACACAGCTGAAGATGAGAACTGGGGAGCTGCTTTTTCTGTCTTTTAAGAGACGTTAAATGCTCCAAATCTTTGGTGGGATGGAGGGAACTGCAGGTGTTCAGCTCCTCTGAGGGTCAGGCCCTGGGACTCAGGAGCAGGATCTGGAATGAGGCCAGGTTGGATGGGGCTTGGAAGGTGTCCCTGGTCTCTGGAAGGTGTCTTTGCCCATGGCAGGGAGCGGGACTGGATGAGCTTCAATGTCCCATCCAGCCCAAAGCATCCTGGCAATCCATGATTCTAAACCTCAGTCCACCTGCAGCCAAAAGGATTGAAGTCTCTGAGGGGACAAACAGACGTGAGTGACAACCTCTGCTTAAAGCAGAGACAAATCCCAGTGTCAGTTCTGGTGTCAAAAAAGGGAAGGTCTGAGCCACAAGTGTTAAGGAAACCCTGGAGAAGGCTCTTTGTAGGGAGAGACCTAACCCAGCTCATGGACTAGACCAACACTGCCTTTATTTCTGTGCAAACAGCTCAGGGGAAAGGCCAGCTACTGAAAGGTTTTGTGTTTGGCAGGGAAAGGAAGGAGGAACAAAGGCGGGAGCTGAGGATGGACAACTCCAGCTGGAAAGGAGGCATATGCTGGTTACCAGGAGGGTGAGTAACTGTTGGAACACTTGAGCAAGGAAGTGTTTGGTTTAGGACCACTTGTATTTAAAAGACTGTGTTTCATAAACCAGCTTTTTTCCTATTAGGGGTTGTAAATCCAATGAGTGTGACTCAAAACTCCCTGGCACTCCCTGAGTTGTGGCCAGTGGCACCAGGAGGAGGCACCAGTTATTTTACTGGTGGCAGCTGTGAGGACTAGTTTAGACATAAAAAACCACTTAAAAATCAAAAGCAAGATACATGCACTTGTTCAGGATTTGGACAATGCAAAAGGACTTTCAGGCAATTAACTGGAATTTTGCCTAGAGGAGAACTTGCTGTGCTGGCAGATAATACCTGCCAGAGGTTTCTGGTCCAGCTGGAGAGTGGCCCCAAGGAGGGAGGGATGACCTGGAGGTTTGAGCCCTCAGTACCAGCGTGCCCAGCTCCCAGTGACTTTCACACAATCCAATTAAATTACAAACACTAATCAGCTGCAGTCCTGCTTCCTTTGCCCTTCCCTTCATTGGAAACTCCAGGTGCACATTAGGCATCCTGCAGGGGAGTTGCACAATCATTTGATGATGTGTTTGCACAGCAGGGAGGAAATTCAAAAGCTTTGTTGTGCTTCTATTTCCCAGAAATTCCCCAGTCTCCAGCTGAGAAGGAGTATTTGCAGCTCCCCAGGCCTTCAAAGGGGTGAAGCAGGAACAGAGTGGAAGGAACAGAAATCCTGTCCCTGAAGCAGCAGGTTGGGAAAGGCCACTGGTGTAAATGGGCACAAGAGCCACCCACAGGTGAGTGACACCACACAGTGTGGGCAGGGACAGAAACCCACTGGTCAGAGCAAGGAAATGTTAAATAATAATAATAAAAAAAAAAAATTAAAGCATCCAGGGTACTTCCAAAGTGGTTCCACTTTTGTCCATGCCAGGGCTGTGCTGGGATGTTGCAGGTGAGTGGAACCAGGCCCAGCTGGTGCTGCAGGGCTGCTGCTGGGGCCTGGCCCTGAACCCAGCCCAGCCCTGCCCAGGGCTCTCTGCAGCAGCCTGGGCACCTTTGCTCTGCACTGCTCCAGGTTTTAGGGAAGATTATTAACATTTCTACTAATCCCAAGCCTCTGAGCCTTCCCTGCTGAGCTTAGCTCAGGCAGCAGAGGTTTCACAGCTCATCTGACCCCAGGCCCAGCTCTAAACTAAAACTAAACTAAAAATGCAGCAGGACAGAGTTTAACAATCAAAAAAACTCTGCACAGCTGCAGAGACAAAAATGACATTAAAGCACCAAACCTGCTGTGCCTGGAAAGGCTTTTCCTTTCAGTGAAAGGCTGGAGCTCCTGAATTTCAGACACACACAGACTTCCTGAAATGAACTGAAGATGACACCCAATAGCCAAGGCAGCCACTGCTAATTATTTAATTAAATCATGTACTGAAATCTGTATGGAGAATCTGCCTCCAATGTAAGCACTTCAGCACTGATAAACCCCAGAAAAGCAGGAATTCCAAAAGGGACCTTCTCCAAAACCTGAATGAACCACCACAACAGAACATACAAATATATACTATATATATATATATATACACACATATATTTATATCATGGTCTGGTTTGGGCTGGAAGGGATCTCAGAGGAAACACTTCCAAGTCCTCAAGGTCCAGTTACTGTGGAGACCTTCTGCAATCAACTCCTGTGCATCCCTGCAACAGGAATGGATCTCAGACAAGCACATTCCATTTGGAGGTACTTTTACAAGGTGTGCAGACAGAGAGGGAGACACAAAATGTCATTGCTGCCTTCAGAAAAATGAATACCCAGTAAACAAACTGCTGGAAGGGTGACATGAAGTTAAATGACAACAGTGCTGCAAGCAGGGCCAAAACATGCACTGCTTCCTATGAATGTCCTGCCAGGTGTTATTTGAAGGACCTTCAACAGCAAACCCACCTTGGGTAAGAACCTCACAAGCCCAAGAGCAGAAGTACCAAGCCTTTATTACAAGATCCACAATTCCAGGGCAGAGCTGTGTCCAGGGGTGCCAGTCCCACCCAGCTGAGGGGGGGGCAGGACTGCTGCTGGATCTCCCCATTCCCAGGACACCTCCAGCCTTTGTTCCAGCCTTTGGATTCCCCTGAGCTGCTGCTGCCAGCCCTGAGTGGGCCAAACCAAGGAACTGCCTCTTGGAAAAGCCAAACACCGCAAGGGAAGGGGAGAAAATAAATTAAAAATAATAAATCACACACTGGACACAGTTATCACTATGAGAAGTTGAACGAGTTGCTTTACATCCACATTGCAAATTATTTCACAAGCTGGGAAATGAGTTTACTGAGTCTCCTCTTGCCCTGGGGGTGGAGGGTGTTGGTTTGCTGGATCCTGGCATGGGATGTGCAGAGCCACACTGAATCCATGTTATCTGTTGTTGTTGCGGTTTTGAACAAAGTTGATGGAGTAGGAGCCAGTTGATGAATCCTGTTTGATCTGGAAGTTCTCTGTTGACAGGCCAAAGGGGCGCAGCACCAAATTGCCCAGGTCCTTCAGTTTGCCTGCAGTGACATTCCAAGAGAACACAGTGAGAGCTGAGCAGAGGAAAATCCCATGGAATTACATCCAGCTCCAGCCCAGCCCTGCTGATTTATCCATCACAGGTAAATGCTGAGGAAGTCTCTGCATTTTGTTAAGTTAGGTTCTTAGCAGGGATTAAAAATCGTTATTAAATATCCAGAGAGTGTGAGAGTTAATAAAGTCCTGTCAGTATATGGATCACACGTGATTCCTGACTCTGAAAAATGAATGTTGCTACAGCTGTAAGAGGGGAAGGACAACAAAAGGACATCCTTTAAAAAAATCCTATATAGAAATTACAGAATAGATGAAGTGAAACAGGAAGCAGAGGTAACAACTTCACTGCTGGCTGAACACAAACCCCTGCATGCCAACACAAAGGAAGAAGATGGCCAGTTTTCAAACAAAAACATATTTTTTTCTCCTGGTTTCAATGCAGAACTGTAGATTTCCCAAAGGAAAAGCAGAAGTTTGGACAAGTTGAAGCCCTCTCAAGGTTTGCCTCCCCAGACAAACCCTCACCTTCCCAAAAGCTCCCACTCGCACTGATCCTCAGGGAATGGGTTTTGTTTTGCTGGGAGCTGAGTGTGACAATAGCAATTGCTGCCATGGAAAATCCACTGAGCAGCTGCAGCAGCCAAGGGCCTGGAACAACACCTGGGAATGCCACAGCTATTCCTGCCTGGAGGGGCTTGGAGTGCTGAGGACCCCCTGGCACTGTGCTCACCTCACCTGGGCCTCTGGGGCAAGGACACACTGGAGCAGTGGAACCCTGGAGTGGTTTGGGTTGGAAGTGACCTTAAAAATCATCTATTCCACCCCTGCCATGGCAGGGACACCTCCCACTGTCCCAGGCTGCTCCAAGCCTTGTCCAGCCTGGCCTTGGGCACTGCCAGGGATCCAGGGGCAGCCACAGCTGCTCTGGGCACCCTGTGCCAGGGCTGCCCACCCTCACAGGGGAGAATTCCTTCCCAGTAACTGGAAAAAGACAACCTCACCCCTCAGCCCACCAAAGCAAATGGGTGGGGAGACACAAGTTCTCTTCAAGCTGATTTTTTTAATGGGAATTCACAGATGAGGTGGTTCAGGGATGTGGCCAAAGTCACTCCAGCAGCAGCTCAGGTAGGATTAACTTCATGGTACATTTTTTTTTTAAGGTATCCTTG
The DNA here is from genome assembly GCA_013400575.1 of Peucedramus taeniatus. Lineage (NCBI taxonomy): Eukaryota > Metazoa > Chordata > Aves > Passeriformes > Fringillidae > Peucedramus > Peucedramus taeniatus. Next base: position 83,076 of record WBNO01018677.1, read on the forward strand.
ATGAAGATAAATTAACTACAACATTCATCCCTTTATGCAGCACCCTGAAAGGTTTTTGGCTATAAAACCATTTTGGTAGCATCTGTCTGAGTGACATGAAGAGGTTTTTTTTGTACTTCTGGACAAACATTTGGCCATGGCTGAGCTTCAGGTCTGGGGTGAGCAGTGTCTCAGTGGAGAATCCTGCGGAATCTGGCATGGCTGGAGCCCCCCAGCCCTGCAGCTGGGCAGGAGAGCAGAGCTTGCCTGGCAGGACACTGGAAAGGTTTTTTTCAGTTGCAGGGAGCTGGATGCTCTTTTCCAAACCCATAAACACCACCTGACTGCCTTAGGACCCACCCTGCAGCTGGAGCAGCTCCCCAGCACAGCACGGATTTGGGGCTTTGTGATAATTGCAGCAGCACATCCCAGCTCACCTTCCTGCTCTGCCCCTCCCCAGGCAGGCTCTGGGGCAGCCACACTGAATTAATTGTTAATGAGGCAGAAGAAAGCCTCGGCTTTTCCGGGCACTCCAGCCTGGAGCTGCTGCTGCTGTCCTGGCACACACAGAGCCAGCATTGTAGGGAAGCTCTGTCTCCTCCTCCCACAGATCCTTTCAGCCCTGAATTAAGGGCTGTAGTGAACTGCAACCCCCTCCTAAAGAAAAGCTCCCTCAGAGCCTGTGCTGGGAGGAAGGAAAAGGCACCACGTGGAGCTGGGACTCAGCTGCAGAGGCTGCCCAGCCTCCAACACTGCCTGTCCCCAAGCAGGGTCACCCTCTCCTCCCTCTGCCGTTATTCTCACACATTTTGTTCTTTTTCTTTCAAACACACCCTGTTTATTTTCCACCTGCAACTCCAGCACATTCAGGTTTTTCACCAAAGCAAATATTCAGAGGTTAACAAGAAAACAGAACTGTAAAAATCAATTTAGGGCTCAGAAGTCTGTGATTCATTACTCACCTAAACTGCAATTCAAGACCCTATTGAAAGAGGCAGATGCAGGAAAAGATTACTCACAATTTACATTAAGATGTAACAGCCAAATTAATTGCTATTCAGTCTTTCTGGCAATAATTCTGGCTTAGCTGCTGGTGTTAATGTGGCGTTTGGAAGTTGAAAAGCTCCATCTTGCTTGTGTAAAGAATTCTTTTGGAGAAAAGACACATTTCCTGATGAGGTCTCCTCTCTGTGTAACTTCTTGTATTACCAACATTTTTAAGCAATTAAAAGAGCAAGGGCAAATCCTTCTCCCTTCCCTAAATGGTAAATGAGGACTGAACTGTAACTGTAATTTGGCTCTGATTTAACTACTTAAAATCACCTTGTGCAGGGTTGGGGTTTAGCAGCTCAGCTGCAAACACGACATAACTGTCAATAGAAAAAAATCCCAAACAAACCCCATAATTCTTTAGGCACAAAGCCTAATGAATATCTTTGCTGATCTCAGGTAGCTGGAAAAATCTTATTTGGGCAGGAAGGCCCAGGTGAGGAGCTCTGGCCCCCAAACTGCTAAAACCATTCCAAAGCTCCCCTCTCCTCACACGCTCTCCCCAAAGGAGTGGTCCCAGATATCACAATAATTATAAAAGTCTCTAAACAAGACTGTAAACCATTGGCTTTAAGGAAAGCAATACAACCCCCTCCCACAGAAAATGTTCACATCCTCAGTCACTGGGGCAGAGTATGCTCAGAAGAACAGAGGGAAAAGCTATTTGGATTTCAAATCTTCTGCCCCTAGTCCAGCTCTCTCTGATGTGAGCTCAGGGGTCCCTTCATCCTGAGCAAACTTCAGTGGCAGAGGAGCTGATGAACCATGGCAAGAACAGCAATACAAATGTGAGCCTTGCAAAAGGGAGATCCTTGGGGACACACAGCACCAGTGGGCTTGGCCTGGCCACCAACCAGGATTTTTCTGGTGACATCAACCTCAGCAGTCACATGGGCCACAAGGAAAATCCAGCCAGGAATGTGTGCCCTGGGTTATTTAGACACAAGCACTGCACAGGGGTTCAGCCTCTGACAGAAATGAGCTGCAGCCCTGGGAAACAGGAAACACACTTGGGAAGGAGGAGAATGCACTCCATTTATCTGGGTTTGTTTGTACACAGCTCCAGTTTCATGACAGTGGGAGATGGTTGGGCAACCCAGGCCTTGTTTGAGTTGAAAGAATAAAAGCTCAGCAAAAGCAGGACAGGCCAATTCACTGAGTGAGGATCAGTTCAATATCCAAAGGAGCCAAAGCACAAACTGGGACATTGTTCCTAATTCCAGTTTAGAGTCAGTGCTCCTGCAGCAGGCCTGGCCTGGAACTATCAGGATGCCTCAGACTTGCTGTCCTGGAGCCCAAAAGTCTGGAATACAACCCTGGCACCTGAGCTGCCCCCTGGGAAGGCAGGAATGTCCCCCTGGCACTGCCCAAGCCCAGTCACCCAGCTCCAGCCACAGTGCCACGAGCCAGGTCCATCCTGGCAGTGGGAAATGCCATCAGAAAGGGTGGAAAAGTGGAAACAGCTTCAAACAAATTCACAGTACAACAAAACAAGCCAAAGGAATCTCAGAACCACCACATTCCATTGAATTTCTCTTCTCCCACTCCTTCCTGAACTCCTATCCAAGCCCCCCTCCAGGGCTTTCCTGACCTCAGACAGAGATGCAGCAGTTTGCAATCCCTGGCAAGTGTTTCCTTCCTTCATGGCAGCTCCATGGCATCATCACTGCCTCCCTTAACAACAGCACACAAGGAACCTTGGAACACTCAGGAGGAGCTGCCCACATCCCTGACTTCATTTCAGGAGAATGTTTTATAGAAACTCCTCAGTTTGTGTGACAGCCACAGCCACCACTGCCACCATCATTGTCATTTAACCAGAGCTGTGACAATCCTGTCACACAGAGGCTGGGGATGAGCACAGGTTCTGTACCCTGCTCTATGTCTGGCTCTTCAGGTCTTTGAACTCCTTGTGTGACATCACTGAGAGGGGATTTCTCTCTCCAGAATCCCAACAGAAACAGTCTGAAGTGGTTCCCAAAAGCCCAGCTCAGTTTTGAAATCTCAACTTTTAAAGTATTAACACTGTTAAAAGAGGTCCCACCTAGCCTGGCATCCAGGAAAAAACCAGCAGTGCAGAGGCTGGATTTACTGTTCCAGTCAAATCCCTTGTGATTAGTGAGGCCCTTTAGAGTTCAGCAAAGATCAGGAATTATTTTCATATTGCTTTGTGCTGAAACCCATCCCATGTCCTAGCAATGGGCCTGATCCTTCCGGAGATTTTCTGCATTTGTCATTTATTTATATCCCCATCACCCTTAACCTGCTTTATTTGGGGCTTGTTCTCAGCACAATGGGGGAAGCAGACTCTGATCCTGCAAAGCTCTGCAAAGCCTCACTGACACCCTGCTAGGTCAGAGCAGAACAAAGCCAGAGCAAATCAGAGGCTGCAGGAAAGAAATTAGAGAAAAACATCAGCATAAGCTGAAACAGTCTCTTCTTCCCAAATATATCAAGAATTTGTGTGAAAGTCAGGCTGAGTTTGTTTAACCTGATTTTCTGCGGAGCAACCAAACGCCGCCTTAGGTCCAAGGACAGTGTTGGTGGTGCTAACCCTGGCTAGGTCCAGTCCAGCCTCCAACCAAACAGCAATGAAATGCTGAATAAATCAAGGCAATGAAATGCTGAATAAATCCAGGCAAACATGAACACTTGGAGGTCTCTGAGCTGGAAGTGCTACAGAAAGAATCACATTTATTTCTCCAGCCCCCAGATCAAACATGCCCAGTTATTCCAGCTGGGGGAGTTCCTTTAGGCACAGGTTTAGTGAAAGCCCTGGTTTATCCCTTTCATGGGAATGTTTGCTTTGAAGGTTTATTTGCAGGGAGAAAGGGCTGAACAGTTGGGCTGTGTCAAACCATCTTCCCCAGCTCTTACATACAGCAATATGAAATTGTTTTAGGTTTTAAGTTTTCTTTCTTTAAATGGAATTCATGGCCTTTTCTGCATGGGAGAATTTCTTGTCTCCAATTTACTGAAGGTGAAAACAAGCAACTGAGAACTACAAAGAAATCAGGAGTTTTGTTTAACACTGAACAAATATTTCCTTTCAGATTCACCTCCTTTAAATTTTATACAAGAGATTCTATTCATGCATTTTTTCTAGTAGATTATAAAGGTTTTTATGGAAGTACATGCTACTCACCCAACATTTCCTTCTTTAATTTTTCATTCCTCTCCTCAATTTGCTGTGGTAATCTCTGTGGAGAGAGAGAAAAACTGGATTCAGATCCCTGCTTTCACACTAATGCTCCTGTTTTGGACATCAACAGTGACAGACACAAATCCTGGTGTGCAGTTCCAGACTCTGAACACTGCTAATGCAGAGCCTCAGCATCTCCCACTCCAGCAATGTCCTTAAGGACACCCATTTTTTTCTGGTGTCTGTGATACTTATCCCAAAGTACAGCTGCTTCTGGGAAATCACTTCATCTGCCCTAAGATCCCTCAAAAACTGTGTGGAGGCTGAAATTCTCCCAAGAGTTACACACCTGTGAAAACCCAAACCTAACCACTGCTTCCATATAATGAAACCTTCTGGGAAAGCAGCAATAGGGGTGATTTGACCACAAATATGATAATTCCAAACTGTTTAGTCTGGCATTGCAAAAGTCAAAAATTACTGAGGACTGAAATCAGAACCCCAGCTCTGCACTCCTGAAATACGAACAGTGCTCAAACATTGGAGCAGGTACCAAATCAGAAATCAAAGAAGTATTGTGCATCTCGTATTTTAATGTCATTTAACAGGGTCATGACATTCCCTAGAGCAGTGTGAGATCATTCCTGTGGGCAGGGAGGAGGAAGATTTGCTGTAACTGTGAATGAAGCCCATTTGCAGATTTTCTTGAGGCATCATTTTCATTGCCAGTGAGGGGGAAAAGATCCTGTGATATTCCTGCAAGGCAGAGACACTTTTACCTTAAACAGAGCAAAGCTTCTCAGCCTCCTTCAGGTTAGAGATGCAACCAGGTATGTGGAGCCAGCAGCTGAAACTTGGGGGTTTTTATTATGAAATTCAGAGATTTATGATGAATATTTGAAAAGTGCAAAATTATAGCTGTCATGATTTCCTTAACAGGTTTTCAAGAATGGAATTTTAAGCTTTAGTCTCAACAGTTTGCTTCTCCCCTCAAATCTGACAAGGACCAGCTCAGGGCAGAGCAGACTAAATGCCAGGGCAAGGGAATTTGAGGGCATTTTGTCCAAAGGGTTCAGCAGCCAAAGGCTCTGCCTGGCCAAGGGAGCTCAGGGAGCAGGAGGGGGTGGAACCCCCACCCTCTGCACTGCCCAGGCACAGAAATCAGGAATAAACACTGAGCATTCTGAACTGGGCCTGAAGGAGCAGCAGCACTGCTGGGGATTCCCTTCTGGGACTGGGCAAGGGCTCTGCTGTGGGATCATCAGGGCACAGCCACTGAGAGAAAACCCTGGCTTTGCAGGGTCCAAGGACAGTGTTGGGGTTCCAAACAGCCTAAACAGAGCCAGCCACCCCTGAGGGTCTGACTCAGAATCCTGGATTATCCTCAGTGGGAAGGGACCCACAGGATCACTCAGCCCAGCTCCTGGCCCTGCACAGACCCCCAAAATCCCAGCCTGGGCATCCCTGGAGCAGTGTCCAAACCTTCCTGGAGCTCTGGCAGCCTGGGGGCTGTGCCCATTCCCTGGGGAGCTGTTCCTGGCCCAGGGGAAGCCTCAGCCCAGCTCCAGAGGCAGCAGGTCCTTTATGGGAGCTCAGCTGTTTTATGGGATCACCCCTCACCACCAACAGCACTCTCACAGTTTAGCAGAATATTTTCTGCCATCAGTGCAACTGATCCAGTCCCCCAGGAAATCATTCCAGGCAAGGTTTCTTGCCTAATATGCCATAAAAGCTGTTCCTAATCTGTCACTTACAACACCACAGTGTGGGGAAAAGGGGGGCAGAATTACTGCTAATGATTTATTTTCCCAAATGGAGACTTAAAACAATTAAGCCTTTCAAAAAGATTTTTGTAACAACATAGAGTGGGTTTAGAGACAAATTTGCAGGTGATGCACGTGAGTTTCTTTTTCCTTCTGAGGCAGAATCCATTTCAGGTTCACTGGTGTGAAGCTGAACTAAAATAATGATAAACCAGTTAGGCCAAAGTTCACTGAAAGGCTTAAGCTTACCATGCAAGCTTCTCTGGCTTGATGAACTGAAGGGTCTTTTTCTAGGACTGCCTTATAATCTTCCAGAGCTTCATCTAGTTTTTCTGTTTTTTCGTAAAGTTCTGCTCTCCTCAGCAAAGCTCTGATATAGTGAGGGTCTAATTCCACAGCTGGAAAACAAAAGCAAAGCCCAGGATTGCACTTGAAACATTTCTCCAGCCCTCAAATGAATTCTGAAGTGTGTATTACATTTGTAAGTTGTCCTTAGAATGTAACTCAGGATCAAGCAGAGGCTCAGCTTAAAGCTAAGCTGGAATTCAGAAGCAGCTGCCTGGGACAGTCTCATGATCATATTTCATTTAATGTCCACAGCCTCTCACAGATGGAAGTGATTTATGATCACAAAGCTTTAAATGTGCAATCCTATCTGAGCAGGGATTCTAAGTGATGCTACAGAAACTTTAAGGACCTGCAAGATATTTCAGTTTTTGTGTGTTTAGCAAGTGGCTATTATTAGATTGCAGCTGAAGTTAAATATCCCTCCAGACACACACAGCAGGGAAAATCAGCCTTGCCACGCTTATCTCAGTTCAAGTGGAGACAAACTCCAGGAGAATTTCTGGAGCTTTTCTGAATTTAATATCAAACAGTTCAGATTGTGTTGGGAATGCACAAGCAGTGATTTCAGCTCTGTGAGCTGGCAGAGGGGCAGCCTGACTGAATCTCAGATCTTCCTCCCCTCATTCCCTTGGCAGCCAGGGCTGTTTGCAGTGGCAGTTCAGACTGAATGCTAAACCCAGCAGTAACCTCCACATGGTAATTCCTCAAGAATTCCTTCATCCATTTTTCACCACAGAAACAGGGAATGTGAAAGATTTTTCATCACAGAAAATGGAAATATGAAAGATTTCACCTCAGAAAGAGGGACTGTGAGGGATTTTTCATCACAGAAAGAGGTCTGTCCATTTTGATATTCCCAGCTCATTTAAATGGTTCTGGGGACAATTAAATCTCAGATTATCCAGGTAAATATTCCAGTTTATCTTCTGGCAAGGACAAAGGGAATGGCACAGTCAGCAAGCTGCAGGTGACTGAGTTGCTCTGCTGTGCTCCAGTCCCTGGGGAGTGTCAGGACCTGGCAGCTGAAGTCTCCCTGCTCAAAGCACATTGATTCCCTCTGAGCACTGCAAAATTCAAGGTGTTTTTCAGAAAGCAGCAGCTCCAAAGCAAGGCAAAGCCCCAGTGAGAGAGGCCAGGGAGGATTTGGTAGCTCCAGGAGCCCTTTCAGCAAGCACAGCTCCCATTTCTGTGCAGGCAGTGCTGGCACACAGCCACTGGATTAGTTCTCTGATTGGTAATTTGGATTTTTTCCCCAGCTGTCACAGGGAGTTTAACAAACACTCGAGGGTGGGTGAGTGGGTGGAAGCAATAAAGCAAAGCACAGCTGAACTGATTCCACCAGAAGGTGCAGAGACAGAACTGTGCAGGGCAGGAACAGGGGAACATAAGCCCTGGTGACAAAGCAAAAGCTGTGCAGGAAAGAGACTCGATAATGCTGTTAACTCTATAAAGCCTCAGAGTTCTTTGGAACCTGGGATTAAATCAGGGTTTGGGAGGGATGGCAGGTGGAAGCGGGTTTGAAATCACAGGTGTGGGAAACAGTTTCCACAGAAAAGATTTTCCTATTAAAAACAAGTACAAACTGCAGCCTTACAGTACAAGAGAATAGAAAGTAAATTACTGCAGATAGGAAAGGTTTGACAGACATTTTACAAAATAAGTAACACAAATCAGGTGTTTTCTGTTCAATTCTTTAAGAAGCCTTATGCCCAAAATTACAGCTCTGCAGTAAAGGCACTAAATGACACAATTTATGTACAAAAATCTGGCACAAGAGCAGCACAGAGAGAAAAAGTACCTTTGGTGCAGTCACTCAGGGCAGCCTCTGTCTTGTCCTAGAACACAAAGCAGTTTTGTTACATTGAAGTCATATTTCTTCATGTCCCCAGCCCTGGAGTGTCCAAGGAAGGGCTGGAGGTGGCACTCAGTGCTCTGGGCTGGGGACAAGGTGGGGATGGGGCACAGGCTGGTCCTGGAGGGCTCTGATCACTTCACAATTCCATTTGGGCCAGCCTTAATCCAGTGTGACACAGAACCAAACCAACACTCACCTGTTTCATTTTTGCAGCAGCTCTGTTTGAGAAGAGAACAGCCCTGTCCTTCTGGAAGCAGGCTGGGCAGATCTGCAGAGCCTTGGTGTAGGAGTCTTCTGCCTCTCCATAGTCTGTAGAGCAACAAAACCCAAACCAAACATTCATTTCAAACACTGAACCCCATGGCTGAGGCTCCTTTGGAAACAGTTCTCAATATCTGGTGATGTGACACCAGAATCAGTAGCTGCTCTCAAACAACATTACTGAGTACATAAATACAATTGATTGTTTTAAGATTTACTTAATTCTGTTAATAAAAGCAGGAATATACTCCTGAGCTGCATGCAACAAGTGCAGCAGAAATGGATGTAATTCTGACACTGTTTCCTCTTTGAGCAGAGGTGGAATCCCTTTGGATGAAGTGCTGAAAGCTGTCACTGCACTGCTCAGAGCAGCTGCAGGGAGCTTTTATGGCCACATCATCTTCCCCTGACTGAAAGAGCAGAGGGGCTGGCAAGGAGAGGCCAGGGATGAGACTCCAGCAACACTGCAGGCCTGTGGCTCTCCTGGGCTGAGCACTTCCCTCCTGCCCCCTCTGATGCCTTCCAGAGCTGGGGATCATCCCCAGGACTGTGTTCCCTCAGGACTCCAGGTGGCATCTCCAGCCTCTGCCTGCTCCTGAGGACACACATTCCCTGCCTGTGTCCTGCTGACTGAGGGAAGCAGGAACCTGCAATTCCTGCTTTCTCTGGGAATCCTCTACCCACCAGCACATTCAATCAAAGGCAGGTGTCAAAACCACTTCCCCCTTCTGTTTGTTCATTAAAATCAATGTATAAAGGTACAAGACAGCTATAGAGCCCCAAATCTTGCATCAATTCAAAGCACAACCATCAGCCCAACTCAGAGCCCCAGGAAAGCCTTTTTTGATCAGTAAAAGAAACCCTGGCTCTTGGAAGGCAGTCCAAAATCCATGCTTTTGTATCTCACACTCAGCTTTCATGGGAATCCTGCTTTAGTATCCAAATCTTTGGGATTTAAACCCCTCTAAAGGAGGTCTGATACCTCTGTCTCTCCTTTAGAGCTGGATGAAAAATGCAAGAGGTGATAAAATTCAACAAGGATGGTGTGAGGTCTTCCTCAGGGCTTCCTGCAGCACCACCACGATGGCTCAGTACTAATGTGGGATTCTCTAATATCCACAGGGGGCTCAGAGATGACCAACCCACCTCCTTTCTTGAAGTGCTCATTTCCTTTCTCCTTCAGCCCCGTGCTCTCCTTTCTTCTTTTCTACAAAAGGAAAGACAATGTCTCAGAGTATTTCACTGAAATGAACAACTAGGTCAGCTGCAGTTCCAAATAAAGTATGGAGGAGAAGCAGAATAAAACATAACCTGAAGAGTTTTAACTCTGCCAAGATCTGCTTGTAGACCCTGTGACATGAAATACTTTATATATCCCTGAAACACTGGAGTGTAACAGCAAGGCAATTAAAAAGCTCCACTCCACAGCCACCAGGATGCAGGGAGAGCATCCATGGAGAATTCCATGCTTTAAACCAACACATGAGCTTTTAGCTGCCTGTTTGCTTCTCCTTTCCAACTCCATTTAATTCACTCACTGCAGGTCAACTGTGCAGAATATATTTTAAATGTAAAGTCTCACAAGTTTTGCTTGAAATAATTCCACCTCAGCAATTCCAGTTATTTTCAGAGATGCACAAGGAAAAGGTCCAGGCTGAGAAAGATTTCTGCCCTGGAAAATTTCTTAGGGGGAGTGAGTGAACCCCCAGCAGCAGGTTCTTTGTGCAGTGAGAACTGCACATGTGAGCAGAGCTGTGTTCTCAACCAGGAACGTCCTGGCACAAGGGGAGGCCAGGCTCAGGCTCTCAGCCTGTGACACAGAAAGCTCAGGATGTCCCCAAGCCATCCCTTCCAGCTCCTGACACTGCAGACACTCCTGAAACAAAGCAGGCAAGGGCAGGAACATCACAGAGCTCAGGAGTGCTACAAAAACCATCCTGGGAGCACTGGTTTTTATCCAGCACACAAAGGACTTCAATGGAGGTGTCTGTAAATGACAGATCACTGAGCAATTAAAAAGCCAACAGTAGGAAAAGGAGCAGTTTCCCTTCCTGCAGATTGTGTGAATCAAGGATTAATGCAATTATCAATATCACACAGAACATCTCCTTGGAAACAGCTAAATATAGTACAGAGTGTGGAGCACTGCAGCAGCTCCCAGCTATGCCAAGGAGCTGACAAACAGCTCCAAATCCCAGCTTCTCCCTCCTCTCCTCCTGCTTTGGGAATCGATTCCCCTGACCATTGGCACCACCTCGAGAACAGCTCAGCCTCAGTGGAAGGACACTGAGTCATGACACGAAACTCCACAGCAGAATCTCATCTGACCCCTTTGATACAGCCCAGACCATCACATTTGTTCCTTTTGCCTATTAAATAGCTTTTCCAATAGCCATCACTGCTCACACTTTAAAGAAACCCCACAAAACACAGGGCACACAAACCATGCCCAATTATTCAGGAAGTGCCTTTGCTCAGGGAGGGCTGACAAACCCCCCAAGTCCTTCCAAAACACCCCAAGGGACACACTTGGTGCTTTCTAAACATGAACATTCAAATTCCACACTTCAGGCTGCATGAAAATCCCAAATCTCTGTGTAATGCAGAACTCAGCTGCTCAGCACAGGGAATGTGGAACTGCTACACCTCAATTTTCCAGGGAGCAGACAGAAATTCCTGCCTGAACCCCACCAGAAGGCATTTTTAAACATTCTGCAGTGCACAAAGGGTGACAATGATCCCAGCCTCTCGTGGCACTGAACAAAGCAGCCCCACCTCAGCACAGGGCAGGCCTGAGATGAGGATCCTGCTGGAAAGATCTCCACAGATGCCCTCAGTGAGGGGAAGGGCTGCCTGAAACACAAACCCCACTGACTTCATTGCTCATGACCTATTTAGAAGTGGCCTTTCAGTGCCATGAGCACTCTCTGCTGCACAGGGTTCAGTTACAGCTCCACAAGAATGAAAGGATTTTTATTATCAACACAACTACAGCGTGCTCACAGCAGTCCTGAGGCAGAAACCCCGGAATCAAGGGATGCTGGATGAAAAGTTTCACCTGTATTATCAATATTTTGTTTCATTTTATCCAAATTATTAAAAAATATTACACGTTTACCCTAATTATGCATGAAATGCTAATATAAAAAACGATTTGCAGCAAGAAAGCTTCAGAAGAATAAGCTTTATATTAAAAAAGGAGTAGAAGGAAAACAAAGCAACAAAGCAGCACTTTTAAGAGCTTTGTGTATGATTTTGTAATTTATTCAGCTCCCTGCAAAGCAGCAATGGTTCAAAATTTGCATTTCTGTGAGAGCCTGACCAACATTTTCAACATATCCCTGGTTTATGGCTTTCACTTCCAAACTGTGTCCAAAGTATTTTTAAAAAGGTGAAGTCTGTAGGGAACCTCCTGCACATTGATGGATTTGCATTTCAGGTATCACTGACCAAGAAGGAACATCTCAAAGCCAATTCCTCTGGCTTTTCCACAGAATGTAGGAGCATGAAAAATGGATGAGCCCCTCAACTGCTAAAGGCACTGGCCTGCAAAGCAGGCTGGGTGTGAAAAAAATGCATTATTTATTCCTCCATCCAGACATCCCTGGAACAGAAATTCCTAGCACAGAACAACTCTTAGGATTTCCATTTCAGCTGCACTGCTCTAGGGGACAACCTGTTCAAATCCAGGGAAAAACCCCAAATAACTCCAGCCCTGCCCTGGTGAATTCCCTGCAGCTCCCTGGGATGGATCAGTCCTGAGGGATGTCACAGTGTCCCCACAGTGTCCCCCCAAATTGGCCCTCCCTCCCTCCCAGGGAATGAGGTCAGCTGAATCCCAGAATCCCAGGAAAAGCCACCCTGGCCTGCTCCTGCCCTGGGGCTGCTCACACACAGCACTCACTGCAGGCAGCCACAACTCCCCAGTGTGGGATTCTCTGCTCTTCAATGGCAGCAAAATCTGAAGGTTTGGGGCTTTTTGTGAATTTTAGTAATGCCAAGATGACAAATCCCATAGCAGGTACTGATTGTGATGTGGTTTAAATATTTTTTGAAGCTCAGAAGAAATAACTGAATGTAACTGGTGATGATTCTTACAGGATCTGAGTAGAAATGTTTAAATTTGGATACTGAATTCCAATCCCATACTCAGAAAAAATCAGTATTTAACCCAAACCTGCCTGGCAAAGCCAGGGCTGCTGGAGATGATCTCAAGTCATGACAAGGGACAGCCTGGCCTCGTGACAATCAAGTACAAACCTAAATCCCACATAGCCCCTGCTTCTTAACACTCAGGGTTAAAAGCACAATGTAAAATAGAATTTATTTATAACTAAATTATTATAAATACATTTTATTTGGCTATTAAATGTAATTTTTATAATAATAAAAGCATTAGTCTGCTATTAGAGAAGACAGCAACCCACATATTCCCTGTTTCCTTGGGAAGTGAGCAATGCTAGAGAGGTGCTGGAAGTGAAATCCTTGAACAGCCAGTGGGAGCTGAAGGAACAACAGCCTCAGTTTGTGGCACTGCCCACAGCATTTCCTCTGGCTGTTCCTGTGCTGGGATTGATCCCTTGATCTCCCTTTGCTGGGAACTGTTCCTGGCTCCAGTTCTGGAGATGTTCTACTTCCAGTGAGCCTGCCCCTCAGTCCCTTGGGAAGGTCACCAAAACCAGGGAACTCCAAATTCCTGCAGCTCAGAGGGGGCACAAAACCAGGAATTTTCAACAGATCAGGAATGCATTTCTCAGCTGCCAGTCCCACTTAGTCACTCATTAGCAGCTGTCTGCTTCCCCCTGCAGTTTTGGGAAGCTACTGCTCTATCCTGCATCCCAGGCTTTGGATTCCAGTTTAAGGTTGGAGTCACCCCAAACCCCCTTTTTTAAATCTTGAGAACACCCAAAGCTGCACTTGGGAGGTCCCAGGGCAATGGCAGGGATGGACCTGGCCTGTCCCTGCTCCCTGGGATTCCATGGAAAAGAACTTTACTCTTTCTACTGCCAAATCACCAAATTCCATGGAATTGGAGGCAGCACTGCCAGACACAGGGAAGGAGGTCACAGCCCTCCCTGACAGCTGCAGTTAAGCCCAGCCTAAGTGCCTCTTCCTGAGTGACAAGAGTGCCACTCATCCCTCCTGCTGCAGAGGAACAGCCTCGGGCAGGGAGAGGAGCTGCCCACAAATCCATCAGCACAAGGGGAAGGGCTGGATGTGACAGCAGCACTCTCTGCCAGAGAAATGCACAACTGCACACAGGACTCAAATCAGACAGCAGCACTCCAAGGGACATGAAGGGAGAATTTTCCCTATTCCTATTAAATTGCCACTCAGCAGAAGAGTTTTGTTTGTTTAAAACTCAAAGAATTATAAATCACACAGGGAGATTCTAATTCCAGCTTTTATTCAAATTCTTCTCACCAGCTCTTGCAATTAATGACTCCAGCAGATACAGATTTACTGCTCAAATGTTCTTCTCCAGGCTTTAACTCACAACATGTAACAGGATGTTTTATTCTATACAGAAGCTTCCCCTTATGGAAAACAATGAGATCAACCCAAAGGCACAGGGAGGAAAGGAAGGGTGAGGAGGGGGCAGCTTAAAGGAAATGTCTTCACTAAGCCAATGCTCTCTAACATATCCTAGAGCCTGCAGAAAACAGGGGGGTTAAAAAAAGGAAATTTTACTGTTTAGCCCAGCAAGAACCTCAGGCATCCCTCAAAAATCCTATTTCTTAAGTTCAGTTCTACCACATTCTTACAGAGCTGCTCACAAGACACTCCTCAAGAATCTCCTCTTGTCTGTCTTGCTGACACACTTCCTGCTGCCAGAACAGGAATTGTGATTCCAGCCAGCTGCAGGTGCAGGGCACATGGAGAGCCCAGAGAAGGAAGTGCTCAGGAGGAATATTTGGTATTTATTTCAGTCTTACAGGGTTCCATACCCATAATTAGAGGCCAGGTGCTGAAGTCCTCACCACAGGACAGGACAGCATCTGCCACGATGGAGGAGCTGAGGGACTGGGAGTCCTGCACTGCATAAACTCCTCATTAAAGGGTGTCCCTCAGAGCAGGGCTGGGCAGGCTGAACAATGACCCTGCAACAGCTGCTGGGTGTCCTCAGATTAATTCTGCAGAGCAGCCCCACGTCAAAGCCATCACTGTCACTGACAAGCAGCCAGAAAAATCTGCTTGGAATGCATCAAAAGCAATTTGCTGCTCAGTGCCTCTGCTGAGGCAGCAGCAGCAGCCTTGTGAAACAACAACCAACCCCTGCAAAGGTGAATTTCCATCCTTGAAAAGCTCAGAGGTGCAAGCCCAGGCAAGAAGCAGGCTCTGGTTTTGAGAACACTTCTTACAGGTTTGTGTCTTAATATCCCTGCAAGTTCTTATTTGGCTTCTCTGTGCACAGAAGACTTCTTAGGGTATCCCTGCTGTCTCCCTGGAAGGAATTCCTGCTGTTAACATTGGAAATCTCCCTGTATGGGGCTCTTGAAATGTAATTAGAGAAAACACACAATCCCTCCCTGGCTCCTTCCCTCTGAGCTCTGCAGCAGCCTCAGGTGAGTGTTTTACCTGAGCTGCTGGAATCTGAAACACCCAGAGCCAGGCCCAGGATCTGCCTCTGCATCTCCAGAATGAATGAGAGGCTTTTCCTACAGCCCATGACTGACCATCCCTCCAGAGAGCCCATTTATTCCAGCTGCTGAACACAACAGTGGGCTTTGTAACAAAACCCCAACCTATGGAGGTGCAGCTCCATAAACTTGACTGGAGCTCACACCCAGCTCTCCTCGTGCCCTGAGCCCACAGTTCATGGTTGGTGCTGCAGCACCAGTTCCTGGGGAGTTTTTGTGATTTAGACAAGCAGCCAAATCAAATCCACCTCCCCAGGTGCCAGCACCAGGCTGCTGTTTGATGTCTCTTTAACCAGCACTGCCCTGGATCTAAAAATCCAGCCTGATTTCCCTGTGAAGCACCACCCTGAGAGCTCCACTCCCCCTGAGTGCTCACAAGAACCCAGCAAGGACTGCTGAGAGGCTGCTCCCCACCTCAGCAGCCAAAAACCACTTCTGAGTGTTTCTGTCTCGTTTGCTGCAGCTGCAATAAAAAAGAAATAAAAAATCATGTTGCCCTTCTCAAAAACAACAACAAAAAACAAAAACAAAACAAACAAACAAAAAACCCCAAACAAACAAAAAAAAAACCCCACAACAAAAACCCTTTTGAGTCATTGGAAGGAGGTTTAAAAGGTTTAAAAAGTTCTGGGACTTTTTCTTAAAAGCTGCAGCATTTAACAGAATCTTTTATAATCAGAATATACAGAATGTTTCACTTTGAAAAATAAATTCATGGCCATCAGTAACAAGTACAAGGAGCAGGGTTGGAGCAGCAACTGAGGAGTGACCTGTCCAGGGGGAGATCATGGAAGGGGCCACTCCAGTGGCTGTCACAGTGTCTGAGCTCCTCATTCTGCTCAGCTTTCAGAGCTCTGCTTGTATCAGATACCTGCAATATTCTGCTGGAGAAAAAAAAACTACATCTGAAAACCTGCAAGATTCAGAAATCTCTCAGTGGAACATTAAAAACTGCTGATGCAGTACTGGTGGTGCTGGTGGGAGCCAGAATCCCTCAGTTTGGGTAGCTGAAATCACAAACCATTCTGAAGGACAAAATTGCTCAACACTACTGGAAATAAACCTGCAGAAAGAGGAGAACTGCAGCTGCCTCCAGCCCTTCTCTGAGGAAACCTTCCCAGTTTGAAGCAGTTGTTGTTTTGCACTCCCATAGCCCCTTTCAGTGGAGTTCCACAAAGCTGTGGAGTGCCAGGACTCAACATTCCCAATTACTTTGGTCATTTGACAGCAGGCAAAGATCCATGTGCAAAATGAGATGATTATCTAAAAATATACCCAAACCAAAAACAGCAGGAAAATGAACACAGCCAATTGCCAGGCTTGCTGCTCTTTTCAGAGTTCAGTTCCAGAACAATTTCCCCCCAATTTTCAGCAGTTTTTCTCTGAAGCTCTCCAGTCCCAGGCTGGTGCTGCAGCCCCAGTGTGACTCATGATGACAGTGCTCCTCATTGGACAGGAATAAACACAAGGAGAAAAAAGGGACTGTTCACTCACACTGGAAAAAACCCAAGGGCAATGAAATGATTTTTGTGTGTGAGGAGGTCAAGGAAAGTGATTTTTGCCCTCTGCTCAGCACCTGAGAGATGCATTTGGAGAATGCCCTGTTTTGGGCAAAAAACCCCAAATGAACCAAACTCCTTCCTACAACAGCAACAAGAAGACCCTGACTTCCCAGAGGGAGTCCAGGATGCTCAGGGCTCTGCATTAAAGGAAATTCTAATTAAACACAGGACAAAAGTCTGCAGGCTAGTTAAACAGCAGCACAGGGAGCCAGAGGGGCTGTGCCAGAGATCCCCCTGGCTCTGGGCAGGGTTTGCACTAAACTCCTCCAAAGGATGCAGCAGAACAGCTCCTGACACTGCCAGCCCCATTCTGCATTACTGAATTACAGCTGGCAGCATCATTCTGCCAAAACTGAGACACAGAGATCCAAAGGGATTCCCAGCAGCTCCAGCAGAGACCAGAAGTACTTTCAGTCCCACTCCAAGGAGACTCTGTCCCATGTTGTCCTTCCCCAATATTGCTTTTCCACCTCAAGGAACCTCCAGATTAGCACAAAGATTGGTTCTACAGATGTAAAACTGCATTTGTCTCTTCCCTGCTGCAGGGAAGTGAAGAACTTCCAAAGTGACAGCAGTGAAAGCAAACAATCTCACACATTTCATGTGTTTTTGTTTGATTAAAGCCCCAATAATCCACAGGGATCTATTCCAATTGAACCCCAACTCCCTGGATTCCCTAAACCAACCTTTCAGGAAAACCATGCTGAGTTTTGGAGGATCCCCTTGCAGGCACTCAGGGGAAACCAATGGATGCACAGACAGTGACCAGCAGGAGCAGGGAGAGTTTTGTAGCTGAAAAATGATTACTATTACTAATTACTGAGTCACAGCCCCCTCACCCACTGCCTGAGGCACACAGAATCTGCCCTGGAATGGGAGGGGTAAGAGCAGCAAGGAAAGCCACAGACACTGGTTAGCTAAAAGAGGGAATTCAAAACAGTAAAGCCAGAAACTCAAGGGCTTTAAAGGCCTCTGTGCCAGCCCCAGAGCACTCCAAACACTGCACACAGATCACTGCACACCTGCACACAGATCAGTGCAGCCCTGCACACAGATCATCTCACACAA